>JAFMSR010000011.1:51109722-51707615 GCA_022818135.1 Saxidomus purpurata
AATTTATGGATTGTAAACACAAAAGAAAACGGGACATAAATACAGCGGTGACTATAGTTCTAAACGTATACCGTTATACAGTCTGCCTAATCATGGCGGCAATCGATGTCTGCTTATTGTGTAAAACATATACTGTTATACAGTCTGCCTAATCATGGCGGCAGTGAATGTCTGCATATTGTGTATGAGATAAATGTGAAAAAAATAGGCAGACTTCAGAAAAAATATGTCTTTTATTTTGCATAAAATTGAAAAAGTGTCTTTATACAATGTAATTTGAGCGCATTGTTAGTATAATGGAGAAACATCATTTAAGTTGAGTTGAAATTTAAAGTATAAGACATATGTCTGCCTAATGCTGAATAAATGGCAATGTCTGCCAAATAGTGAAAGCAGGTAAAAATATATATATATATATATATATATATATATATATATATATATATATATATATATATATTAAAAGTTTAACTATTATGCTTTATGAATCCGTTTGCACAGGTACAAAAACTTATTTCTGTGACTGGATATTTGACTTAGAAAATGATCATCTTCGCGCGTTTGTTCTTTATTTCATATAAAATACAAGTTACTTGCAAAAACACCCAAACAGACTAATTCATTTTCAAAATATATTAAAATCATTTATACATTTGTAAAGTCAAGATATTGAACATTTCAAAACCGTTTGCACAGCGAATTTATCTTTTATAGTGTTTTAACAGTTTTAAAAAAGGTTAAAGTGTCCTTCTATGTTCTATATGAATTTTTAGCCGCGAGTGCGCTGTGGCGATGGTTCTAATTCTGCCATATGTATGTAATTTCAAAAATTAACACAATGACTTTGTCGCCATCCTATTATGAAATATTGAAATATTATATTGAATTTAATAATATTTTAAATTCTCAAAAGCCAAAGACATACTATGATATCAGAAAAGAAATCATATGGGGAAACAAACATATTAAATATGCAGGAAAACCACTATTCTTTGACAATTGGATCAATTCTAGTATTGTCTTTGTTGATGACATTACAAAAGATCGGAACATTAATGAAAATATCATCTTGAATAAATTGCAAAATAAAGTTAACTGGGCAACTGAAACTTTTTAAATAAAGACATCAATTCCTAAAGCATGAAACATTATACTAAACTCTAATGATTCAAAAGTGAAAAAGAAGTCAAAACAAATCTTATTTGCATAAACTCACAAATAGATATTATGGCTAATAAAATATGCGTACGACTTTCCTAAAGATCAAAATAGAGTAACCATACCAATATACTACTGGAAACAGTCATTTAAAACAAAAATATACTGGCAGTGTGTTTACTACATAATTAATAATGCAATTGTTGACAATAGGATCAAACAATTAAGAATGAAAATTATTCATAGAATAGTCCCAACAAATGAAAATTTGTATACATGGAAAATCGACATAGAAACCGTAGAACATTCTTGATTGTCAACATATAAGATCCCTATGGGCCAATATCCGAAATATATTAAAAAAACTACATATCAATTACTTATTTAAATGTTTGAAAGATCTGGTTATTGGATATAAAATGACATATC
The DNA here is from genome assembly GCA_022818135.1 of Saxidomus purpurata. NCBI lineage: Eukaryota > Metazoa > Mollusca > Bivalvia > Venerida > Veneridae > Saxidomus > Saxidomus purpurata. Next base: position 51,111,310 of record JAFMSR010000011.1, read on the forward strand.
CTGAGTATGAGGATATTAATGTAATACTTAGTCAATTAACATATAGTACTTACAAAGCATATCTTTTAAGTGACAGGCGTTCAACTTATATTGACACGACCAAAATATTTTATAAGGACCTTCTTGTATGACAGCAATACTACGAAAATAAAAAAAGTCAAATAGATATCTATTATTCAAATTTGCCCGACTTTTGAAACAAATAATTTGAAATATCCTATGAAAATTATCTAAAAACACCAAACAGTTCTATTATATTTTTTTTCGCTTTCGACAGATAGGTTTGTTATATGGTGTTTATTATTATATTTATTATTTATACTTCTGCGCATTATGACAACTTCAATTTTTTTTGAAGATGCTCATTTATTACGTGTAGTTCCTTTGACTCAGATAAATACAGGACACAAATAGACTGTTATTTTTTCTGAACGGCTTGCTTGATATTTATTGACAGCAAATTTCAAATTGATGTCTTATCTGAGACATACATATACTCATTTGATAATTCCCACATTTTGACTGTTCTGTTTTGAAAGCTTTTCAATGACTATTAGGAATGAATGAAAAAATCAGAATGTATTATGAAGATTGCAACAATTGTAATATGATATCATCCATCCCATTTTTCTATGTCTTTTGTAATATTTGTTTTTATATTATCAGGTTGTTTTAAAGAAAATAAATAGACTGCCTTTTGGCGGTTCCAAAGGGAAAAAGAAACGATCCGCTCAAAAAAAATGCTCTAGAACGTAACTCCAATTGACGCAGTATCAGTATAAATCCCAAAGGTTTTGGTTCAATTATTATCTGATTACTTAATTATTAGTACAATGCATCAGTTCTATTAACATCTTTTACGTAAGAAATGGATATTGCCTAACGTGAGAAAATATTCTTAGCCCTTACATTTACTCTTTTTCATCTGAATATATGGCGACCCTTTTCTTGCAAAATTCACTTCAGATGCCGTCAAAAAAATGCTAGCACTATAATTATGATCTAGCCCTGTTGAACACGGACATCTTTTTATAATAAAAGTTATTACATAAATTTATGATATTAACATGAATTTCGTCACTGAAGTATTTAAATTAATTTTATACAAATTGTGGATTATGTACTTTTGTTCTTGAAAAATATATGTAAAAAAACTTGTGCTGTCTGTTGTTACAAATATTTCTTGAGAAAATGTAGGCATATTGTATTACAAGAAAGGGCTGCGAGTTAAATGAAAGTATTTTAACCTAGCCTGGTGGCCAAGCAATCACGTTAACCATTGGCACATTCATTATAGAAATTATTTTCAATTAATTTGAAAAAAATCACCTTTTCAAGAATTGTAAATTTATTTGCCTTACTTGCCATGGTCACTCAACATTCATAAATATAATGCTAACACGAAAAAATCACACTATATAATTTACCTGTTCTGTTTTTGGCGAGCTACGTAAACCCGATGCAATGAATTCCAATGATGCTACAAATCAAACCGTTAGAACCGTGACAACACCTTTGCCCTGTTGCACGAAGCGTTTAACTTTTACTCACATCCTGGGTTTGAACAACCCAATAGCACGAAAGATAATTTTCCATTCCACTCGAACCTATTGAGGGTTTTATCTTTTACTTCTTCATTTTGTTGCAACGATTTATATAGAAAATTATTATGCAATCAGTTTAGTCATGGTTATGATTCGATTTACGGGTTATCCAGAGCTAGTAGGGACAAGGTTTATAAATCGAGTTGAACATTTAGATATGCAAAATGGAATACATTAGCTTAAAAGAGAAAATATAGTAGATTTATGTTAGATTAGCTATACAATGATTAGAAATATTCTTTCATAACCTTCTGTCTTTTTATTTTACCAAAGTATAAAGGGAAGCAACTGAAGGTCTCAGATGGCTATAATATATGTGATTCAATCTGTCCTTTTCCTAAGTTTCTATAAATATAATTATAGATTTAATATCTTCAAAGTAGTATCAATTTAACTATCTAAATAATGTTGCTTGTACGACGCGGCACCTGTCTACGTTTACAGTTCCTACGCATAACGTGTCTACATTTTATAAACCTACTAATTTATGACCTATCTTAAGACTCGATATTGTGTTCCAATCCATAAGACTCCATACGCGACCTAAATTGTCACTCTTTATACCATTATTGCAGCATTCTATTTACTTTTTTTACAGTTGTCGTAATATGTATATCCTATTTCAGGTCCAGATACACATTCCTAAAGTAATATTTCTGTAGATACAGATTCTAACAACAGCTTCCAGGATGTCATAAAATGGTTTAAGTTTAACGCACGTTAATATTCAAGGTATTTGCAATAAGCTCGATATACTTGAAATAGAAGATCAACTATATAATATTCTAGTCATTACAGAAACATGGCTAACAACCGATTCTGATAGTAAAAACTTTAGTTACCTCATTTTGAGACACTGTCTAGATGAGGCCGTTTAAACATAAGCGGTGGTGTAGCAATACATCTTAGAGATGGTATTCATGGAAAAGTAAGAAATGACCTCTCTACGCGAGTTGGAAACCAATCCTAATTGGTGGCAATTATCGTCCACTTATAATTACTTGACCCTTATTGAAGAAAGCAAAGACAAAACATACAACACAAACATGCAAAATCATGCAATCGCTGGTGATTTCAACTGTAATAATTGTTCAATTAAGTCAGATACCATAGAAGTTTTGAACTAAACTTCAACTACAAAATTAAGAATATAGCTTTATTTATAATTATATCTGTCATAGATTTACCATACAAAATATTCTGTATTAAAGTATGGTTTATGTTTCGCTCTATTTTTCCATTTTATTTAGCCTCACATTGAACAAGTAAAATGTGTGTAAATACAAAACATTGGCTTTTTTATAAATACAAACACATCGGCTTATGCCAGTGCAATCCTTATAATGAAACCGATATGATAAAATATCATGCTACGTCATGAGATCCGTGTCATCAGACTAATGAAATTGAAAGTAACATTACCATTTAAAATGGCCATATATTCAATGGGAATGAACATTTAAATATGAAAAGAAACATCTATTTTGCTTATAACGTTGGCAATGTTCTGTATTTTAGCAGAATAAATCACACATTAATGTCTTTCTGAAAATTATGATTGACATTTTAAAGGGTAATATCACATAACATTTCATAGTAATACCAGCCGTTAAAAGCTGAATTTTATTCTGATATTAGTTATGTTCACCTAGTAAAGCTCTATTCTTGTTTCCATAGTCATAATAAAAGACATTAATTAACAAATACATTATTGGATTTGAAATAATTTGACTCTAATCATTTTTGAGACCGAATCCAATTGACCTGTGTCCGAAACTATTAGATAGAGTTGATGCTGAAGAAAAAAGGTCAGCTCCAGAACAAGACACGGCATTGAAGAGAATCATAGATGTAGCTGAATTGGTATAAAAGCAATAGTAAGAATTACTCAATAGTGAAGTATACGAAAATGCATTAATGTATAGTAAAACAACATCTCCAAAGGTTAATCATGGATAAGGTTTTACTCAATATTTGTACCTGGTATCTACAGGTCTGCAGTTTTGAAGTTAGGACACGAGTCCATTATGGCAGAACACACTGGTAATAACAGAACAGTGAGCAGAATACTAATTCTTTTTAAAGGCAAATACTAAGAGATTATGTCGTTCATGTGACATCTGTCAAAGTACTGTTTATAAAGAAAATGTAGGACTTCTTGGGAAAATACTATGTCTGATGTTTGTTGTGGTTCCATAAATGTACGCTGTAAGTTTATTTTTTAAACTCTGCGCCGAACATATCCGAAAGTACTCGCCCTGAAACAGTGCATAAATATTACTGGCCATATACTTAAGTGTAGAGGTTAAATGGGAGCGGTGGTGTAGAGGTTAATGTGTCGGCCGCGCATCCCGGAGGTGTGAAAAGGTTGTTAAGTAAACTGTCCACTTGCCATTACCACGGAAACATATTCTTGCAGGTGCCTAGGTGTCTTGGGAAAGTGATAGTGGTATGAAACAAAAGATTGGGTCTCGAGAAATTGCTACAGCTTGCTATAATATTACTGAAACCATCTGGAGAAACATACACTGTTATAAGGGTTAAGTAGTACAAAACAGAAGAACGGTCTTGACTTTCGAAGATATCATATCGAGAGGTAATTAATTAACTTGCTAGGACTTTAGGACAATAATATAACTGAAACCATATATCTCACGGGTACGTCGGCGTCCGGAGATGGATGTAAGTATATTAGCTAGCAGCCTGGGTCGTAGAGGAATATAATTGTGAAGTGTTCGTAACACGAAGTATAATAGTGTTGGAAAGGTTTCTCGCGGGTACTTTGGCGTCCAGAGAAACATACACTAGTATAAGGGTTACGGTTGAAATAGGTTCGTATAGTTGTGATAGATAAATAGATAGCTTCAATTCCCGCAGGTACTTCGGCGTCCGGGGAGGCGAGGTTTATCTTAGGGCATAGGAAAGAGAGAGATACTTGAGTTGAGTAAGCTGATATATAACTTTAATTCCCTAATTCCTTGTTTTTCATAGTTTAATTCTGTCATTCTGGGTGGTTTTGGATGAAATATAACTCCCAGAGATTTCGCTTCTGTGCTATTCCATTTAATGTCTTTTTTCCGTGAGTATATTAAGTTTTGCTCGTTTCATAATCATCATATTTTTTAAACAATGCATTTTGAATAATTTAGTCTTAAACCCAACATTTCTCCAAATATCTCAAATGATTTTAATGCGTTGTCGAAGCTGTTTCAGAACCATCTAAAAAATATTGTAGTATCTGCAAACTGTGTATTTTTTATTTCTTTACCATTAATTGTTATTCCTTTTATATTTTAATTATTTCTCATAGCAAATGATAATATCTCAATGCTTATTATAGAAATGTTGGAACTTAAAGGGCATCCTTGTCTGACCCCTCTTTCTATTTTAAAGAAGTTTGTGTTGAAACCATTATTAGTAACGGAACAACTAGGGGACATATAGAATAGTTCTACCCATTTCCTAAGATCTTTTCCAAAATTAAAACATTTAAGCAATTTATGTATGAATTCATGATTTAAACTGTCCAAAGCCTTTTCAAAGTACCAGATATTTTATGATTATATATACGAGGAGTCTTATATGTTCACCTATATATCTTTTGTCTACGAAACAAGTTTGATGTTTGTGAAATATATTATCGAAAACTTTCTTGATTCTTGATGCTATTGACTTTGTTGCTAGTTTGTAATCAACATTGAGTAAACTTATAGGTCTCCAATTTCCTGCATTTGTTAAATCTTTATTTGGTTTTGGTAGTAATGTTATCAAATTTTGATGTAGTTCTGAAAGATGTCCTGCTTGAAATGAAAAACAATTAAAGCTTTCTTGAGATCAAGTTTACTATCGTTCAAAAATAATTTATAGAACTCTACATTTATTCCATCGATTCCCGGTCTTTTTCACCATTATCCATGTCTTTTACCTATGGTGTTTTTCTTCTATATTTAATAAACCTTCAAACAATTGTTTGTCTTGATTTATTAGCTTCGGAATATTGTTTGTTTCTAGATGTTCAAAGGAGGTTTTATCTTTTTTTATTATTTTTGAATAAAATTCCCTATAATATTCAAACGTTTGGCCATTTTTTTTTCTTGATTTGTATTTTCCATTCACATTTATTATTTTTATAGTTTTGCTCTTAGCTTTGTGTTCCTTTAACAGTTTAAGTTTTTGATGTTTTTATCTTCATTTACTAAATGTTTATATTTTAATCTTGTAATGTACCCTTCTGCCTTTTCCTGGTATAATTAATTGAGTTTGGTTCAGCATTTACTTTTTCTTCTAAAGCTGGTTTGTTGTTGTATTGTTGTTTCTGTAATAAGTTAGTCATGTTGTATTTAGTTCATCGATTTGATCAGATTGTTGCTTTTTAATTTTTCTGAGAATTTTATACTTTCATTCTTACTGTTCCTTTAATAAGTTCCTATGGTATTTGTGGGTTTGAGTCTTTATTATGATGTTTAATTTCATTGATAGATGTTCTTATGTTTTCTTGAAAATCTTTGTTAAGAAATATTGGTATTAGACCAGTTTCCGACAAAACATCAAGGTTTTCTGTATATTTTTTTCTTATATGTGTCTTATAAACAAAAGTTATCTACACATTTACAAACATCAGTTTATCCCCTTTTCAATGACGTAAACAAGACTAGTGTCTTTTGCGCATGCGTACCAAATTTTGGGCCCAAAAAGGACAGCCTAATTAATGTTAATAACTTAAGGTACATGACCAATTTTCGACATAATTTTAATCAAAACAGTTTTGGAATCATAAATTAGTTAAATCTATGAGAACTTTTATTCTCTAAAATGTAAATGCCTTTCCCTACTTTTCCGACGCTCAAAATGAGTGTCTGTCTTTTATCCGTTCCGTACCACTTCATTTAGTACGTCACTGTATTCGCATTTCACAACACTTGAACTGAGCCATATTTTGCAAGCAATTTCAGTGACAGATGTATAATGTAGAATTTCTTTGAAAGTACTTGTCTTTAGAAAATGAAATTTTGTTCGCTGCTTGTTTGGATGATGTTGTTCGGAACTATATAGCACTCCTATCTTAAGAGTTACGCGAAAGGTATGATAACGATTAGTCGGAAACTGGTATGATTCGGAAACTGGTCTCATGCCAGTATAGTGTTATTAATTTTTAGCTTCCTTTGCCACGTTTGGTATTGTTTGCTTGTATGTATTTATTAGGAGTTAGATGGTCGGAATTTATACTGTTTGTTACGTCTGCTGTTGATATTGAGTTTGTTACATTGCTAGATACATGTATCACACACTGAATCGGCAAAACGCAACGGCTCCAATTTAACGATGCTGCTTCAACTAGCGTAACACAAAGGCTCCAATAAAACTGTTCTGCATGACCGTAGCTTAGCGAAGTTAAGGTGTTTAGGATAAAACAAATGCACTGGCATGTTACTTTTAGTCAAATCTCGCAAGATTATACTCGTAGTTTACCGATCTGGTATTTCTATAGGCAAAAATCTACATTTTCAGCAATACAACGATTCAGACTCCAATTTAGGATACAACGAAACAGCTCCAATTCGTTTTTCATCAACCATTTTTATAGACATTTTAGAACACTTGCAATTATTAAACAATTCCGATTCGTTTTTTCTCAATGTGTTTGCTCGCCATTGATAGCAAATGATGACAAAATAAAAGCAGAAATTTATATATAACGAATGTAAACGGAAAATAAAAGAATCTGAGAGGGCGTCTAGCGCTTTTGTCTTATAGTAGTAGTAAACCGAAAATCATGGACTATAACTGTACTGTATTGACACATTTTCTTTATATATTATCAATTGTTAAAAGCTAAAAAAGGACAGTGAACGATGTTGATGATGGAAAATCCCGACGAAGTGCATTAAAACATTGGCGCTAGTTCAGAAATCGGTGTTTTAGTTTAGCTCGGTTGGGAAGAAAGATTATCGAGTCGTTCTCGAGTCCGCTTCCTGGAAAAAATAGTGCTGGTGTCATATTAGAAAGTACAGTCGTGACCCCAGTGGGGCTCGAATCTGCAACATCCGGGATTAGCGACCGACACCTTAACGTCTAAACCACCGCTTTCTCTGATTTATGTTTGTGTAAATAATGCCTGCGCTTTACCTCTAAAATCTCTTGTTGGAAATTCATCAAAACTGGCAGAAAGTTTGGGTACTTATGTTTACTTTATGCATACTGGAATGTAAGGTAAGTAGCTCAAAGTCAAGACCACAGGTATTTGTATAACCTCCAAAGCCTGATGTTAAGGCCACTGAAGCTAATGTTTTAGGTTTAAAGCTGTACTTTAAAGTGACATTATGCAAATTTTTTAAAAGTAAAACTCCAGCTGAAATAGGTGTGTGTGGAAAAGATAGAGAAAATAATAACTTTTAACCCAATGCAACAAACTTTTCCTGCTACCAGTACGAAATAATAACTTTCCAAATATTACTTTTCCTATTTTGACTGGGAGAGTCAATTTAAGAAATAAACAAATGCATGCGGAGTTGCTTCCATTCCACTGCTGAGCAACACAAATAACACAAGGGAGATAACTGCCAAGGAAGGAATTATTATTTCATTAGTCCATTTGTTTAATTTCTAAAGCACCAACTTCAAATGTCAATGCGGCATTATCCTTAGTTTAACACATTTAAATGCACAGCAACCGAAAATTACTTTTATAAAACTGTCACCAAAAATATACTATGTGCAGTAAGATGAGCATTATGTCACTTTAAGTTGTTTCAATTAAATTTCGAAATCCATGGGAAAAAGCATCAGAAAGCATGACGCACGTTACATCATTTAAACGACGTCAGAGTGATACGTTATGCTTGGTACACTTGTTTATGTCAATCCGGGTTGAATATTTTGAAATTTTTACTCCGTTGAAACAGTGAAACATCACCTTCTACATGTGACGTTTATATCAATATAAAAATCCAAAGTGAAAAATATTTGTAAATAATTTCAAGACTGCATATATAAACGATTATTGCTAGCAGTTAACGCTCCAGGTCAAATGAAATTTGTAGCAATATGTCACTTTAGTTCTTGAAAATGAGTACCCCCTTATATGTAAATGTCCACTTTATAATGAACTTCGTAGAAAATACATAAGGAAATACTTTTATGCGAGACCGTCTATGTTAAAGGTCCCATTGATTGAAAATTTCACCTGTTAATATTTTGTAAGCCATTTGTTATTTAAGTGCAAGCATACATAATACGAATTATATATTATGTTTTTATGGTCGGCCCGGGGTGTTTTATAAAAATAACTTTTCGGGTCCGAACTTCATGTGACTGTATGACGAACGTTTCAAAATTCTAGAGTAGCAACTGCGTGAAACGGCCCAAGCGTTGAAAGTCATGCACGACATAAAGACAGAAAATGTATTTATAATTCGATCTTTGTAGAATGATCTCGATCTATTAAATTTAAGTATTTTCTTAAGGAATAAGGTTCTTATAACAAGATTTAGACTTTGTTTGTTACAAACTTTTCCAATCGAGAACTTCACTTCTATAACTTAAATCATGTCAAATTACATCATATACGAGGATGTTAGGTTGAAACTTTTGTTACAAAATGTATTTTATTACAGAATATTATGATAATATTATTGCATATTGCACATTGGTCAATTGCATTTGATAATTACACAACAATATACAACAACAAAAACAACAACAATACAGTTTATTAACATGCAAAGTGCCCAATTAAAATTATGAAACCATTATATTTGTTTTCAAGTTTCAATCTTGTAAAACATAAATTAATAGAACTATATACAACTTGATAAAAAGCAATTCAGCAAAAGAAAGTTTCCAGCAACCCTATTAATGTTCAGAAAGTATATCTTTTTGGTTGCCGATGACACATTTTATGTACTCGAATGAAATATTTTTCTTAAAGTGAAATTTGACACGTATTTAGGTAGATATCGCGATTTTAATTATAAAGAGTTTTCAAATAGATTTGCGTCAGAATTGTTTTTAACCAACAAAATCGTGTAACCTATTTTGATTTACATTCTTAATTCAATTGTAAATCTAATTCTTTATACTACCCACAAGAAAACGTGTCATGGAAAATCAAGCTCATCATTTTAGATTTTGTAATTAGATCGAGCATTTGTGTTCTCATTTTCATCATCAATGGAAATATAATATCGTCCATATTTGTATAGTTCGTAACTCACGTGCATGCATACATTTAGATCGTTTCGATACATTTGCATGGTACTTTTCTTACACATTTAAGAATGACACATAGATTTCATTTTGATAGAAACAAACTGAAACAGAAGTTGGTCTCATTTGCATATAAAAAACTCGACATAACTGCTGTATTTTTATACTTTAATCAAATAATTTTATAACATTACACGGACTTCGTTCTATACGTTACGGGCTCAAAATATCTTCATCTCTACTCTCTGAAGATGCCTAATAAGATGAAATTATCGCTTTCGTTGTTGTTAAGAGTACCTGTTATCGGACACGATTGTACTGCAAGTGACGTCACTCCAGGCTAGCGATTCCGAAACTGCCGCTCGTAGGTTTCCGGAAATATTATCGTCACTTTCCGTAGAGGTGTGTTTTTTGAGAACTTTATGGACTTACGGACAGGTAACCACTCAATATTTTTCGTTAAAAATTGTCAAATTTGCATTTGCTGACGAATAAAATTCAAATGATAAAAAGAATTTTTTTCAATCAATGGGACCTTTAAATGTTTTAGAACTTCTACAAAACAAATCATCTGATCTGTGATACAAGTATCAGTGTTTATAAAAGAAGCTTTGTTCTTACGAAATGTTATTTTGAACTCCCGTTCAAACTGGTAAGAATTGAAATGTTCATCCGCGTTTTCGACTTCTGAAAGTCATAATTACTAGTTTCATATTGTTTGTATGACCTGTTAATATTTACGTGTTAATATCATATGTAATAATATCATATGAACAAGACGATGCACACTATGTATAAGTCTGAAATAAAAAAAATGTTCTGCTCTCTTGATGAATCCTGTCATTTTAGCAAAGTATTTGGAATATTTTCATGCTCTATGTTTATTTTACAATGAGGAGGGACAAAATGGCATAAACAGGTGACATTTTTCGATAAGAGATTCTTTATAACTGCAATTGTTCTAAAACGTCTTTGAAAATGGTTAGTGAAAAAACGAATTGGAACTGTTTCGTTGTATCTTAAATTGGAGTCTGAATCGTTGTATTGCTGAAAATGTAGATTTTTGCCTATAGACATACCAGATCGGTAAACTACGAGTATAATCTTACGAGAATTGACCAAATGTTACATGCCAGTGCATTTGTTTTATCCTAAACACCTTAACTTCGCTAATTTTGTGCAAAATCCATGTGTTTTGTTGTGTTTTCGCACTGTTTACCGTTGAATCCTCTGCATTCGACTTGCATTACTTTCACACGCACGGATGTCTAAAAAAGCCGACAAGCTACGGTCATGAAGGACAGGTATGGGCATTCCGTAAGAGTATTCATTTCATCAGAATTTGCTAATAACTATAAAAAATACTGTTATACTGTTAAAAAATCTGTTATACTCGTGTGTGTTTTGTTTACGAAATCGGCCATGTTTTATTGGAGCCTTTTCGTTACGCTAGTTGGAGCAGCATCGCTAAATTGGAGCCGTTGCGTTATGCCGATACAGCGTGTATCATGAAATAGTCAAATCTACATGCAACTGTGCGCGATTTTCAGGTGTATATGTTTTGCATAGGCTGGAGTACCCTCCTAATTTCTAAAATATCATATTGTTCTATCATTTTAATAAGTTTTAGTCTACACAAATTGTGTGTATTAATACTTTCTCCTCGTTTGTCTCTGCTTGGATTAAGTTTGATGTTCCAATCACCACCTATCACTATTTTTTGTCAACTGTATTCTTAATAGCGGTTTCTAATTTCATCAATAATTTAGTGTCGTCTTTGTCTGGTCCGTTATTATTTGTGATGTTATATTCATTACTGTTTATTTCTACTTTTAATTTAATATTTTACCCTTTTCTATTTCTTTCGATTGTATGAAGGAAACGTTTCCGCTGACGCCTTCATCAGGATAATATATAAAATAACCACGGACGTGACATCAAACATGGTGAAATAAAGGAGTAAAATGTACGTGCTGAGTATATTGCCGCAGAGCATGTATACAAAATTTCCTATAGAATACTTTAAAACAAGAGCTGTCCCTCACAAGTGACGAATGCCCCCGAAAGAGGTGCCTCACAGTCTGTGTCCTCTCCATGTGCTCAATAAATGTGCTATGTAATTTTAAAATCCTTCCATGCATGACAGAGTAATCATGCATACAGTATTCCATTACTTTAAACACTAAGTGTGACCTTGACCTTTGAGGTAGGGACTTGGGTCTTGCACGCGACACATCCGCTTGATGTGCTAGACATTTGTGCCAAGTTATTTTAAAATCCTTCAAAGCATAATAAAGTTATAGTCCGGACACAAATGTATGCATATATACAGGATTCCATTACCTATAAACTCAAAGTGTGACCTTGACCTTTGTGGTAGAGATGTGGGTCTTGCACGCGACACGTCGCCTTGATGTGCTAGACATTTGTGCCAAATTATTTTAAAATCCTTCAAGGCATGACAAAGTTACAGTCCGGACACGAATGTGTGCATATATGCATATATAGAGGAATCCATTACCTTCAAACTCTAAGTGTGACCTTGACCTTTGAGGTAGGGATGTTGGTCTTGCACGCGACACGTCATCTTGATGTGCTAGACATTTGTGTCAATTTATTTTAAAATCCTTCAATGCATGACAAAGTTACAGTCTGGACACGAATGTGTGCATATATGCATATATAGAGGAATCCATTACCTTCAAACTCTAAGTATGACCTTGACCTTTGAGCTAGAGACGTGGGTCTTGCACGCGACACGTCGTCTTGATGTGCTAGACATGTGTGCCAAGTTATTTGAAAATCCTTCAATGCATGACAAAGTTACAGTCCGGACACGAATGTGCGCATATATAGAGGATTCCATAACCTTCATACTTCAAGTGTGACCTTTACCTTTGAGGTAGGGATGTTGGTCTTGCACGCGACACGTCGTCTTGATGTGCTAGACATGTGTGCCAAGTTATTTTAAAATCCTTTAATGCGTGACAAAGTTACAGTCCGGACACGAATTTGTAAGTAGGGACGCACAGACGGACGGACAGACGGACGGACGGTCAGATGGACAGACGGTGCGATTTTAATATGCCACCATTCGGGGGCATAAAAACGGAAATAGGCAAACACGACAAAACTCTAAATATAAATACATGTATATAAATACATGTATATAAAGTCTTGAGCTTGTGGATCAAGCTCGCTTGTATGACATATATGCCTTTTGATTTATTAACTAGAAATCCTACTCCCGCTGTTTGATGAATCACCACTAAAATAAATGTTATATGTAGTGTCTTTTGACCAAATAATTATTTATTTCCTAGCCCTCTTACATTACATGATGATATCTTTAGACTCATTTATATAAGCACATTGAAAAACGATATCTGTGACAGCATGTGATAATGGAATCGTAAGGTGCTGATGAAAAAACATGGTTGATTGGATGTTCCACACGTAGGGTAGTCGCCTTTTTCTTATATTGTATAGTTTGAATATTAAATTGAAAATTTTAAGTTTATGCTACTAACATTTAAACAAATTTCGTACTTTTTTATTTTCTTGTTTTATTTTTTTATAGAGCTACAGGTGTTAATAGATAACAGATGATCATACTCCTTCAATGTTTTTTGTGCATTTTAGGTATTTGTTTGTGTATTTCTTGAAAAAAAAAATGTCCCAGTCTGACCCCAAATGTCACTTATGCATTACCTAACTAAAGACGAAAGATGTTATAATTCGCTTAACATCATAAGTGTTACACATGTTAATACGATTGCTTTGGGTAAACAACATATTTAATTTTCTGTACTACAATTTAGATCAGTTTGAAATCGTTCAAAATGGTATAAATTGCAAAGTAGTGTATCGCCTAACAATATGTACCACAGTTTGTATGATCATCCTATTACTCTTGTAAATTTTCATTTCATGTATTCATCAAAGAGAAACAGTGCAATAAATAAACAGTTTACGCAGCAAAAGATACTGTTGTACATACATTAAAATCATTATATCAATTTATATAATGTAGGTTACAACTGTATGTTTATTTGCACAGTCTGTTATTCCTGTAGGGTTTACCTGTACAATTATATAACATAAATATTTGATAAAATCAAAAATATGTTGTATAAGGGAGATAATTATGCAAAATAGTGTTTTACCCGCAAATCCGAATAGGGTTTAGTGCTATAAAGAAAAAAAACCTTACTTAACTCTTTGTTACAGAAACTAGATCTTTATAACAATTGTTTTAACAATAGATGGTGGCAAATAAAAGTAAGTATTTTTAAATTGTGTAACTGAAATATACAGAAAAGTTAATACAATTGCATTGGATTAACAACAAATTTAGTTTCTTGTAGTTATTGTAAATGAATTTGAAATTGTCAAGTTTAATAATAACAAAAGGGAGACAATTATGAAAAATTCCCGTCAAGTAAGAATGTAGTACAAAAAACAAATTATGCACATTTTAGGGCTTCCTTATGTATTTAAAGCGACACTCCAGATGGACAAGTTACGCTAAAAAAAGAAAATTTTCAATTTCAAGAAAACAATTGTCATTACTGTATCAGGGGCATTGTATTATGATAACGTGACAAGTTTTCTAACAAAAAAAACCAATTAAAATGTGTTGTTTTGTTTGCTTTTATTGTAGAAAATATCACCCCGTGACTAACGGGGTGGGCTCTTTGGTATATCAATATTTTTAACTCGCATCAAATCAGCTGACACCGTAGTGTAGTAGGTTAAGCCGCTGTAAATTTTTTGTAAGCGCAAAGGTCCGAGTTCAAAACCTGGCTCGGGTAAATATTTTTTTTCTACCTTTATTTTTAGCTCTTACACAAAGAAAATAATCTTGATGCTGACAAATTGAATATATATTGATTTTACCAAAAAATAAAAATTTACTAAGAATATGGAGTGCAGTCGCTTTAACATACGGATATAGTGTTATAAGTAATCAGCATAATGAATAGCTACATATATACAAGGAACTGTAAATGATAGCCATACATACAATATGTATGAACATTTTACTACTGTGGTCTTGTATTTTCATTTACAGTTGCTTTCTAGATGGTATCAAAACTATTAATTGGTTTGCTTGAAAACAATACATATTTAATTAATCATAATACCTTTACGATTTTACTTGGGATTATCAAAAGTAAAATAGAAAAATACAAGGGAGAGAATAAAGTGAGAGGAAGGAAATAAATAAAAAGGTAGTTGTTTTGTAAACATTTGTTTCTCAGTATTGTATATAAAATTAAGGTGCACATTTAATCTATTAGGATCTAGATATCTTGGCTGATGTGAATATTCTATATTTTTAGAAAAGTAAAACTTGTATAATTATAAAAGTGGTATATCGTTTAAAAGTTTGACAAATACGGTCAATATTGGCAAATGTGTTTTTTTAGATACACTTTTCAACAGCAGTTATCTACTTGTGTATTTCATTGTAAAAACAAACCACTGTAGAATTTGTCTTTTTATGCCTGATAGTTGTTATGTTCTAGTAAATGACCTGATGGTTTATAGAGTATACATATGGACAAAAGTAACGCTTCACTGTCACGAGTTGAATGTCTATGACTGTTTGTCTTTATGTGATTTTTTTCTGTTTCCCTAGCTCTACTGGTTCTTCTGGTATTGGCCAAGAGAGATTTAACCAATGATTGAAATGTTAATACAACACTGGCAACACCGAATGTTCCTTTTTCCATTTGACAAATATTTTGCCATCATGTGTACATGCATAGTCACCTCTGGTTTGCGTTTTACACGTACACTGCTAAGCACTTCCTGGTTTAGTTTTGTGAGATCTCCTTTAATATAGATGTCTGAGCTTTGGAAATGAACCGTACAATTAATTTTTTTTTGTCGGGGGGGGGGGGGGGTCAAAATTTCCTAAGCGATGGGCAATGTCAATGTCATCTGCATCTAACTCTAGATATAACATGTATTCATTTAATTTGTTGCGTTGTTTTTGTGCTGTTTTATTATATCAATAATAACTATGTTTCTCGATTTCTTTATCCTCTTTATTGATTTTACTTTTTTAATGTAATTTCTAAGGAAAGCATTTCCTCTAAAATGTTCGTTTTTTTATATTTTTGATTTATCTTTGTTGTTGCTTTTTTGTTAAACGAATTGGTGATTCTGCATCTTCACTATCATACTTTTTGCTATTATCCAAATCACTTGACTCTTTCTTTTCTCTTTTATCTGTTTGGTTTTTCTTCATTTTCATATATTCATTTCAGATTGTCACGCTATCATTTCCATGAAGTAAACTTGATTAAACATTTGAACGTATAGCTCGTGCAATCGTTGCGATGTGTTCACTTTACTGTTTGCGATGAATGTTACTATATGGTCATTGCATGGTTAAAAATGGCGACGCCCATTGTGTATAGTCAAAGTTTCAACATTTCATTTTTATTACGAGATAGATTGAAAAGAAAAAAGTACCAGTTGTCGATTGTTCCTTTATTAATCCAAGATACTAACCGATGTTTATATCTATAAATTGCTGGTGCCTCAGTCTAAGGGGCAGAACCCCAGCCTTAAGTTCAAACAGTTAGGCAGGGGTATAGACCAATGCACTTAGGGCCAGTGGGTCCTTTTTTGGATGACATCGAGCCTTTTGATGAGACACAAACTTATTTGTCACTGAAAAACACTGTCAATTTGTCTTTCGCTTTATGTCAGCTAAGGAAATATTATTTAGGTAGTATAATTCCTAAAGTCTGTCCCACCTAATTTTGAGACCTCGATTGCTGATCAATTTTACACAAATATTTGCTAGCACTTGCACTTTTCAAAGTAGAACAACGATATCTCTAGACATGTTTTTTGTTTTTATTTGATGTTGATGTCATAAATCGTATTTTTCATATTTTTCCCATAGAGCGTAATGCAAACGTCATAACGTCACTGTTTCAATATGGCGGCGCCCGCGTCAGGGACTTACTCAAACTAACAATGCGCTAATTACACTGGCAGACAGAATCCTCAACATGCGTTCGCGATTTTTTTATTTTGAATTTTAGCTAAAATTTAAAGTACTGAATACATTGCTTGTTTTATCAGCTTTCAATTAGGGGTCTTTTTTAAACTTTAAGAAAAATGTTGAAGTTAAAAAACACCACCAACAGTACAAAACGGACTTTCGGCTTCTGCATATCCGAGTAATACCTTATCAATAAAAATATTGTATATTGTAATACTGCGTTTTGTTTGCAAATCATCTACAGACATAGTGACCCATGCATTCTTTTGATGTGGCATGATAGGATGCGTTATACCGTGGTCACATTAACTCTACTAAGCTTCGTACTTCGAAATTTTGCAAAATCAAACGTGCGGACTTCGTAGACTCTTGCGAGCATTGTAAAGACTTTTTTTAACTCGAAGAGGACTCGGGAACTTAGTGAAAATGTTTCACCGAGCTCCCGAGTTCTGGCCGAGCTCATAGAATTGTTTGATGCCTGGAGCAGCCCCGCAAAAGCACCGCAACGGCCACGATAGAGCTTAAATGGGCATCGTACGATGTCCCTGCGGATTTGGAACACCACAAGGCCCGTAAAAGCTTGCTGATGCTCGCACGACTGTCATAGGAGAGTAGCACGTTCAACGTAAGACGTTCGTACGGTACAACGGACATCGGATTGGGACCTTGCGATGACCGCACGAGACCCGCAGGTTGTTACGTTCGTCGTAAGGGCTCGATATGACATTCTTGACGATTATAGTAAAAAAAAGAGACATTTTCAGATATCGCTGAACTAGTATATTCTTGCCGTTCGGACACCATGCGGACACCGTACGTGCACCGTACGAACACATGTGCAGACCGTACGGAATTTGAAGAGAATTCATTGAAACAACAATTATGTTATGATCGTTACTTTCGCTACATATCCAAGTTTTGAAAGTTATATTTTGATTGCAAAAAAATTATAAATCGTACGGACATCGTACGGATATAGCGGTGTTTCTGTTTTTTTTTCTTTATCGTTTATATTTGAACACATACGTTAATCGGGCCCCGCCCGAGCAACAATGATACGTTTTCATAATTGTTTTCTCTCCAGAGATGTATTTCTTTATGTCAGAAGTCTGTCATGTTCATATTTCGTTATTTCAAAAGAAATGGATGATAACTGATTAAGTGTATTAATCAATTTCAACAAGTCATAATTATGACTAGTACTTTCATCATTTCCAGTTTAAGTTATTATAGCATGGATTTTTAATCCCTCGGTTTTCTACACGGTAATGCGATATGGTCGGCAGTATGCATAAATACAATGTAGATACATATGCATTCCATTTTGTCAAATGTCATATTACATCTACAGTATGTAAGATTATTTTATAAAAATAAAAATATATTGGTGTGAACCAAACGTATGCATTGTCGTATGCAGGACGATGTGAAAAGACCGCCGATTGCCGGGGATATAAACTGTTTTTTCCCCTTAAACATTACAATATGTTTTATGAAAACAGGCGCAAAATATTACACAGGAAAATGTTACTATACGTAATGTCAAGAAATAATATGTGGGTTCCGTCCCCTACCCCTATTGCGAGCCTGTCAGTATAATCACTGACAAATAACAACATCTTTATATGTGATAGAGATCTATATAACCTTAACCCTGTAAGGAAGTTTAAGTGGTATACTGGAGTCAAATTGCCCGTCCGTCTATCTGTCTTTCCATGTGTCTGTGCATATTTTGCTCGCGCTATTTCTCAGCAACTACTCGCACGATATCATCAATGAACCTTTACAGGAGTGATTCTCGGCATATTTCGCTCAGATAATTTTTATGCCCCCGAAGGATGGCATATTAAAATCGCACCGTCTGTCTGTCTGTCCGTCCGTCCGTGTGTCCGTGCGTCCCCACTTACACATTCGTGTCCGGACTGTAACTTTGTCATGCATTGAAGGATTTTAAAATAACTTGGCACAAATATTCAGCACATAACGCCGATGTGTCGCGTGCAAGACCCATGTCCCTACCTTATAGGTCAACGTCAAACTTTGTGTATAAAAGTAATGGAATACTGTATGCATGGTAACTCTGTCGTGCATGGAAGGATTTTAAAATTACATAGCACATTTATTGAACACACGGAGAGGATATAGACTGTGAGACACCTCTTTCGGGGGCATTCGTCACTATTTATTAAAGTACACGATATTCTGAAAAGGAAACGTTTCAACTAAACGAATCTTCTAACACACCACATGCCTTTTCCTTTTTTATTTTATTATCAACACTTCCTGTATCTGCTAGTTTATTTTTAGATGTCAGTCGACTAAAGATCTGTACATAATATATTTAAGAGTTAAGCTGATGATGTGAATGCTAAGCGCACCCCTTAATTGCTCAATACGCTAATGATTAGTGACGTAAAATAACTACGTCATCAGATAAATATGTCACGAGCACAGTAAGGTTAAATACACACTGCTACATGAGTGACATTATGTTAAGGACTTAGGAATAGGATTTAAGTATTTGTCAAGATATGGATGGATTTAGATCTGTGGAAAACGGGAGTTTCTATAGAAAATATTCAGGGTCATACCGCGATATGCTTTTGGAACATAGTGAAATAGATGTGTTTCATTCGCATGTCCCGTACTTCGCCTGACAAAACATCACTCATATCAGACCGAGACTCTGTGTAAACAATTTAAATATGCGAGGATCGTGTTGAACATAAGGACTCGGGAGAAGGATTAAATTACAGTCTTCTAGGATTGTGATATTACGGAAAATATATTATGTATAGCGTTTATATTCCATTTGTTTGGAGGTAATTATGATTATTGAGTCTGTTTCTAGTCCAAAATTCCACGGTAAATCGCTTATTTTGTTTGATTTAGTGTTTCAATTAATTTTTCGAAAGTTTTGATACACCCCCTAATAAATTCAAGGAAAAAGTGCAAGGTTTCCCGAAAAATCTCCAAAATGGCGTCCATGTAAACAATAGCGTTTTCCCATAGAGAAATTTAAAAGCAGCGATATGAGAAAACAAGCCAACTAATGCACAAACGATTGAAATTCTCGAGGGTGACATTTTTTTAGATCACAAAACGGGTATTTAATTTTCAAAAAACGTTCGATTCTTTTAAGTGTAGGTCAAAGTTGAGGTCCCACAGTGGGATGGGACAGACTTTAGTTTTTATTCAATTCATGACTTTTAGAAGGCTTTTTATCTGCTGCACTTCAGAGCATGTATTGACAGCATCAGTTTACATATTTATAAAAAGATATGTCCTTTCTGTTGCTAAAATAGAACCAGATTTCGGATGTGAGTTGAACATGTCTTTGACCTTGCCCGCAGCTACACTAACGAACGAAATAATATAATATGAATTCAGCACTATTTTGCGGAGATGTATGCTTAGTAATACGATTCAATACTGAATACACCATCGAATCGTATACCGTAGAGGCTTATCGTGCAAAGTAATTCGTTTATCGTGTTTAGTATATGGTGCACGATGTACGACCTTGCTGGCGAGTTTATGGAAATAGATACGATGTAGGCGGTAATCAGCAACAATTAACACGCGGAAATGGACATTTGTGGCTTAACGGCTGTTACTGGCACGGGCATGAATCATAAGAGAAACGAAATTATGAAAAACAATATTCATTTTACAATTCTCAAAATTATGGAAATTATTAGGATATTACCGACAGACACACTGGGTATAAAAGTAAAAAAAAATATTCTAAACAGTATATTATGCAATAAATGCAATTTATTAAAATCAGCGCGCTTTAAATCGCTCAATGATAATGTTACATGAAATCGTAATTCAAAATCAGGAACGCGCATGGAAAAAGTAGATATTACAACTTTAAGTAATAATACATGTACATTGCAATCAACATTTTCCGATGTCACTTTTTCACATCATACAACAAGTTCAGAGAAAAATGTATCAGAATCAAACAGACATTTTCAATACGAAGCCAAATTATGTCATCATGGCGTCCAGTCACAAGACTACGTAAATCTACATGTAGATTCAAGAACAAACATATCAAAAAGTAGTTGCAAAATACATGCTGACCATATTTCAAGCTAACAAATAGGAGAATCAATTGGTTCTTTACAAATTACTGATTCATCTTCAAATAAATCGTGTATCTGTCGTAATACTGATGCTTATATGAACTTAAGTCCTACATCAACTGAAGACATCGTCTGAAAGTGCACGTTTTTGTGGTAAAAAGTGCAAATCCAATATTGCTCAATCGAATTCTAAATCTGATAAACAACATAATTTTATCAGCCAAATATACTTATCAAAGAGTAATGATCTCATGTCAATTAAACAACAATCGACTTTAAAGGAGGTGGGCTTCGTTTCGCTATCTTAAATGTAAAAAATTAACTTCCAAAACTGGATTAAATAAAAGCTCATTTACAGCATTTGAATTAGCCCGGTTTTATGAAACATTTTTAACTGATAATATCAGTAATGATACTGTATAAAACTTATACAGTTGAAAGAAGGGATCGGTCTTGTAAGAAAGGTGGTGGCATTTTGGTTTACATAGACACGTTAATAGATATTGATATTTACGGGCAAGCCGGTAATATAAATTTGACATATTCCGTCATTTTACCCCACGCTTAACGTAAGAGGGTTCGCGTAAGTACGTCAATGTATTACTACGTGCTGATTTATGACATCATTAAGTGACGTCACGAAGTACAATATGGGTATCATAAGAGTATATGATGGTATATGATGGGTGCTGTGGGGCTCGTTTTGGGGAGGCTGCGTTTTTGGTACGTGGCATTCCCTGTTTGATATTATTTTTGTTTTCATACGTTCAGCCGTTAAATAAATTAAAAGTGAACCGAATCCTTCAACATTTAAAGGGACATACCCTATAACTGATTTGAAACTAAGACACAGCCAATACATAAATAACACAACATCTGAAAGTATTATAAATTAACCTAAAGTTTCAGGTGTGCATATCCAGTGATTATTGATCAAATCAGCGGTTTAAAGAATACTGCAGCAGAGTAAACCATTCAATTATCTATGTAGAGCTGGTGTTGTACAATTCTAATATGCCTATGGTATATTTCTATAGTCACTTCGAGTGCATTAATATGATTAAAGTACTCGGAAAAGAAGGCGGAGTTTCAGACGTGGAAGTAGCTCCTTCCGACTTTTCAAATTTACTCCCGCGCAAAAATAAAATATAGAAATAGAAATGATATCAGTATAAAAAATTTGTTTAAGAACCGAAATATTATTTTTGATTGCGTCAAGTAATCCCTAGAATACCCTCACATTGATTTCCTTAAACAAAGGCCAAAAAATTCAGGTTTAACAGTCATACAATGTTTTAATTTAGGGAGACAAAACTATGAATGAAAACGTTTACGTCATCACACTGACATCATAACTCTACGTTAAAACGTTGTACAGTTCAAATAAACGGTACGCATTTAAATCGATTGGCTGCTTTGTTAGGTTCTGAATCTGACATCCTCTGCATAATGTCAGTCAGGTATTTCCTTTTATATTCTTTGTATTACATGATTAAACTAAAATAAGTTTGTATAATATAGTTATGTTTGGTATCTTGAATGGTTGCCCGAATTGATGAGTGAATTCCAACAGCCACTATCTATGCTATTTTACACATTACCGCCGAACTGAAAAAATGTCCGTAGTAGTTATGATAGTTTTCAAAAAATCGGCTTTTAAGAATCGAAATAATCTATCGCTTGGAGTGCTTTATCGAAATTGAAGCGTTTCCCGTCGGTAATGTGCCTGCGTAATAATTCACTCGGGCTTCGCCCTCGTGAATTATTCCGCCAGGCACATCACCTCCGGGGAATGCTTCAATTTCGATAAAGCACTCCAAGCCATAGATTATTTCGATTAATTTTTATTTATTTTTAGATTTTATTTAGATTTATTTTGTCATTGAACAACTCGTTAATACGCCTATTAGGGTTAGGTTAACAAGACTACTTCATCAATAAACGATCATTTTTATACAAATTGCACTGATCTCGTAGACAAAGTTTTTCTATTTTCTTTATCGTTGAGTGATCATTATCTAGTATATTTCATTTGTCAAAACATAAATAAGTGTTACAAGAATAATAAACACAAATTTACATGCAGATTTTTAAACACTTTGATAAACAAAACTTTCAAAATGTACTTCTGTTTCCGAGACTTGACATTGTAGAATCGATATTAAATCCAAATTATGCTCGTTTTGGGGAGGCTGCGTTTTTGGTACGTGGCATTCCCTGTTTGATATTATTTTTGTGTTTAAATGCATTTTATTGTATACTTGATAACGTATTGATTAATCATGCGCCAATAAAATAAAAGAGAGCATATCGTGATTGCCAACCAAACTGTTTCACAGATGAAATAAGAAAACTCGAGTAAGGAATGACAAATTGCAATAAAATCTGGTATGTACGTAACGTGTGTGAAGAGAAAGCTTGGGTTTGCATTTTGGAACACTAGGGTCAAGGTCAATGTTGCTGTTACTGAAATAAAGAAAAATAGTTTCCGCTCATAAGCTCAACTTGGTAGTGACCAATTGAAATGAAACTCGAGTAAGTAGCTTAAGTAAAGAGGAAGCGTATGATTGCATTGAGGGTCACTTGGGTCAAAGTCGAAGCCAATGTTACTAAAAGTAAAAATATTTTCCACTCAATTACTTCAGTTATGAGTGATCAATTGCAATGAAACTGGGAAGTAGGTAGCTTGTGTGGAGAGGAAGTTTGGGTTCGCTTTAAGGGTCACTAGGGAATTGGTTTATAAGCAGTTTGTGTGGAGGAAACTGGGATTGAATATGAGCTCACTTAGATCAAGGTCAAGGACACTGTTACTAAAAAACAATTTAAAAAAAGGTTTTAAAAAATGTTTTAAAAAGTTTTACAAAATTTTTAAGTTTTTTTGTAAGCGAAGAAATGTTGTTTTATTTGTCATATGTGTGGGAGGTGTCAAGGTCTAGGTCATTGTTACTAAAGGCAGATTTAAAAAATATATATTTCTGAATTGTTTTTCAGCACAAAACAATCGATGGGAGGGTGGGTCACTGTAACTAAAAAATAAAGATCTGATTTCAATGTTTTGTTTTTATATTCTTAAATTGTTTTAATCGAAAAACATCGAGGAAAAAGGGTCAAGGTGACGGGATTTTATTTTTCACTGAAGTCAAAATAATTGATGCCAAAAATAATGTTTTTTTATTTTAGAATTTTTCTAAATGATCAAATATTTTATTGAGGGTGGGAAGGGGGACCATCAAGGTGACTGCTTTATTTTTCTTTTTAATTTTAAATGTTTAGAAGTCTACAATTTCTACAGAAGCCGTTTATAAATTTGCATTGACTTTTACTTTGAAAACTGTCCCCTCAGTAGTTAACCTTTTGCATCAAGGGGAGCGAACGTGGTTTACAAACAACTCTTGTTATATTTAGTTTGCAGTGCGTAATAATTTAAAATGTGTGCAATGGCGTCAGCCCGTCAGAAAATCTCATATAAAAGAGTAAATAATTAGGCACTTCACAGAGGATCAGGACGTACCGCATTAAGCCTCAAACGAGGATGATGGATTTTCTTTCCCGACATAGCAAATACTTTATAAGTAATTTTAGGTATAGGTAAACAAATCTTTTCAATAATGCACATCTGGATTCTGATATTAAGATGAATATGTAATGCCGTATTTTACTCCTATACGGACTTAACCGTTTCACCGCGTCGTACGCACGTGCACTATCTGGTCATACGTCGTATCGCTGGAGTCTCTGGCGAATCGGGTATAGATAGACACTCAAATGCAAGTTAATAAGAAATCATAATTGTCGAAGATACGCATGTTCAGATGCCCAATCCTCTCCCGGTAGGCACGTTACAGATTTTTTGTATTTTTGATGATTACGACTGTATATTAAATGGTCGCAAATATTTTCAACGGCGACGGCGTTACAGCGTATTTATGTTAGAATATGTCATAAACAAACATGAGCTAGTATGTTATACAATAATACCTGTGCACACAGATCACTTACTGGACGGATGTATTGAGGTCTTTTGTTTCCATTGCGTGTGTTAGAGATTCACCTAGCAGGGATTACTTTTATTTACACTGTCCTGTGACTTTGGAACATGGTGGGGGTAAGAGTGAGGTTGGGTGCGCACCATAAACCGGTTTAAGCTCCCCAGTGGTGTTTTTGCCACTGACCGTTCCAAGGCGGTGCCCCACTGTGTTCCTTTAATTGTTCGTTTTGTCCTCGTGTGTTTGCTTTGTATGCTAGTGTGTGTTGGTAGTGTATATGTGTGTGTGTACATGATTGTGTGTGTGTGTCGTGTGTGTGTGCGTGTGTGTGTGTGTGTGTGTGTGTGTGTGTTGGTGGTGTGCACTTCTGGGTGCTGTGGGGTTCGTTTTGGGGAGGCTGCGTTTTTGGTACGTGGCATTCCCTGTTTGATATTATTTTTGTTTTTGTTGATAGGTCTGCTTTTACAGGTGTTTCCGCACTACCTAGTAGTGCATTGTTTTGTCACATGCTGATCTTTCTTCGCAGGGCGGTCTTTATTCGGAGGTTTACTTTAAAACGAGTTTGATTTAATACAGAAACAGAAATGCAAAAGTTAAAATGAAAATGTGTGCCTCATAGAATAAATGAAAACCAAAATTAAACTCAGATCCTTTGGTGAAATCATAAAAAAAATGAATGGCACCACAACTGCAGATTACCCTAATGTTTTCGTAAAGTTACAACACTCACTCATGTCACATGTCTGACAGCATATTTCTAGCGGTCACGTGCTGCCTTGACAGAAACAGTATGAATGCTAACTGTTTGTCTATTGGAGTTTAACATTGACAATAAATTGAGGCATAATAATATACACTTTTGTGTAATTTAGCAGTGAGCGTGGTAGTATATCTAAATTCCCGTTCTGTCCCAGTATCTTTTTAAATCGACTGATAAAGAAACATTAATATATTGATAGGATAATAATGGAACCGTGTTTAATTCACTCTAACACAATGTTAACATATGCTTTCTTTAGTACTTTAGTAAGATGTTTCTTCAAGAGAAAGAGTTGCCATAACACATGTTTTTTATTTCTTTGCAATATCGTTGAAAAACAACAACAGTGAGTTATGTCTCTAGCATGTACTTATCCATTTCATAAACAAAGTAAGGAATGTTACTGATTCAAAATAAAGGTCATTTCTGTTAGTAAGACATCTTTCTTGGTAAACTGAGAGTATTTTCGGAATATACGACTTTCAAGCACGCTTCTATAGTTCAGTTATATACGTTATAGCTAGCTTCCCGTATTTATACGTAGATACAAAGCCGTACTTTAGCAGTTACTCATTCTCGAATTCCATAAACAGTCCCGTACTTAAGAAGAATACAGATTTTCGGTTACCAAGATTCCCGTCTATTAAGTTTACTGAATACTGTTTATTAGTAGTGTACGGGCTTACAGGATATACCTCCCAGTACACCTCCGTTTTCTATATTTTCCGTACATTTTTGCGTATATTGATAATAAATTTTAACCGATTTTCCGCAGTGGGAAGTATAGAAATGACACTTAAATTTACTGAAGACCGCTTCAACATTATTCAGGTAAGAACTGATATACTGCACATTTATTTACGAACACTTCATTTGACCGTATGCAGGGCTCTAATTCTTTTGGGTAGATCTATTAATGATCATGGTATCTATTTTGATCTGATATGTCTATGGATTGGACGTGCCTTTCAATACATGTGTAAGTAAAAATACTTTCTAAAGGTGAGAAAAATACACGAACCTTTAAAGATTTTGGAGAATGATATCAAAGCTAAAGTCAGGCGCAACCCTATCCATACTTGTTAATATGAAATGTAAATATGTCTCTCGTGACAAACTTTCCACACACGGAACAAACAGCTACCTTTCTGCTCATATAGCCATTTTCCTGAACAGCTACTTAAGAGGAAATCAGGATAAACATCCGTCCCTAGAAAAAGAGGTTTACTAATGTCCGTTTAAATCTCAATTTCCATCCCAACATTCATTATACATAGAGAAAAAAAATTCGAAGTAAATCTAACATGTTCATAAGTTGTGAATAAGGAAATCCCACCCGACGGTTTAGATACGTCCAAAAACGAGGCTCTGTCGAGGGTGGGATTTCCTTATCCACAAGTCAATGGACATGGTAGATTTATTTTCTCACCGTTTAAATCGCATTTTTACACAAGTAAGAAGGAATAAGTGCAAATGCAGGATAGGGATGAAAAAATGAAAATCAACTTTTTCTTTAATTTTACTTCAAAACTATAGATGGATAGAAAATGATGTGACTAAGAAAATGAATACCAACAACCCTATGTTTATTTCAAAAATAACAATTTTACAGTCATTTTTCGATTTTTATGTCTGCTTACAATTAACGTAAACATAGTCCGGCAGCGATGTGAGACACGTTTATCTCACATAGGTAAATACGCGGAAATATGTATCTCATAGGTGAGAAATAAATGTCTCAACTGTTACAGCTATTGCTCGCAAATGTGGTGTTTCGAAGGATAAGCATACTATTTGTTTTCAGTGTAGTACAAACAGATGTACTTTCAATGGTGTCATGAAAGCACAGTCTGGAATATGAATATTTCTCCGAAGAAGTAGAAATATAATATTTATTTAAAACACAATTTGTCAAACAATACGTCAATGTATCAGATCATATTCACATATGGATATTTTGTCTTCGGATTTGTGAATACGTGTATCATGCACTACACCTACGAACAAAGAATTGTTTTAAGTAAATACATTCTTCACATAAATAGTGTGTTTGACTGTAAATAATACTTGATACAATTTTGTTATTTTGTGATTTTGAAATATATTCATAGACACGGGCATCTGGTATGCATGAAAAGGGTGTAAAAATAAGACAGGGACAGTATTAACAACACAAAAGGAGTATTCCTGGTATTCATGATCAGAAAAAGCAAATTGCGTCTACAAGCCTGTGTGCTTGTTGCGCTGAGTGTGTATATAGTTATTAAGAAAACTACTTCAAACTTCATTGAAATAGGTCAACAGAAACAAAATGTGCAAAGGAATGTTCAACATAATAACAGACAACATAAACAACCACATATACTTTTTGTTCTTGCTGATGACCTGGGATATAATGACATTGGCTATCACGGATCTAATATAAAAACACCAAATCTTGACAAGCTAGCACTGTCTGGTGTAAGACTAGAGAACTACTATACACAAGCAGTGTGCACACCAACAAGATGTGCGTTGTTAACAGGAAGATATCCGGTATTTTCTTAGTAAATTTTCAGTCAGTTGCTGGTATTTAATCAAATGATTGCTATGATTTCACATTTCAAAAAGACATGACTTAGACATCAAACCAAAATTAAATTTCTAAAGTCTTAATTACAGTTCCAAGTTTAAATGTAGAACATAATCAAAATAAAAACATTTATAATATTAGAGTTGATTTCAGATTTTTATGCCTAAGTGCATACGGGCATAAATCTGCATTACCTCGATGGATACGCACATTATGCGATTGTGTGTATCATGTGCTGTCATTCTATACAAATCTTTGAAAACTGATGGAGGGGTTGTTCCACTAACTACCTATATATAAAATTCAATCAATATAGGCGTTTACGTTCAAACAAGCATAACTCTGAAACAAACCGACTGATAATTATATTTTTATGTTTTTATGCGATGTTTTTATTTTCGCTATTATTATTACTTAAACAATCGAAATATCCCTTCTGGTCATATACAAGGGTTTACTAGCCTAGATACTTTGAGTCCATCGCTGTTAAGACATATGTGGAAATTACGATCCTAAATTGTAAACATTGCTTCAAGTTGTTGTTTTATTAATCGACACTTGTAAACATTGTCTCGCACGTCCTATTCAAATTAGCTGTTTATCTTTCGTGAATGTTAAGATGATCAGCGGCACGTTCTTTTTCACATATTAATTACATAGGAAATGCCCGAAACCTGTTACTATGTATCGGGTTTGAACGATCATAGTCACTACGCTAAAATGACACTATACTATGCCAGAAATTAAAACAAACACGTGGCCACTATAAGTCAAATATAGAATTTTAACTCAGAAAAACCAAATACTTAGTAGCGTATTTGACAGAGCTTACTAAAAATAATAAACATGTACATGCTAAGAGGTCGAATTTTAATTAATTCAAAGACGATTTAGTTCTTCGATACATATCAAATATTTGTATTATCATATATATTATTATTCATTTTAACACGAGTTTCCTCTACAAACATTTAGAGAACAACTTGTACTTTGATTAACAATAAAATATAGCTTGTTTCTATTTAGACCTTCTGCTAATGACGTTAAGATGTGACGTATCTAATTTCGTATTATAAAGTTACAATGATGTACTGCTACGCGTTCAGAAAACTTCGGGGTAGTAATTTAAGAAATGACGTGTTAGAATCGAAATCATCAATGTCTCGAAGCTGTTCAACGTTGAATAAAACATAGTATGTCGTTCGGATGCGACAAGTTAAATCACTCGTGCTTCACAGTCGTAATTTAATTCCTACGCATCCGAACTCCTTTACTGTATTTTATTCAATGAAAACATTCAGTTAAACATTTATTATTTCTTGAATAAAATGTGATACTCAATCACTGTTTTTAATTAATCAGAAATCATAATCTTGACCAGTTATAGCGCCATTTCATGTCTTTTACATACATTTTATATCTCAAAATGAGTATAAAGAACATTTATTACTTCCCTTTGAAAGAACCAAAAAGACAACATCTTACCAATATTGACTTTAATACCTCTTAAATGCTTTCAGAAGGATATATTTGTGTTACATATAATTTTTATGCCATTACATGCATATATTGTGTAAATGCTTTCAAAAGGCGTTTTCTGGACATTCTCATGTTTCCATTACTGTCATTTTTACGTTTTATGAAAACACAGCTTCAGGGACTTGTTTTAAAAAGCTGGATGATCTAGGAATCTTATTTTGTCCATGATTGTCTCTGTCCGTGGACACAAAAACAATGGACACTGAGCGGAAACATAGAAAAAGAGAGAGAATTTCAGTTTGGGCGATTATTAACGGAAGCGAACGCACAGAACACATATTTCGTGAGCTTTTGTATGAAATAAGCTGGTCCTTGAAAATTTACTCGTGTTTGCGAATAATTATGAATATTCTAGTATTAAACACAGTTTTCTTTATCACACAGCACTTTAATTTGCACGTGCGTGACATAATTAGGACAGTTTTCTTAACTATATTAAGATCTGATTTGCTTAGAGATTGAAATGTTTAGGTTATAATACTTTCTTAACGAGGGTTAGCAAAATACCGGTATTTATGAGTAAATGACACGTCAGTGGCATTTACTGGTATTTACCGGCATTTACTGACATATACAGAGGGTCTAACAACTATTCCCTTACCCCCTCATCAATATAAGATATCATTGTATTTTAATGTTAATTGTGTCAGTAGGTGCATTTTACTTTTGTTTATTGTGTAATGAGTGACACTTTGATAATCAATGCATGTATTGTGAATTGCTTAAGGCTACAATTTCAATATTGTGCAAACACCTGCAAAGGTCTATAGAACACAGTGAACAGTTAAACTAGTTAAAAGATTACTACTACTGTCAATCCAGCAGTGTGGTGGCTGTCTGTTGAAAGGTACCAGACAATTAAAATTGCAACTTTGTGAACTTGCCAGAAAACTCCTTGCAGTGCCAGCAAGTTCAGGTGGTATAGAAAGAGTTTCTCAAACCTTGGAATGATCCAAACCAAAGTAAGAAATAGGCTTGGGGTAAACAAGGCAGCAAAACTTGTTTTGCTACAGAATGTTAAAGGCCAAGGGGCAGTTGGAGCGGTGAACTATTCAGTACTTTCAGTAATCACTGTATCCAGAATATGATGAACACTTGTAAATATGTTCTACTTTCTCATGATATTCTGTGAATAAACTTAGTTTCCATTATTTTTTATTACTTTTTTGGAGTAAATTCCAGTATTTGTCGCTAAGGCTGATTTTAGAGGTATTTGTCATACCGGTATCTACTGGTAAATACCACCGGTAAATACAGGCCGGCAAATACTTTGCCAACCCTGTTCTTAACAGAAGACAAAGTTTTATAAAGAACCTCTGAAGACGTTTTTGGAGAATGAAATAACAGCTGAAGCATGAAATGTAAATAATTTCTAACAAACCGCACAAACGGCCCTTATAGCAATTTTCTCAAATATCTTTATGAGCAGAAACCAGAATAAACATCAGTCCCTGGAACAAGAGCTTTACTATTGCCAGTTTAAAATTCATAAATCTCAGTTTCCGTCCCAACATTCAACAATATTACAAGGAATTTCTCAATTTTGACAGCTATTGCTCGTAAGGATAGTGTTAGACTAATATTTGTCCGAAGATATAGAAGTATAATATACAGTCCCGTCAGCGTTTTACTTCCACGAG
Source organism: Saxidomus purpurata (assembly GCA_022818135.1). Classification (NCBI taxonomy): domain Eukaryota; kingdom Metazoa; phylum Mollusca; class Bivalvia; order Venerida; family Veneridae; genus Saxidomus; species Saxidomus purpurata. The sequence goes on from JAFMSR010000011.1 coordinate 51,142,737, forward strand.
ATATTGATTACCGATTAACGGCAAACGCACCGTAACAGGTTCTCGTTTCAAGTTTGGTTAAGCCAGAGTTACTCTTACCGTGAAACGATACTCGGGAACCGTGCAGTCAATCATTAGTGCTCGATGGACCGGTTTTTTGCTACGGGTATTGTGCAGGCCTAATAAAAAATATCGCCAGATTACATCTTTTTAGAATAAGGAAAGTGTTTAGACAATCAACTACGATGCTTAAATGTCATAAATAGCTATGAAACTACTGTAGTGTTTAGTTTACAATATAGCCTTGTATTCAATGCGTTTCCGAGTGCGGTACGAAGCCTGCCATCGAAATTGAATGTGTGGAAAATTGCCGATTACCTAATAACAATTAACACCTGTTTAAATACTACTATCATGGCATAATTGATTTTAAAAAGCAAAATCCACATATATATTCTTGAACATTTCGGTCCTCAATTAGGTCAGCAGAATTCCGCACAATAAACACTTAACGGAATACGCAAAAGATGGTGGCAGAAATGATGAAGTCTGATCGTTTGATGTAAATATTTGTTATGGTAAGTTGTGTATATGTTGATACATCTATAAAATAGAATATAATTTAAGTGGTGCTGGAAGTTTAACGGGTTGTCAATATGTTCATGTGAAGTACACAGTAGATTTTCATTCATCTGTTCATCACACAAAGTCTGAAGTTAAAAAACATCACCAGAACTGGAATTATCTTGTTCTTTGTTATGTGGTACAAATAAATAAGCTGCCTCATTGTCGCATTTTTTATTATTAAATATATGATTTAATAGTCTATTTAGTCGGTCAATAACTATTCTTATGTTTATTTACATAGAGCTGTAAGCATGTAAAACACGTCACTTTGGTTTAAATCTGTTTTTAAATTTTTCGTTTGTTTATTAGGTTGTAGTGATCAACCATGGTAACCATGACTACAACCATGACAAATGCAACCATCACAACCAAACAGTGTTTCAAATATTACAATATTGATATGAATTTTGATGATGCATTTAAAAAAGGGAGCAAAATTCCGACCCTAATTGGCCCTAGAAAGGAACGTGCCCAGGTGTACTAGATTCACTTTCTATCAGGGAGCCCCAGTTGCATGTAGCTGATTATAAAACCCAGTATATCCAGTTAGTCTTTACATGGATTTTTTACATCTTGCATGTTTTGAGACACCGTCGACATTCTTTCACCCAGTAGCAGGCGGCCTTGATGTTGACATCATAACTATGTTTTGTCTGCATTCTTCAATGTTGATGCAACCAAATATACCATTGAGAGCCTCAAAGTGAAAATGTTAGCCACCTCTTAATTGGAGCAAACATCAAAACCTGTTATTTTGTAATGTCGGAGGCGTTTAAAATGCCCCTTTACATTACAAAGAAGAATCTGTTACTGGTGAAACTGGCAATAATTTGTACGAATAACATTCATTTCAATGCTTTTTATTTGTAAATAAAAAGTACTGCAATACATATATTCATATACCGCATAATTCATTACGATAATATTGCAAAAAAATAGGAAACGTGTACTAAATATGCGTTTAGTGAGGTAGCGGCAAAGGTATGAAAGGAAAGTATACATCGATGTTGTTTTAGAAAATGTATAGAACACTGTTCTATCATTATTCTACTTGTAAACGTTATTACATAAGAGCATGACGAGTTTTCAAAGTGCTCCTGGGACTTAAAACTTTTGTCATGAATAGTCATTAGAATTTGCATTGTTACCATGGTTCGTGATGTTGCAGAAAACACCGTAGATTAATATATTATCACATCTGTTTATTATAAACCCGAAACATAGTTGTTCTGTTGTTGTTTTTTTAGTGTGTGTGTGTGTGTGGGGGGGGGGGGGGGCTATAGGAGTCACCCTGTGGGGGGTCGGTTGGTCAGTTTGTTGCATTTGTCCATTGCATTTCTCTTGTCCGGGGCATACCCAATAACTAGAAAATTACTGCTTGGGATTCAAAACACTTTTATACGATGGTCAATCACATTGAGAGGAAGTGCAGTGATTTTAAAAACTATAAGTCTGCCTTGAGGCATTACATAGTTTTTGCCAAAAAGCTTAACTCAATTTTAGTTGTTTGTTTTACAAGGATTTTGTAACTGAAAACTTATTCAGCAGTTTTGCGAGGATATAAATCACATTTAGTCGTAAGTCTAGTTCTTTCTCTCTTTCTTTTTGCCCCTGGTTTTGATTTTGTATCTAAGTTTTCTACATTCGCTCTGGGGTTTTAAAAACATGTCAATGCAAGGCAAAAATTTACACAAACATTTTATGACTTCTAAAAAGTCAAAAATGGTTCAAAATATGTTTTAAATATCTATTGATAGTATGCAATCCAATCAATTCCAGCTTATATACGCATGGCAATTATGTGTATGGCGATTGCTACTCAGTGTGTTGAAATGTCAAGTATACAAATTCCTTTTCAGGCATCCTTGATCACAGGTAGATGTGGCGTCATTTCTGTGGAAAACCCTTGGAATATTAGCTGCCAAGTCAAAGTATGTAAAGATAGTAATACATTTTTCTTTGCGGATGTTTAAAATTCAAAATGAAAATTTAAGGCGGTGTCTGTCCGGGCAGAATGATCATGATCTGCGCTAGTAACAATGGCGGAAACACTTGCTACTAGAGGGGTAACCGTTAAAAGATGTTTCTAATGCACATAATGCAGTAATAAATGTAGCTGTCTTAACGTTTTTGATGTTTCAGTATATCTCAAGTATTTCATGATAACAAAACAATTAAGGCATTATTTTGTTAATACGAGCATTTTAATTGTATGAGAAAAATAAATTTATTTTTATTAGTGTGAAACATTGTGAAATTAAGCCAATAATTTAAGCTAACTCATTCTCAGAAGAAACTAAATATACGTGTTTGCTTTATCCATGTTAACATTATGCTGTTATGAATTTTGCTTTGAATTTTGTTCTTGCCTTACCATTGTAAATCTCAGCATCCCTTATTTTCACTATCGAAATTTTATTTTTAATATTTTAATGTAGGATTTTTTTCAGGTTTTTAAAAGAATGTTTTAAATTTTCAAGTACCTCACAAATAAGCGAACAAAACACTATGAATCTGTTGCTGACTAGATCAGCGTGACAAACAATATGATAATCCGCTGAGGGGAATTTTTGGTCACCTGCTGATTAATGACCAGTATTGTCACAAAATTGTGCAGTACATGTAGTAAATCACCATTATGCGTGTTCTTTTTTAAGACAGGGCCTTTGGTTAATGTAATGGTAGGTGTAATTTGTTCCCGGTATTTTAGATGAAACTATTACATATTTATTTTGCCGTTTTAAATTAAAAAGTTCAGATTGACAATGATACATGAATGTCAAGAAAGATGCTTACTTCTAGAACTAATATGAGAAATAACTCTCATTTATAATGTCTTGGTACGTGGCATTCCCTGTTTGATATTATTTTTGTTTTTATTAGCAGACACAATTGAAATAACTTAAAAACAAATTGGTATATTAAAAAGATATATGTACTGTCAGATTGATATCTCGACATGCTCGATGTTATATTTTTGTAAATACATAAATATCAGAAATAAAAGACAGAGAAAAAAAGTATAAATCAGTACGAAAAGTATTTTTGATATTGTGATTATGCATATTGGATCATGCATTTTTAAAATGCCAGTAGTCACCAAATTGTCACCAGGCATTTATTCAAACTACAGTGCAATAGTTTCAACAACTGGTCTCTATCTATTCATAATGTTACAAAAAATTGCAGTCATAGATTAATGAATGTCCTTCACTTGTCTTTTGTCTTCTCAAATTATACACATCCTCCGGGATGAGCGGAAAGCATTTAACATTAACATCACTACTCCCTTTTACTTAACTAAATTATTTGCTTTCTTGTTTAAAACCAACAGTTAAGTAATGTAGTCATGGACATGAGTATGTTTTGGATAGTCTTTTTAGAAATTTTAATTGATAATTAATTATTTATGGGGTCCATTTATGACTGATCAATTGTCATAATTATTTTAAATGTTAAAACAGATTTGTCCATTTTCACATGCATTGGTGCTAGTGAATAAGTTGCAGTGTGACATTTTTCTTTATTGCTTATACTTGGCTTTGTATCCCGAGACACTGTGTCTTTTGCATACACATTTTTATCTTGATTAATGTTATCATAGTTTTGAATTTTTACTCCACTGGGAGCAAATTATTCTGCTTTTGTGACTTTAGAAGTCACGATCAGTACCGTAATTCTTATATGCAAATTGAATGATTTTTATAAATAGACATACTTATATTCTTTTATCATATTTTCGTAGAAATCATGCCTATAAGTATAAGAGAATAAGTGCCACATACAGTGACGAGGGCAGTACAAATCACCAACATATGAAAACTGCAGAAAAACAGTAAATCCTTGCAGTTTGAAAAATGATGTATTTTGAGAAGACCCCTCAACCTGCAAAGAGTTAAGAAGATGGAAATTCTGAATGAAAGATTCTGTTGGACGTTACACTCAGTAAATGATTTTGTCATTCCAGTAGCAATTATTTGTGTAAATAGAGAGAGTCACGAAGACACAAATAACACAAAACACCCAAGAGTAGAAATGAATGATGACGGTAATAATGGGGAAATGTAAAGAGCAACTCAGAGCCAGTTTTGTGTTCATAGATATAATGCAAGGTTTTGTGCTGATTTGTTGATTATATTACGGATAAATGCTGTAACAGCAGAAAAAATGAAAAATTTAAGGCAGTTAAAGATTTCAATAGGTTACTAGAAAAACTTGGCGTACAATGATGCCTGATAATGGAATAAATTTCCAAGTATTTGTAACGGAAATGGTGATTAAATGCTAGCTATGAGTTTAATATCAAATGGTCAAATGCTTTGAAAGTTAAAGCTGCTCGCTCTCAGTTACCGTTGAAAAAAATATTTTTCGAAAAAATTCACATTCTTATTCATAAGTATAAAACTAAAGGCTTGAATGAAAAAATAAGCAAATATCTAGGTAGGAATTTGCAGACATCGATTGGAAAGGTTGGTAACACGGCACCGCTACACTATATGTTTATATTGAAATTTCAAAAGCGTTTGCAACGCTTTTGAATTTGGTAGCGTATTTCTTTAAATTAAGAGACATACGCGACATGAATTTGTACTGGAACCTTTTTATATGGCCATATATTCTAAAATACCTTATTTACATACAGTTTGAAGAACTTTTATTTTTTTTATAAAAATCTGAGAGCGAGCAGCTTTAAAAGAGGCATATAATATGATTAATATCAGAGGTTATGATATTTTAAGCAAGAGAGTCCAATCCAGGTTGTATCTCATCAGAGGAGTTCTACAGATTATTGTCTTTGCCTTTTACTGCTTTTTAAACTTTTGTTTAATTGATAAACAGTGCGAAAAGTCGAGCACGCTGTCTTACGGACAGCTTTTGTAATGCATTAAACGCTATAATTTATCCTAATTTTAAGCCAAGCATGATGTTATTTTGTTGTTTTTGTGAGCTTGGTCCAGATACAATGAGTGTCCTGGCACTACAGACATAGCTGGTTCTTTTACAATAGAACATTCAGCACCGGGTTAACGACTATATCCACCAGATTACTACTGGTATTGATGTCAGTGATGGAGCCGGAGATCAAACCCGTGTACTGTGGTTTACTAGTCCAGTGTGTTATATGATTGGATTATGAATCCAAATATAAAGATCAGTTACAAGAAGTGTGGTTGTACAGTGAACATGAATATGAAGTTTGGTTTTACAGTGTCGCAATGTTGCCATGATGTCAATAATCAGTAATTGCATTGGTAATTGACACATTCACCTGGGAAATGTTGATACTTTTTTACCTTGAAATTAACTGATTTTGTGACAGAAGAGAATACATGTGTAGTGGGTAAATGTGTTGATAAGAATTAAAAGCGTATAACACTCAGCTAACTGATTGTTTTACTGAACTATTTTGGTGGAGCTGTGGTTTACGACTGGAGGTCCTTGGTTTGAATACCGTGCAGGGCACTGGAAATTTAAGAAACTCTTTTCAGTGTTTTATACTATATAGAGATGAACTGGCTAGAAACACAGAAGTAGTCTCACGTGTATCGGTGCTTTACACCGGACACATAAAGGAATCAATGGGTCTATTTGCAAAATAGCTAGGATCTGTTTTTTATAGTCCCTGTTATTTGCATTTGTCTTTTAGACCTGCGTGTCTGGGGAGTCTTGGCAATATCACCCGAGGCAGAGTCCATATAGTAATGTAAGGACTCTGTCCAGGGCAAAACCAAGGGTTGACCGAGACTTTTAGATAATCTAAATGAAGTTTAACTTTATCTAATTGTATTTATTTCCAAAATAACACTAAAGCGAAAAAGCAAGAAATATAAGCAACTTGCTTTATGTTACTTTGTTTGTTTGTGATAGTAGGCCTACTGATAGCCATGCGAGGTACCGGTTTCTAGCAAAAACACTTTGCGATATTCTGTTCATTCGCTTATGTCTCAAATGTGTTTTTGACATTCAAATGTTTTGAGACTATCAATTATATCAGGAATGTTATATACGGGATCCCTTGTTGTGGGGAAATATTTGCACTGAGTTCCAGCTTAAGCTTAGTGACTAGGAGGGTGGCAATAAAGTGATTACTCGCAAGTAATTTGGCTAAGTGTGACACAATATTATTATTTATAATTTACTTTTTATCATTTTTTTTTTATTTATTATTTTTTCCATTCCAAGTCAATACAACAGTAATCAACATTTTTACACAATGCATGGAAAGATTACAGATTTAATTTATGGTTCCAGTTGTAACTGACTGATGTTAATGTATAGATTTTGGAAGGTTTAATTTACAATAAATAAAAGAAAGAGAAGAAAGAAAGAAAAAACAGAAACAAAAAAGAAGAAAGAATAAACAAAACTATAAAAGTGATATAAAGGGAGAAATCTACTGGCAATATAATCAATGTTTCACTTAGAGTCTATGTATTCTCTCTACATGGATCCCGACAGGCCACCTCATAGGCGTATCTGATTCCATTTATTGTTGTGGACAGTCAGCTTATCCTTCAAGAGTGCGATATGTTTTTCTACCTCCTTTCTTTCCTTAAGGCAACTTAAAAATATTTCAAAATTAGGAATTGCTTTATTTAGCTTATATTTGAATATAAAAAATTTTGCTAAGATAATTATGAAGTTAATAATGGATCGCTTTTGAACATTTTGATTATTTATACATCCAAAGCTTATACTTTGGAATGTTATTTGCACCTCTAGATTTTGTTTCAAAAGAAAGTTTTTCAGTTTTGACCAGAAGTTTTGTATGTAGGAGCATTCCCAAAATAAATGTTGAATTGTTTCAACATGCATACCGCAAAAGTCACAAAGGCTTGATTGGACTATTTTACATTTATAAAGACACCTGTTTGTCGGAATAATTCTCATAACGTATTTGTATTGAAAAACTCTAAGTTGTGTTTCTATTGTACTTTCAAATGGTGTAAGATATATATTTTTCCAGTTTAAATTTTCAAAAACAGTTTGCCATTTTTCTTGAGCCTTTATATTCATTTTGTCTTTGATTTTTCAATATACTTATTATATAAGAATTTATTAGGTCTTTTTAGTTTCATTAATGTATGAATGAGTGTTGTGGACTCTGTTGCATTTTGTCCAACGGACTCAAATTGGTCTTTCCAGTGTTGTGGAATACTTTCTATTAAGGAGTAATATTGTAGATAATACTTATTTTCAATGTCGTAAACATATTTAAATTTATTGAAATTGTAAAATTGTTTGTTTTCAAAATCGAAAAGGTCTTTTACGTGTTTTACTCCTTTATCATACCATGTTTTGAGAAACAAAGCTTTGCCGGTTGTCTTAATCATCGAATTGTTCCATATTATTTCTTTTGATATATTCATTGGCATTTTTACGAAATTGATTTTTGCCCAACTTGAGATAATTTCTTTTAAAAACGTGTTTTTAGGGTTCATCTGATTGATGATGCAACGTACCTGTATCCAATGGGCCAATCAAAATCAATGTTCTGTAGAAGTCACGTGATACCAAAAGTGGCGTTTTCGAAATGAATGAGCAAGACGTGGGGCCCTTAAGGGTGTTTCTCTTGGTGCTCTGCCTTCTGCAAAGGCATTGAGTACATACGTTTTTTGGTTCTCAAGGTTTGCTTTTTATATATTTATACACGAGCATTTTTGTGTTTTACATACCATGCCTTTTGTTTCCATTGTGTTAGAGATTCACCTAGCAGGGATTACTTTTATTTACACTGTCCTGTGACTTTGGAACATGGTGGGGGTAAGAGTGAGGTTGGGTGCGCACCATAAACCGGTTTAAGCTCCCCAGTGGTGTTTTTGCCACTGACCGTTCCAAGGCGGTGCCCCACTGTGTTCCTTTAATTGTTCGTTTTGTCCTCGTGTGTTTGCTTTGTATGCTAGTGTGTGTTGGCTTTGTATGCTAGTGTGTGTTGGTAGTGTATTTGTGTGTGTGTACATGTTTGTGTGTGTGTGTCGTGTGTGTGTGCGTGTGTGTGTGTGTGTGTGTGTGTGTTGGTGGTGTGCGCTTCTGGGTGATGTGGGGCTCGTTTTGGGGAGGCTGCGTTTTTGGTACGTGGCATTCCCTGTTTGATATTATTTTTGTTTTAATTTTCTTACTAATATCTTGTGGGGAAAAGTTGCATTCAAAAAGCATGTTTCCACCTAGGCTGTTTATCACCTTTCTATAGGATTCTTTCCATATACCTTTGTTGTTAGTATTAAGAATTCTTTTTACCCAGCTTGCTTTAATAGCATTGACGAATGCATTAATGTCAATCATTTAAGGCCTCCTTCCTTATAATCTTTTATTGTTATATTTCTATTTTATCTGGTTGTCCGTCCCACAAGAACAAGTACAATTTTTTAGACAATTCCGTAAGCAGATTTTCTGTTGGATTTTCTATCACCGTCAGCGGATATATGATTTTAGGTAATGCGTATGTTTTTATGACCGTTATTTTTCCTAGAAGGCTAAGTTTATGTTTACTCCATTTATTAAGACATGCATATAGTTCATCAAATTTGCTATTGTAGTTCAAAGTTAGTCGCTCATTTTTAACATTAGTGAAAGTAATACCCAAAGTAGAAGCTTGGTGTGACGTCCAGTTAAACGACTTCATCTTACAAAATATTTTATCTGTATACCTTAAGGAACCTGCTCTTAACACGGTACCTTTCTTTACATTTAAGTTTAAACCTGAGGTGAGACCAAATTTATCAAGTAAGTTGATGAGAGAAGAAAATGACTTATTTGACCCATCAGTCACGAACGTTGCATCATCGGCAAACAGTGCACTTTTAACTTCTTTATCTGTAAATATTACACCTTTAATATCTTTTTCATTTATGACAGCTAGCGATAAAATTTCGATAGCTATTATAAAAAGGTAAGGTGAGGGTGGACAACCTTGTCGAACACCTCTATCAATATTTAAAAAATCTGAAAGATAACCATTATTGTGGATACAACCTTTTATATCGTGATATAATGTTTCAATCCACTTTTTGAATGAGTCACCGAAATTGAGATAATCAAGTACTTTGAAAGAAAAGAAATCTATGATCAAGGCTATCAAAAGCCTTTTCAAAGTCTGCGAAGAATAACAGTCCAGGAATATTGTTATCGTTTAAGTGGTCAGGAACATCATATATTATTCTTATGTTTTCACCAATATTTATGCCTTTAATGAATCCAGTTTGGGAGTCATTGATGATACTTGGAATTACTGTTTGTATTCTATTAGCTATTGCTTTTGCAGCTATCTTATAGTCAATGTTTAAAAGCGATATCGGTCTCCAGTTAGTAAGAAGTGACAATTCTTTATCTTTTTTGGGTATAAGGTTTATGATACTTTGTTTCTGTAATTCAGTTAAGTTTCCGTTTGTGTAAGAATCATTCTTTATTACATCATAATCACAGTGGATGTGTTGAATAACTTTCTCCCTTCACCAGTCCAGCTCCTCAACCCACTTTAAAGGCCTAGCCTAACTGGCCACGTTTTGATCTATTTAAGATTTTGATGATATTTCAAGTGTATAATACTAAAAATGGAGATCGCAAGTGTAAACTGACTAAACAAATAAGCGTTTCCGAAATTTGTAAACATTTTATTTATTTAATCAAATGTACAAGTGTGACCAGTCATTTTCTATCTATATGCGCATGCGAACTGACGTTTTCTCGTTTTACGCGCAAATGTTAAAAACAAAAATAATATCAAACACGGAATGCCACGTACCAAAAACGCAGCCTCCCCAAACGAGCCCCACAGCACCCAGAAGTGCACACCACCAACAAACACACGCACACAACACACACACACACACACACACACACACACACACACACACACAATCATGTACACACACACACATACACTACCAGCACACACTAGCATACAAAGCAAACACACGAGGACAAAACGAACAATTAAAGGAACACAGAGCCACACACGTGGCCAGTTAGGCTAGGCCTTTAAACTCTCGTTTTAAGCTACGCTTGCGCAAAAGGGAATTCTCGTTTCACGGTTACACGGTTAAACGATAACCGAATGGTAAACGAACACAAACGTTTATTCACGAAAATGCGGAAGAAAAACGCTGGCGATAATGTTTATATTTACAAAATAAGCATTTCCTTTAATTAAATAAAGAAACATGCTACGGGACATCATGATAAACAAAATGTATATGCATTAGACCATATTGACATATGGATAAGTTGTCTTCAGATTTCATGAATATGTGTTTCATACTCTAAACCCAGGAAAATGGAACTACTTTCAGTATATACATTATTTGCATTGATAGTTGGTTTGTTTGTAAATGCTTATTGATACGATTCTTTTATTTTGTGATCTGAAATCTCTCCAGGTTAACCTGGTATTGTGGCGTGAAGTATCTCCGTCGGATATACTCAAATAAACTGATTCAAAATAGACATATGAAAAGGGTGATGAAAAAGGACAGACACAGTAATTACAATACATACGGAGTCTTTTTAGTCTTCATGGTCAGGAAAATGTAAAAGCGTCTACAAGCATGCATGCTTGTTACTCTAAATGCGTATATAGTGATAGTTAAGTAAACAACTCGAATTTCAATTAATTTAGTCCCCAAAAACAAAGTGCAGAAAGAAATCTTCAGCATAAACGCATACAATATAACCAACCACATGTACTTTTTATACTTGCTAATAATCCCGAATTTGATGAAATTGGTGATCACTGATCTAATGAAATATCAACAAACCTTTACAAACTGCAAATGTCTGGTGTAAGGCTTTTGAATTGCTAACACAAGCAGTATGTACATATGAGGAGATACGTTGTTAACAGGAAGACATCCGGTACATTTGTCAGTCGCCTCGATTCAGGTAATTCAAAGGCCGAAAGTTATGTGATTTTCATACTGTCATACATTTAGCAGCTAGACATTTTGGTCAAGAAGTTAATCTGCCTTTATAGTGGTAGAACTATTACACATTCATCAAAACAAATGTATCAGTGTTTGAATCGGCTAAATAATTATATTGGAGGCCTTGATAGCCCTAGATGCCTCACATAAGTACCACAGGCCGCTATACAATGTTATTAAAACAGTGCCTTAGAGAACAAATTAAAAGTACAGCAACTTTTACGTTTTTACGTCTATGTAAAAGCTACACGAATTTGAAAAACACTTCAATTCTAGGTCAACAATGAAACATATGGAAAAAACATTGAAACTCATTTACAAAACCGCAAAACACGTTCCAAAATTTAAGTGCTGCAGCTTCCCAAAAAAGTAGATCAAAAGGTGATGTCATCCTGGTTCAGTATTGAAAAAAATTTGCTTGCAAAACTGTACACATTGCCCTACCTTCGTTGCTGTAGCTTCAAATACAATAAAGTTGATCAAAAGGCAAATGTTACCCCAATCGAGTTATTTTCTGAAAGATAGTGTACTGAATTATAGTTTGTAAAAAGGTTACGTTTATACATGTATTTCACATCATATAACACCGTTAAAATACATTAGTTTTACCTCCCGAAAACGTTTTACAAAATGCAGATTCAATAGTTTCACGTATAATCATATCAAAAAAATTTGATCAACAATTTATCATGTTATATTTCGTATGAAGCTTTGCTATCTCCATCTTTCATCTATATTCAACTTATGGAAACATATAATGCCTTCTAAATACAAACATGATATGCTGTTAAAATCTAGATATGTTAGTGATATTTCGACATACATTTCGTATAAACTGCGTATGGGGTCGGGTCGGGGCAGAGAGGGATATATAACTTTCGAAAGGAATGTTTTGCAGAAGTCTACCAATTTTATCAATAAGTTGCATATATACGTAAACATGTCCCATATTCAAAATGTACAAATGATTAAACCGACGTAACATAGAGTTGCATAAACGGCGTGCTTTCCTCACAGAAATCAATAAATATGTGAACACTGTGTTCACTTTGAAAAAGGTAAAGCAATGCACACATTTCACGTTTGTATAAAAGCCCTTCATGAATATTTCTAATAAGATTAGTTATATATTTATATTATAGTTATTTATAGTTATCATTGAAGGGTTTTCACGATACCTTCGAAAAGCAATTTCGATATCAGCAATAATACATACAATAACTGTTCATTCAGTTGCAGGAAATAAAAAAGAACTACACCTACTAACTAAAGGGCTATAAGTATCGTGTTTTAATTGGGCAGTTGAACGTGTCTAAATTAAATATTTCGGAAAACGAGAGAACCTTCTTTAAAATACATGTATAAAAGAAATATCTAAAAAGAATGTATTTGTTAAGAATTTTGATGCAACTCCATCCACCTTTGTTGCCAACGAAGCACAAACTACTGCAATCGTTTGCTTTCCGGTTTCAAATATGTAGAAATAATGTTTTCATCGGAGGTAAATGTTTATTGATTATTTACTTATTACGGATACAATGTCTTTATGTTTACAGATTCACACAGGCATACAGCGGGCTTTTCTTCCTGGGCAACCAATAGGAATGCCCTTAGATAATCCTACATTAGCCGAAAAGCTTAGAGAAGCAGGATATTCTACGCATATGGTGGGAAAATGGCATCTTGGCTTCCATACAAGAAGGTTTCTTCCAACTAATCGAGGATTCGACAGCTTTTTCGGTTTGTAGCAGTACCCAATGTGTTCACAAGTATAAAGAGTACATTAACACCAAAAATTCAAAGTAGAATATGTTGAGACAAAATAAAGTATGAGCTCATAATTTTGTGATTCATGTAATAGTTTTGCCAATTTTCTTATTTGAATTGAAAACATATAAAAAAGGTCAATGGTTTCTGAACAAATCCAAAAAAACAAAAAAAATATATAACAGGGAATGCCACGTACCAAAAACGCAGCCTCCCCACACTACCGACACACACTAGCATACAAAGCAAACACACGAGGACAAAACGAACAATTAAAGGAACACAGTGGGGCACCGCCTTGGAACGGTCAGTGGCAAAAACACCACTGGGGAGCTTAAACCGGTTTATGGTGCGCACCCAACCTCACTCTTACCCCCACCATGTTCCAAAGTCACAGGACAGTGTAAATAAAAGTAATCCCTGCTAGGTGAATCTCTAACACACGCAATAAGCCTAAATAAAATAAGAGATTCCTTGCGCATGGTCACTTTTCACTCAAACGGCTTGATTCGGACACGGTTACTTCAAACAATTGCACTTAAATTCTGGGCTTTGAGGGTTAAATACGAAAATTTATAATGGTTTTAAAACATTGACAACCTGGACGTTGCATTTTGGGTTTGAACAAGATGTTTTGACAGTTTGTCTTCTAAAAAGCCATGTACTAATTAGACCATATATGCGGGACCACGTTTTACCTCGATGGCGTTGTCGAATTGTAAATGACGAAAATTCTGAAGATTTACCAGTTCCATTTGACTTCTTATTCAACAACACTGAGGTACTAAATTTATTCAGGTTTGGTATAGAAAAAAATGTAGATCATTAATGACGTGTCCATGGAAGTGCCTATTTCTAGTTTTTTATAGACTTACTTGTTAAAAGCAAAGATACGTTAGTTGTTCGAACAGAAGTCATTGTACCGTACGTGGTGTCTTCTACCACAAGACGCCAAGTGTTTTATTGCCTACATCCATTTACCTGTATATACAGACTCCCCTCTCTCCCTCCTTATCTCTACCCTTAGTGCTTTCTTATATACCAGTTGGAATCGGTTTCACGGCATGACCAGTCAGCAAAATGAATGTGTATTAGTTGAGAATGATTTCAGTTACTCGAATTACCTTACTAAGCACATATTTCCTGCCTTCAAGTGCAAGTAACATGAACATTTTATTTTTGTTGAATGTAGATTTTGATGTCATAGTTCACATTTGACATATTTAGTTGCTCAGTGCAGTCGTTAGCAGCTTAAAAAGGGTATCTGAAAGAACAGTCAAAGCCCCATAAAAATGCATTGACCCAACATGAAACCAAACCGCGTAGAAAATAATTATAATGGAACATAAAAATATTGTGTGTATGTTTAAGCTGTAGTATTGTTATCTTTAATTTATTTACTGATTTCATTCTGTGTAATATACATTTTTTCTATATTTTATTGTTCGTCTTGTTTTCTTTTTGCATGTAAGGGTTTTACAACGGATTTTCCGACCACTTTACCCACATCACAAAGCATCGTTATGGTATGGAAGGCTACGACCTAGTGGAAAACGATCATCCTGTTAACTTGACTTCGTACGAAGGCTATTATTCAACATACTTATTCGCAGATAAAACCATTGACATTATACGAAATCATAGGTTAGACAAGGTATACAATTTTACATTGGTAGAAACTTGTCGGTGCCACAACATCGTATGCGTTATGTGCGATACATTAATGTTACACATATTTTACGTAGCATGCTAGTCACATAATTAAGGGGTACTAAGTACTTGAAAAATTCTGCTCATTAAAGGTTTAATTTAACAAGATTTATCAATTCAAAATATTTGATAAGTGTACATCACTTAAAGAGGCAATGTGCACTCCCACTCATCAAAGGCCGTAACGAATAGAAACTTATTTAATCAAATATTTGTCCAAACTAGCCTTCTCTTATTATTTAATATTGTGTATCTATTACTCACTGTGAGCTCATTATTGTTTTTGAGCAAAAATAACGTGTTTGTTTTTCATATATATATAAGATAAATATCCTCTGTTCTTCCGTTCTGTTAATAGAACATGAATCCCATAATGCACATTGAATAAATAGCTAGACATGCATATAACTCTAGTGAAGCTTATCTCAGCCTACTGATAAGCAGAGTAGTAATTGCTCTGAAAGTACTTTAAAGGAATTAGAACTAGACTGACCAAATATTGAAAACATTAATTATTAAAACAGCATTACTACCTGATTCTTTGGAAGCTATATTTCCGCATACTTAACAAACGGAAAGGTCATTCAAACAAGATATTTTGAAATTTATCTAGTAAGACTCGTCGACCAAATTTTTAAAGGAAAAGCCACTAACAATGACTATATTTTTTATCACGAATGATCGGGTCGAATTGGTTGGCTGGGAAAAATGATACATGTAGCACTACATTATCCAGTCTAACAGATAAGCCTGGAGACTTGCACGGATCTGTGCAAAAGGAAATAAATCACCCGCAGTTATATCTCAGCAGGTATCCTAGTATTAGTGACCCTTTTGACTAATTTATCAGACATAAAATGGCAGTAGTAATTTATAGCATCTAGAATATGAAACATATAAAGGTTGCACACAAATTTATTGAGAATTTGTTGAGGATGGTTTATTATTACATTGATACTCTACTTTTCTTTACTGTCTTGTTTAAAGAATATAGTATTTACACAAAGTACAACTAGATTAACAAAATAGATAAAAACAAAACATTCACCAACAGCTTTTAAGGTTATTGTTGTTGCTTTTTAAAATGAGTGCATTTTGTCTGCCGTTCATTTGTAATTTTTGATAGCAGGCACCAGCTAGACAATTAAGGTGCAAATTAAACCACAGCAAAGTGTATACTAGGTACACAATTATTATATGTTTTGAATTGAAAAAAAGTATTAAATGCTCTTCTTTTTCATTTTAAACACAGATTTGCTTAAATTTCACAGATTTGCATTGAAATGCTTTTAAAATTGCAATACAAATAGTTATATGGAATTCTCCTCTATATATTGTCCAAACCTAAAACAAAAATTAAAAATGTCTGTTCTATGTGCTGCCACAGTTACAACTGTTACATTTGTCACTGAATTCTATACAAAAGTTGTGACAACATATATGCTGACATCTTTCGCCAATATACAGTCTATATACAAAACAGATGAAAATAATAATTTTCAGCTTAAACTTGTGAAATAATTAATTTAAATGTACTTTGTAAATAAACTAGATTCAAAACAGTCGGATCAACTAACTAAATTGAATCTATTTTGCACAAACATCAAATTGAATATAAAACAGGCTTCATTTTTTGTCTTGTAAAGAAAAAATATACCCGTTGTTACCCAATTATGTGAAAATTAATTGCTTCATAATTTCTTGTAGTCTCTGGTAGTTAAAGGAACGTGAAAAATATTAAAATACAATGCAATAAACACCTTTCTCTGACCATAGTGTAAAGGATGTTGATATCTTAAAAAGTAAGTCATGCTTGTAGTTTCAAGTATGAAATACATGTGAAAGAACAAAAATATCCTATGGTCAAGCTGACCAGCAGTAATAAATGTTTGCCTGTTCAGAACTATTTGCCAGGAAACCATGCTGAGGTGTTAACTGTTTTACTAATTTTATTGCTCTCATCAGGTTTTAGGGAATTTCTGCTTTTGGCAGGCTTATCTGTTAGACTGTTATCAGCAGTACATCAAAATAGTACAGCTGCAGTAATAAAAATAATCGGTTGTTGATAATCTACAGTACAACGCGAGACATCTGACTCGATTACAAATATTATAAAATAGGATTTATTATCATCAACAATGAAAACAAAAAAACAAAAATAATATCAAACAGGGAATGCCACGCACCAAAAACGCAGCCTCCCCAAAACGAACCCCACAGCACCCAGAAGTGCACACCACCAACACACACACACACACACACACACACCCACACACACACACACACACACGCACACACAACCACGCACACACACACACACCACCAACACACACTAGCATACAAAGCAAACACACGAGGACAAAACGAACAATTAAAGGAACACAGTGCACTATTGCAGTGTAAAGTTATTTCATTCTGATAAATACAATAATTTCGTTATTGGCGGGCAGTTTGACAGATCTGAAAACATGAGAACGATGAGAAGAGTAAATAAGTGAATGATCTTTTCGGAGATGTTGCATTATTTTCTTATTGGGTCAGATAGCTCATAACATCAAATATTTCACATAATTATATTGAATGAGGTTCAATCTTTAAAAATCGGTATGGACAAACGTTTGATTCAGAATGTAGTTTTGACTTTTTGCAGAAGAAACTGTTAATAGAGAAGGATTGTAGTTGAATAGGAGTCCATCAGCTAAGTGTTAGACATGAAGAGAAGACCAAAGGTGATTGGAAGACGACGAGTGATTGATAAAACCTCTATTAATATTTGTACAATGTTTGCTCACTATGTTTTGCTTCATACTGTGTGGAATATCGTAAAACTATCGAAATTTATTCAAAGAGTTTTAATTGTGTTTTATTGCAGGTTCGGTGACATCTGCTTTGAGTAGGGTCTAGTAATATTGATATACGAAAAAGTAGTCATTTAATTTTATTATTCGAAACTCTTTAGAATTCAAGACACCAAATAAGAAGTACAAATTTAACTACGTAACCCCTATTAGATCAAACAATATCCGATTGTTCCTAGTTTCAAATAGGATTGCAGCCGAATGTTCTGGTCAATTATGGTTGTAGTGTTGTCAGTACCCTTTACGTTGTATAAAACTATTTAGTATGATGTGAAGGTATTGGAAAGCAATTGGATATCAGTCTCCAGACATGTTAGCTCAACAGCTGTTACTTATTTGGCACTCTGAGAAACATCATACAGTGCTTTGCAATATTTATTTCTGTACTTACATTAAAACAATCATGTACCAAGCAAGAATATTTTAAACTCTAAGGGATAGGTATGAGTCGATAGGACCAATAAACACTCTTATCATAAGTTTCATTTGTTACGAAAATAGTAGGTGACAAGTATGTCAATGATGCAGCATCTTTTTAATATTACAACACTCACTTTTGTGTACTAGGAAAGACATCTGCATAAACAAATATATGGCGGCGGCCAAGAGAAAGACAAATTATTAAAATATATCGTATTGTCATTATAACTGAACAAATGAAATAGTTCCTATAAATAAAGCACACACGAATATTAGTTATAAACAATCCATCTATCGCCACCACACATACGTATTTTCATCAATAATGTCTTCACCCCGGTATGTGTAAATAGTCTGCCATGTCATACTATGAAACTGTAACTCTCCCAGTATCTGCAGTTGTGTCCAAGTCAAGAAACATGACACTATCACCGTCATTATCAATCGAACTATCTCCTTCATCGTCCCGCACATTATTGTTAACATCGTTCTGCAAATGAGCACTGGCATCGTCCCGCACATCATAGCTTACATCGTCCCGCACTGCTTCCGTCAGGCTCACTATAATCAAAGTCTTGTTTAAGATATCCTTTGCGAATAAACGATGTTCTGCAATTTTCAATCACATACAAATAGTTCTCAATGAAACTGTGTTTTCCTAAGACATGCCGTCTTAAATTGCTGTGGTAAGTGTATTATCACATCTGTACATCTTTATTTGCTTATTCTAATTCTTCTCAAAATTTTAAGTCCAATAATGCACACGTCTACCTGTCGAGATTATATACAAATTAATAGTTAAACAAAACATGTATAAATCCGAAAATTAGTGCGTTCTATTTAATAATTTTCTCCTTCGGAGTTAAGTTGTATGGACATAACTCCCGCACTGTTAACAATCTATACACTTGCACGTGGAAATGTATTTTTGTACAAGTTTGGTATACCTGTATTCGCTGAATGAGACAATCCTTAAGTACTTGTTATAAATCTTAGTTATCAAAGATTCGTGTTATTGTATCTCTCGCAGTTTTTGTGGCATTTCTCTCCGATCTTCTAAGGGAGTTATTGAGTGACCGCAAACTATCATGACCTGTAGAATTGTCAATACCTGTTGCGATTTTGTTGCTTTTTTGCTGATGTGCAGCTTTTTGGCAGGTCAACTATCTTTTCCGTATTTCCAACACCCGCGAGGTAAATATTCCTTTAGAAGGACGACCTATACCAATGAGTGTTGTTACAGCGGATTGCACTTTTCTAGATATCAATTTTGACTGAGTTCTTTCTCTTAGGCTCACGAGATACTCATTACGCCACAATCGCCAAAAGTAATCAGAAGTATATGCTCTTTTTTACACAACTTCCACACAATTTCTTTCTCAGAACTTTCAAACTGCTTGTACTCTTCATGACTGTCGTCCGTTTGTCAGTTTTGTCCATTTCTGGCGGACCGAAATTTCTGTTTAACGACATTGTGCTATATAAATATATGTCTTTTTCGACGCACTTAACTCATTTGTGATCAACTCTCTTAAGTTCATTGAGATTTCATTGAAGATCGATTTTCCTTCTTGATATAGATTTACACTTTAGATATTGATTTTGTACCAGTTACTAAATTGTTAACATGTATATAATATTTTACCTTGTCAGCTGTCTTAGAATCACAATAATCAAGAAGACATTCAACGATTGCTCCAAGCAAAAATGGAGATGATGTGACTCCAAACTGTACCCGACAAAACCTATATTCGATTATGTTGCCTCTTTCACTTACTGGTTTATTGAAGTATTTGATCAACAAGAAGCGAGTCACATCTATATCAATAGGCTGAAAAAAAAAAGACCTGTTTGTAAGAACGCTTACTCTATATCGGCGACCATTGCAATCTTATGGAGCCTAAACCTCATGAGTATACCACACAGGTCATGTAACATTACTGGACCTCTATACAAATTTTCATTCAAAATTCTGTCACTTTGTTTTTCTCTTGTTGATGCGTCATACAAAATATTCGCAGTTAAGTCGTTGATTTTGTTGGCGTAACAACTGCTTAATTGAGTATATAGTGTATGAGACCGCGCTTGTAGCACGTTTATCAACAATTATTTCTTTCTTAAGGTGATCGTCAGTCACATCAACATACATCTTCATCAGTTCTTGTTTTTTTGCGTTTTTTTTTGAAACCGTGGATTTAAGTCTACCGTATGCAAGTTTACGATTTACATGTGGAAACGGCTCTTCGTCCTTCCAAGGCCATGTTACTTGATATCTACCTTGATAAAATTTCATGGTTTTTCTAAAGTTCTCCATAGCCCTTTCGTCAATAGACATTTCTGGATTGTCAACACCAATCGACTCCACTTTCCAAAAATCTTCCACGATTGGTTTTACAGGCAATTAATTATAAACACCTATGAATGAATAAGCCTTCATCAAACCGCTTCCATGTGCATGCTGAGCATATTGACCTCTTGATTGTCTACGTCGACTTTCTTAGTTCTTTCGGTAAATATCAAACGACACTTCGAGCTGAGTAAACAAAATCCTGACTGAATCTCGAGTTTCTGACACAACACGATATCTAAGTAGTAGTCATAGCCTAGTAGCAGATTCATTTTCATTTGAGACTGTACAAGTCCACAGATTGGAGCATACGGTTTCCTTTCATTGACAACTGACCAATACATGTTCTTTGAATTGTCGCACTTATGATAGGAAAAATATTCACAGAAAGGCTCAAATGCTCTCCAATTCACAACTCTATTTGCAAAGATGATGTATGTGCCCTCCGTCTTCAGGTCAATCCGTTTTCTCTATGATTCCGATACGTGAAACCGTTGAAACCCCGAATCAAGAAGTATCCGTTCATTTTCTGATTTGTCATTTTAGTAATTTTTCTCTAGATGAAACTAATGCATTCTCCGGTGAACTTGCATTATCCGACGTTCCAAAGTTCCGGGTGAATAACTTTCATATAGCTTCTTGTTATTCATTTCCCCTGATAAATGTGGACTAGAAATCGAGATTCTGAATTTAGTGCGACACAAACTTCTGCATTGACTGTTTCTGTCGCCACAATAAGCACATATCTTGCCCCTTTAACAGTAACTTGATTTGTGTCCAATTTTGAGGATTTCGTAAAACTCTCCTTCAGCATCCCCTTTCGCTCTTAAATCGACCGATTCTTAGGACATTCGTCCCTCCAATGCCCTTTTCCACAATATCTACATAGCGTGGAATAGTATTTACTTGCTCAATTGGAAGCACGTTCTTTGCTAGCATTGTTAGCTACTAAAGCTTAACTAGATGTATATCTTCGGTGTTCTTCTTGCACGCCTCTTCTTGGATCGAAATGTGACGTAAGTCCATAGACGTTTTTCTTATATCCACCACCAGTGGTTCTCTGAGTAACCATATACACCATTGGTTTAGTTTCTTTAGAGTTACCTTTCTTTTCGGCTCTGTCACGAGCCACTACATAGTATTTGAGTCTCCCACGGAGTTATTGTAATGTCCACTTATTGTTTGCTCCGTTCGTTATTTCCGGTTGTACGAGCACGGTTTCTGGAAGTTTGCTCTAACCATTTCAATAAACAAATCTTGATAAATGTGTTGGTGTAACACATCAAAACTTTACAGATGTCTTTCAATAGTAACAATAAACAATAAAAAACTTTGCATGCTGTTGTATGCACTTTGAATGTTCATAATTTTGGTGTATTAAGTCAATATATTTAATAGTTTTGGAGTAATGCTCTTCAGATTAAAAACGGAGATAACTAAAACTGTGATAGGAACAGTTGTCGTTCTTAGTCACTGAATAAAATATAAAGTTAACCTATTAAGTTGTTTTGGAGTAATGTCACAAACAAGATAGTTTGATACGACAAAAGGGAGATAATAAGATACTATACAAGGAAGAGTTATGCTTCTGAGACACTGCAACTCAATTTCTTCTACCACTATGTTAAATATAAAGTCATTCCCTTGAATAATATTTGAGATACACTCCAGACAAGCATAACTTCAAATTGAAAAAGGAATAGAAAAAAGTATTACTTTGTTACCGCAGTTCCTCTCGATGTGTAAAATAAAGTATATTGAGCGTTTTCAACTTAAGTTCCAAACATGTATTATTGAAGATAACAAAGGGAGAACATCAAATTTTGGGCAAAGCAGAGCTATGGTTCTTGAATACTTCTGTCCGAAACGTCCTTTACACAATGACGTAAGTTAGGCGATACAGTAATGTTTGCCGCCATACCGTTCGTCCGCGCGTCCGTCCCCACATCTTGTCCGCGCTGTTTCTCAGCGACTGCTGGCTGAAATTCAACAAACCTTTAACGAAAGCTTAACTATTGAGAGGAGATGCGCATTTTATAGGGAATTTTCCTCCAAGTTGATTTGTTACTGCGATAATGCACTTTGATTATATCTGTATACTATTATTGTCCGGGCTATTTCTTAGCAACCCTGGAATTCAACAAAACTTTAAGGGAAGCTTTTCTATATAGAGGAGACGCACATAACCCAGTGCAAGTTTCGCCTCTATGATTTTCCAACCCAATATGACTCTTTGATTATTTCTGTATAATATTTTTTCCGCGTTTTTCCCCGCAACCGCTGTCTTGATTTAAATATAACTAAACCGGGAAGCTTTAGTATCAAAAGTAGATGCGAATGTACATTGTTATTTCATAATAATAACGTTACCTTTAACTTTCAATTGTGTTTAGATAAGGGGTTTAATATATATCAGATAGAGTGCTGTTGGCAAGAATAATTATGTTGTTTCGGGGAGGCTACACCTCCGAGAAATGACGTAATTATTCGAGCCAACAGTTCTGTCTGACTTGTATCATCACGCGTTGATTGCGATTCTCACGTCCAACAATATCGTGTGACGTTATATCGTGTGACGTTACAAAATTGTTTAGTAGCGAACTCAATCTTTTTAACAGACAGAAAATAAATACATGTACTTGTTTGCTTTTTAAAGTATTCTTTAGCCTATAAAATCATAAACCGGAGCAATTAAGTGTATTTGGTTTTTATTTTATTTTTGACCGGCCGATTGAGACGTTTCTTAATTATTCTTGTAAACCAAATATCTAGGCAATAAAAAATCTGAAAAGTGTTCTCTATTTCAAAAAGATCATGTTCTCTTCACAGATAGAGCACAGTTTAAGCTCCACCTCTACACAAAGTTCCAATTTTCAGTTATACAGTACAGTGTTTACCTATACAAGATGCTGTAGCTATGATACAATAATTTGTATTTTTCTAGATTTGCATGAATTTGTCTTGACATATACGGAAGATTTTTATGAGCAATAGCTTTTGAATTATTCAAAATTTAATTATTATTGTAAAATGACCTTAAAATATATGCACATGAAACTCAAACACAAGTTTCACGAACGGATACACATATCCTATAGAGTAAGGTATATTATGCATTTCACACTGTATATAGTACAAAAGGTTAATAAATCTCAAAGCGGATATCTATTTAAATGTATCAATGAACAAATGTTGCTAGTATCACGTTCAATTAAAATGTCAAAGGTTAAGGGCAAGGTTACTGTGATTCAAATTAGAACAATGCTTTTTAGTAAATTTCTTTACTAAAAAAAGGTGCGTGGTTGTGACACTTGATATCTAGATTGCCGGTATGGGTAAGCCCTAACCCTACATAAGATAGAAATTGGAACCAGTTTCTACTCTGTTGTGGTAGTTATAATGGTTCTATGGTGTTTAAACTTTCCTTGTAGGGTTGCTAACGTAAATTGCGAAGCTATAAAAATACTGCAGTTTTAATGTACATGTATTACTCTTTTCAATTAGTAAACTCATTTTTCTATATCAGTAAGTTCAAAGATGTTTTTGGACTTTATCTAAGCTCTTTAACTGTCTAATTTACAGCAATCATAATGCTAATTATAGTACCATGTTCTCTTCAGCTTCTTGCAGTATTAAAGTCGTTTTTTTCACGAAGATAGTTGCCTCAAAACCGTTCTTATTAAATACAGCGGTATATTTTAAAATGATCTAATCGATTTGAAAAGCAAAGTTATGAATGTTGTTGGAACAAATGAGCATGAAGCATGAACCTCCTGACCATAAAGCTAAACCATTGATATGTACCATCAGTTTTAAAAACATATACGATGCAAAAGTGTTGCTCTTGTCTTATGCACCTATGTGGACTGCAAACACAATAGTCAGTCACTATGGTCATATAAATTACCAACTTGTCATTGTAAGTAAATCATATTTTCAGTAACTCCCTGTTACTATAAAACAGGATTAAACACACAAAAATATATTGTTACATAGCTTTATTGTAACGTTGTATTGACCATCATGTAGCCATAAATAAAGTTATACTAGCTGCAAAATATTATATATATCAGTGAAAGATGAACGCATTCCTACTAATATAACTACACTTAAGAAATACATTGCTTTATTATTTCAAATTGACAAATTCAATGCCATTAAAAGGCTAAGATTTGATAAATATACAAGAACATTGAGTATGTTTGCGGCACTCTCTAGCAGTCAGTAATACACAAACAGACGTTTATGGTCCGCTGTCGGTTGTCTCTGTTTTTTTTTCTTCTGGTAGTGTATGGCGAATTAATTCACAGTACAAATTGATTTTTGAACAACAAAGGGTAATGGCAAAGTTAAAAAAGGGATCAGTCCATTGCAGAAATGCAGCAGGATAAGAGTTAAAAACATATTCTACTCATGGTAGAACATAATCTATTGAGTTGTGATATGAAATATCTCTTTCAGTTGCTGTACATGCACAAATGAAAATATATTATAAAAAAAAAATTAGATGACAATATTGATTGTAATTTCTGAATGTTTTGTCTAGTGTGAAACGGCCAGGATTGATTTTCAGGAGAAAAAAGCAGTGTTCCAATTAAAATAAACCAATTACAGAAGAAAAAAATATTAAAATTATTCTGCAAACAAAACATTTTTGAATTTAAAATTAACGCTAGACAGAGGTGTGTCATGTGAACAATGTAAATAAAGTATAGATGTGTAGATGCAAAATTGAGTGAATAGTGTCTTTTTACTGTCTTTTTACGTCCTACAAAGATCTGTCTGTTATTTCCCGATATCAACATCTGTAAAAGAACAAATTATGATCATTGTTTAACTTAAGAGTTGTGGTGGTTTGCAGGTACTAATACAATGTGCTCATTGTGTAGTTCTTTTTTTATGTTTGCTCACAAACCTCAGTACAGTGAGAAATGTTTATCATTGTAGTATGATGCGTTTGTTAACTAGGGACAACATTTTAAGGAAAAACAGATTTCATGGGATTCCAACGTTTCTTGTTTACCTTTATGTAACCTTTTCTACAAAAGAGTCAACATAGGAACGTCAGTCGGTCTGCCCTTCAGAAGATAAATTTTGGTTTTGTTTTAAATATACTATTCATAAAAACGTATGCTCATACTGTATTTCAATTTATTATATACTTTCATATTGCCCGTTCACTTTGCCTTAGAGAGTTCGTTCAGTATTCTACGGTACTGCACGTTGGCAAGGAATGATACTGAACGTTGGCAAGGGGGCGGTCTTAGCGATCAGCTGTACGGACTATTTTATTTGTTTACAAACATCGTTTTACTGAGGTTTATATGTCGAAGTGTGACCGTTTTTTACAATTAAATAAACTACGGTCTTAAAATAAAAAAGAAACTTCAATCGTTTCCAAGTAGACGTAAAAGAGTTTCATTTTTAAAAAGGTTCGATTTTTTTAGGGCACGCAATACCAGTTCTGGTTACGAAAGTTACTGGTACGTATTTCAGCCAAGTATTGATAAACAAAAGGAACGATGTTTTGCATGTAATCATTAGAAAGAGAAAACATTTTAGGAACGTACATCAAGTTGATGTATTCACATTTCAAAGTATCCGTAGGAAAAGTCTTGCGTTTTTCAAAACAAGATGGCGGACGGCAAATGAAATTTCTAACCGTATAATTGACGTCAACGTTCCTCCTTATAAATGACGTCACATATAAACAACAATATTGAATCGAGTCTATTAATACGCAATAAAGTAAATGTACATGGTAAAATAGTACGCTAGTTGTCTGAGAAATTTCAAGATTCATTTATTGTTTTTTGCTTAAAGAATATCAGTTTGTTCATATTCAATATGAAAGTATATAATAAAAATGTTATTGAACTTGTATGGCGATATATTACTTGGAACGAGTTGATTTGGCGGGAACAACGAGCTTACTTGTATGGCGAAATATTACTTGGAACTCGTTGTTTTGGCGGGAACAACTCGCAAGCTCGTTGTTCCCGCCAAATCAACTCGTTCCAAGTAATATATCGCCATACAAGTTCAATAACCTATAATATGTGATATATTTAGATTGCTAGATGCAGCGTTTCTAGGTGACTTATCTGATTGCGTTTTACAACAATTTGTGATTTGGATCAACCTCGTCTGGATTGAAAATCATATCAGGCTCCAATTACGAGGTTTACGATTGTTTCTATGGTGGGGAACGGAACCTCAAGTAGCCGAATAAATGAAATCCCTTGATGCAATTCGTAATACGGGATTGGCTTTTGTTCCATATATATAAGGGGCATTCTCTACAACAGCATTAAAGGATCTTACAACATTTATTGAATTAGTGGATAGAGAGTACAGCTATTTCGATTGTAAGGGTTTATCCGCAACAGTTTGGAGTACGCTAGTTATTTTTTCTTTTTTGACATACTCGCCAATACAAGCCATTTGGAATTTTCTTAGACTCCAATAGGGAAGTAAACAATTTATGATCACAAGGCTGCATCTATACTCACTTTTTCTACTTTAAAGGTAAACCAATTTTACAGGTAAACATTAAAGAGTTGTTTGCAAGGTGTGGCAGTTATAAAATAGCACACCTATGAACTTAGGTTAGCTTAGCTGCATATTCCAGTGGACAGTTGAGAATAACGTTATCACCGGAAAATGTATAGGCTTCTTATATAAAATTGGTGTTATGGCCATCAATGGGAGATTATGTATGTAAAAATTACAACATGCTTACTTCCAAATGACATGTGCATGCGTAATAATAATTGTAAAATGTAATATTTTGTTTATAAATTTGACATAAATGATGCAATTCTAGCGCAGAGAATATGCTAGAGCCCACACTTAAAAAAGAGAGATCACTCTACCAACACGGGTTTTTCACAGACCTCTGCGCATGCGCGACATCAATGAATATCGACCATTTTAGCAACTAAGGGGGCAGTTACATGCCACTGCATAAGCGATATATACTGATATATTGATCTATCAATTATATTTGTTTTATAAAACACTTTAACGAGATTGTTAAAAGCCATTTACTGATGTTTAATATTATATCATTCTTTTAATCATTCAAATATATTTAAAGTTATTATTTAAAAAAGTAAACGACAGACACATCTACTCGACGGTTATTTTCTTTCATAAAATGGTACGGTAACAGTTTTAAATATATTTTACTTAAACCTTTTTAATATCTCCCTTTTGTCTCTAAATGGGGATACGATTTAAAAATGAATAATCTCTGCAACGATTAATAGTTTTAATGTATAGGATTAATAATTAACTGCACGGACCTGAATACACATATGGTCCATGTTAACTGAAATAAAACTTCATGCACAGCGGTTTTTGCTTGTTTTCTGTCTATATATCTTTTAAATAGTATAACGATGTTAAACTTTTAGTTAAAATAAGATATAATGTTGATATAAATGGATATTCAATTATAGTTTTACAGATCTATAGATCTACAGATGAATACCAATATTTGATATTTTAACAACACTTTTAAAGCTATGAGAATTATTTTCGTGTTTCTTAAAAAGAAATCAAATTGTGTACAGCAGCGTTTTGAAATGATGTTCTTTATGATTAATATTTACTTTTAGTTTTACCCGGAAAAGTAGAAGAATAAATGAATAAAAACTGCCCGTACACCCGTTTAAATACTTCAAGTTATAGAAGCATGTTAGCATTTTTAAAGCATTTTCTCGCTTTTCAGTTACCTCCTAGTATTATGGCAACACTTTCCAATTTTTATTATTAAAACTTTTTTCACCCGTTTTTTCATCATCTGTTTTCAAATGATTGCGAAGCTATGTACAAGCGCCGATGTACACGGGTCTGTTTTTCTCACTTTTTTTTATTAATTTGCTTTCTTTAGAATATGTTGCTGACATCGTAAAATAATCGTTAGTAGATTATTTTAAAGTCATGATTGATGTGTTATAAAGCTGTAGTAAGTTAGTATAGGTCCGTGTATAAAAAAGTTGAGTTACGGAAAAAAAGCTCTCGCGCTGTACTTGCCATTACTATATATTATTATTTGCTTCCGTTTTCAAGTTAGCTTTGACATTTTTCAAAACTTTTTATTGAAATTTACTTCATATCTTCTTTATTCTTTTGTTTAGATAAAGTAATTTTACAGTGAAACGTATATATTAATAGTTGATTTCCAAAATCCGCTGTTTAAAGCAAAGACCTTTGTTTGAAGAACGAAAACTTCCTTACCACGTATTTTTTTAATTCTAATACAAGAACGAATTTACTTAAATTATTAAGAAATACATTACTAATGTTTTGTTGAAATGCTGAATGCACAGCTTTATTAATTTCTGTAATCATTTACGCACATTCATGAAATTGTAAATGAAACCTTCGCCCTTGCGATTTTTTTCTTTTCTCCATATTATAATTTCATCAATTTTACAATTAAAGATAAAAAATATACTTATGTAAGAAATGATATAATTTATAGTAGAAATAAGATAATTTTTTAGCAAAATAATAGCTAATCATAGGATTATTCATTCATGATACATCAAAACAGTATTAAGCTTCCGTTAACGGGCCGAAACTGCCCCCTTATTCGCCGATCGATAACCGTGTGTGCTCTGTAACGCTGAAGAGTACGCAAGAACGATAAGTGTGTGAAAAACCCGTATTTTTGTGCATAGCACAAACGAGAGTAAACCAGTGCGTGCAGATTACGTGCAAATTGTTTGTAACGTAGACAAAATGTTGTCAAAATGTAAAATTGTATTTTGGTACCCAGCTTCGATTATTTATATATGTGTTAAGTTCGTAATGCTTACTGTTTAGTAGCAACTTGTCATCGGCGGCAAATTCGTTGATAATAGCACAATTGTACTTGCAAATAAATTAAATGAGTCAAATTAAAGGGACATATCCTATAACTGATGTCAAAGTAAATAACTTCCAAAACATAAATAAGTGTTATAACTTAACCTAAAAGTTTCAGCTATGCATTCCCATTCATTCATTGGTTTAATATTTAGTTTAATGTATACTGCAGTACCGTAAACCATTCAATAATCAATGCAGAGTTGTTGTTGCACAATTGATGGGTGGATGCGTTGTATTACAGAAAGCCTCTTTATTGATTATTTGTGATAAAATGAGGCATTTTTCGCCATAGGTTCAGGGTTTGAAATTGTATCTATTTATCATTTTACGTTAATTAAACACATAATCTATGTTTCGAGATTATAATCTGCTAGATGTAGGGAAAGCCTCGTTAAGAACAGCAATTGATTGCCATTAACATACACATTTATTTAATAAATATGTTTTCACTACTTATTTATCATGCATTATTTGGTAGAAAGCACCTGGATCTTAATATACTGGCATATCAATATCCAGTAAGCACATAAAATTTATTATTAAATACTTATTGTTTATTGACTCTAATATTCGTTACCTATCCGACGTAATAAAATATGAAGAGCTATGATAAAACTGAAAGACAGGGTCAAAACACAAAAAAACAGGGCTAATATCACTCATCGGACCGGTCCAGTAAAAGATTGCTGACGAATGATTGGCTGTTGAAAACTCTGAGCGCTCTGATTGTATGGAACAGTTTTGATAATTGCCTACGTTAAACTGAAAAGTACATACGCATTAATTATATTCAATTCATTCATAATAGCAGTAAGCATAATGACGAATGCAACTTGTAAGAATGAAATAGAAAGGGAACCAATAATACTTATACCCTGCGACTGCATAAATTAACCAAAACGGGCACCAATAATACTGGTACCCTTTTAAACCACGAATGAGAATAATTCTTCTGCCAGTATGATTAAATTGAGAGATTTAATGTGTACCAATAACAAAACTAAACTGGTAAAACTTGCCTCCTTTCGTAAAATTACTTTATCTCACTTCAAAAATTGACTCATTCTCCTAAATTGTATGTACCTAATAAAGGTATCACACAGAAATCTACATTTTGATATATCTGTAATATACAGAATTGTGTTATTTTTCCTCAAAATATCACATGTTAATTGTAGCTAGGATATAACAAATGTACATGTTTGTATGATCACATGCTTGTAATAAGCATTGATCAGAAATAAAACTTGAAACTTGGAGCAACTACCCCACTATCACGCTGATTACAGACGAAAAAGGGAGCAACTAACCCACTGTCACGCCGATAACAGACGAAAAAAGAAGTGAGTTTGTAAACAGGTATATAGTTTTTAGTAAATGTATTATATAATTCACATTTAACATAACCGATTAATCTATTCGCTTAAATAAATAGCCAGGGGATTGAGGCGTAAGTATGTG
This sequence comes from Saxidomus purpurata, assembly GCA_022818135.1. Lineage (NCBI taxonomy): Eukaryota > Metazoa > Mollusca > Bivalvia > Venerida > Veneridae > Saxidomus > Saxidomus purpurata. Next base: position 51,173,705 of record JAFMSR010000011.1, read on the forward strand.
AGTTTTGGAGGGGATGGGGAGACATCAGCTCCAAAGGGGGTCGATCGGGTGATTGAGACACGGGGGAATTTGGGATGCCCCCGCCTCGGGGTATGATTTGACACCCCGGGAGAATCAAGTTTTTACCGCGGCTTATCAACATGTTGGTCACATTCGCCATGTTGAGGGGCCAACCCCTGTCAAACATTGCATTGTCAGATGTTCATCAAGCTGATCCCTGTGGCACCCCTCTGCATGGGTCTGCTCAAGTGTCACTTACCTCATCCCAGGGAAAACACACAGGGTCAGACCAGTGTGTCACCAGAGGTTGCGGACAATTAATGCCGATCAAACACAACCCATGACCTTCTCTGAAGGATATGATATCCAGTCTATGGTGCCGCCGGTACGTGCAGAAGGGGTAGCAGGGGCTGGGGGTGGCAGTCAAAGGAAGTTCATCCCGGCCACTAGTATTTATCAGAGGGAGGGCACCAAAGCTTCTGTTGATCGGGGAAAATACATCCCAGCCCCTATTAATCAAGGGGAGCATATCTCAGCTCCTATTAATGAGGGAGATTACACCCCAGCCCCTATTACTCAGCGGGAGCACACCTTAGCTCCCATTAATCATAATGACACCAAAGCTCATATTAATGAGGGGGGGGGGTTACTTCCCAGCCCCTATTACTCAGGGGGAGCACAGCCTAGCTCCTATTAATGAGGAATACATCCCAGCTCCCATTAATCAGGGTGACACCAAAGCTCCTATTAATCAGGGGGAGTACACCCCAGCCCCGGAGCACATCATAGTTTTCGATTACGCGCAAATTACGATAAGGACCTTTTTTGCTTGGCGCGGCTCATATATATCTTCCTGTATGAGATACATCTCCTTACATCTAAACTGTACGTACAGCCTTTAGTTTGTGCCCAAACACAAAAATAGCTCAAAACGACGAAATATTTACATGACTGTCCGAATATAAGCGATTATTTATTTTAGCTAATAGATTTATCAGTTATGTCAAATGTGAATTGTAACACATTTACTTAAACAATAAATACCTGTTTACTAACATAATGGTAGGGGTAGTTACTCCAGACTTCATACCAATGGCAAAAAGAAATATTCGCAAGAGTTCTTGTTCGCGGTTTAAAAGGGTACCAATATTATTGGTGCCCGTTTTGGTTGATTTATGCAGTCGCAGGGTATAAGTATTATTGGTTCCATTTCTATTTTATTCTTACAAGTTGCATTCGTCATTATGCTTACTGCTATTATGTATAAATTTATACACAGTAGTCAATGAAAGTACACAAAGCGTATGAACACATAGACACTTAGTATTAATTAATGCGTATGTACTTTTCAGTTTAAAATAGGCAATTATCATTAAGCAATAAATGGAAGGAAACTAAAAGTTGAACGCATACACGATGCAGTAGTCAATTATAAGTAGGCACAAATCAATTGCACAATGGCACTTGCCATTTAGACAAATGCAGTAATCATTTCTCCAGTTTTAAGCATAGAGCATATCAAAAAGAAACATGTAATATCAGATGGACAAATACACATGTAACAATGCAAGATGGGATGTCAGAAGGCTCAATGTAATTTTTGCATCAAAACTGTTCCATATGATTGGCTGATCCGTTCAGATGTTTAGTTTCACGAAAACGAAAATGTCCACCACCTTGAAATCTGTTGAACTCAGCCTTGAAGATTGAATGGCAAAAATGAAAATCAACTTTTATTCAATTTCTGCCTGAAAACCCATTTAGAAGGATAGAAAATGCTCCAACTAAGAAAATGAATACCCACATCGATATGTTTATTTCAAGAATGAATATGCTAGAGATTTTTTTATTAACAGATCTGCATGGTACTATCTGTTTGTAACAGGTAACTGCCAGTGAAGATGATAGACTATATACAATGAATCATTTAGTTTGATTAGTTATTTAATGAAATTGCCATTAAATGAGTGATTTGACAAAGGCCCTGTCATTTGTCCTCTGGAACTGTATTGGCCCTCGCCCTACGGGCTCGGGTCAAATCGAATGCCCTCGGACAAATAACAGGGCCAAAGCATTCGGAATTAAGCGTGTTGTAATTTTCACATGAATAATCTTCCATAGCCATCAACAAATAAACTGTCTTCTTTTCTGATCTTAATAGTAAGGTGACTTTCTGGCTGTAAAAAATGGGAACCTGGATCCCCCAGTATAACAAGCTGAGTCATATATTAAATTGATTGTAATATATTGTAATTTATAGAACTGACGGCATAAATTGGCGTCAATGATGGCGTTCTGAAAATATCAAGATTGCGTCCAAGATGGCCACCAAAATTAGATATCCAGTTTTTGTATTACTGTTGGTCCATATTTTCTTAAGAGATTGCGTTATTGTTTAAAACATATAAATGTATAAATACACTATAAACATACGTTTTATGATGTTTTTCCATGATTTACAGGGAAGTTTATAAAAAAAATGACAATTTTACCCTTAAGATTGAAAAATATAAGAATTTGGAGGGATATCTTTTTTTTTCAACAGTTTATTTTTTTACCGTTTTGATTCACTTGTGTTACAATAAATAAAATATGACTGATGGCTTATCAAAATAGCTATATTACAGCAGTAAATATGATAACAAAACTTGTGTATTTAAAAGTAAGTGGGTTAATTTCACATGTATTTTCGCTCTGGTTGTACATTGTTTATTTAAACATTTTATTAATTTTACTTATTATTTTGTAATTCAAATGGATAGTTTTTGCCTTCTGTGACTATATAGCAAATTTTAATGTGTAGATCATTTATAGCATCCAAGGTGGCTTCCGAAATGGCCATCACTTGTACTAAAATATGGTCAAACTTAAGGGAACTGAGCACGTTATGCAAACTTTTCTTAAATTGATATATTATTTACCAGGCTGTTTTTAAAAGACTCCTTTATTCATTTGACCTCAAATATATGACTAATACTTTTAAAGGTGGTCAATTACTTTTAAACAACATGTTATGACCATTTTTACTTTTTGTGTATTCTGTTAGAGATTCATTTAATGATCAAAAAGACCAATTACATAAAGTAAGATCTCTATCAGAATTTTACATTTTATTAACTTTTATAAAATGTTGTTATTACTTTACCCTTTCATATGAAAGTATTTAAAACGTTGAGTGTTTTTTCTATGTCAATATTATTTCTACTTTAACATTTGAATTAGATAGATATACAAATATTTTAACACTCCGAACCAAAATGCAAGTTTTAAAACTACGTGTAGCTTCTTAATTACTATATTTCCAATCTATTCTGGGTGCGCACCCAAGATAGGTAAAGGGAGTTTATAATGATTTTTCTTATATTTAGGAAATATATTTCACTTTTGAGTGATATACCGTGTAAATGCGTAGTAATCTAATCACGAATGCCGAAGGCCTGAGTGATTTGTTACGAAGCATGTACACGACTATCTATCGGATAGGGGTCTTATTTTATTTTTGTTTTTATACTTATACTGGTCCTTCCCAGGAACGATGGTAGAGTAAATTGCCTGTATTCTTATGACTTAAAGCGTTAAAGCGGTAAAGTTTAAACCAAGCCATACTTAGTACACAATATATTGAACACCATTTAACATACATGTATTACAAATGTCAATAAGCGTAACAAACTGTTTTAAAAGCGCGCTAAGAGCAAATGAATGCATAAGGTCAGTCTGTCTGACCAATTGAACATGACATGGGGTTGTTACCAAAAGTCCTTGGTATTGTAACGACAAGACTTAATGAATTTGAAGGGATTTTATCTCTCGGCGGAGGTGTGCAGTTTATGATGGCGGGCTTTGCTGGCATTGGCTGTTTATATGTTGATGATCGCTTGAAAAACTTCATGATGAATTCTGATGATTTTGCAAGATTGACAACATAACATTTTGTTTGGACGATATTTTCATAGGGCCATGCGTTCAATGTTGATTTTTGATGAGGTACTCAATCACAGGTTCTTTAGAAATTGTATGGATCATTAATAACAGAAAGTGAAAACATCTGTCGGGAATAAAGTGCCATATGAGTGCAGCTAAGCGTCAAGGTCGCTGTAACCATTCCGATGCATTTCTATACAGTTCACCCATTTTCAAACCTGTTAAAGTGGTGTCCAGATGAGAAACACCCAGTGACATTTTTATGCATATGCATTATTAAGAACAAAAGATCCAAAGTTGTGAAACAAATTTTAAAAACCTCACCTTTGTGATCTTTATTTTGCACACGATCGAGTGTGGAAGAAAACAATTCACTTGTTTACTTTCATTATAAGATAGAATAAAATTACCCTACGATGGTCAAATATAAAACGTATCTTTTTGTTTTCATATAGGAATGTTCCCGCTTTTCGGACGTTTTTTGTGCGTTAAAGTCGGCACTATTTCTATATATAAATGTGTAGAATGTTGTAACAAGAGATAGCTTTTAAAACAAGTCATTAAAGAGTGAATAGATTATTGTTATGAAATTATAAGATTGTATTGGACGGAGGGTAGACTATTGATAAAAGTCGCAGTTTGACTCACTTCCTTTTTAAAGGTATACAATTTGTGATTTAAGGAAAATGCATGTATGACTCAGCCCTTACAAAACGAAAAATCCTGTGCCGAACTAATATAAGGTTCACAATTTAAACATTGTATTTGTAAAAGTAAATAGTATGCTACCTAAACAACAATCTAAAACAGGTTTAAAAAATATAAACAAACGTTTGCTTATTTTACCGGTCGTCAAAATGGACATAACCTATATCAAATGCAATTATTTCACAATTGAGATAATCCTTTACAACAGAAACCGTAATCAGCATCGGGATCGGCATAACATCATAAAAGCCTAATTGTGCGGAGTCTTAATCCTACTATGCATACCTAAGATAGTGTCGGAATGTATCATTGAAAACAATTTCAAATAAAAATGTAAGTCCGAATGTTTTTATTTCAGCCACTTTTTGTGTTTTTGCCTTTTCAAGCAGTCCACTCTCCCATCCAGGCACCATCGGAATACATGAAACAAAAGAGCACTGCGGATCGTAAAACTAGAAACACGTATGAAGGTAATATCTAATTACATATATATGTTGATGATAATATTCAGAAAAAGACAAACGTATTCACGCATTATGATGCCAGGACAAATATTAAAACACTGTCAATATTTTGCTGTGGATTTTTAGATTTGTATCTTTAGTGCAAATCTACCTATATGAGAAATATGGACGGAATTCATGCGTGATCAGGGCTGAGTCAGGGTATTTTTGGACCATAATCTGAAAAATCAGGTTGATTTAAACATTGACCCTGAGTTTTAGAAAATTTAGACAATCCTTCCCCAACTCCATCTACTGAAACCAAAAGAGATTTGAAAATTTCACCTTAGAAAGAAATAGTGAATCTAACATGTTCATGAGTTGCGGATAAGGAAATCCCACTCGAGGGATTGTTTTTGGACGTATCTCAACCCGAGGGTTAGATTTTCGTATCCCCAACTAAATGCACATTGTATATTTATTTTCTTACCATTTTGATCGCATTTTCACACAAGTAAGAAGAAATCAGTGCGGATGGGGATGAAAAATGAAAATCAACTTTTTCTCGAATTTTACTTCAAAACTACTAAAGAAGGACAGTAAATGGTCTGAGTAAGAAAATGATAACCCATAATTCTATGTTTATTTCAAAAATAACAATTTAACAGTCATTTTTCGATTTTATATCTGCTTACAGTTAACGTAAAAATAGTTCGGCAGCGATGAGAGATAAGTGGTGAGAGATAAGGTTATCGGTAAATACGCTGAATTTGAATTTTTCACCATGACTTTGTGTGAAATACATTAGTATTTTCTTATAGGCCATAGACTAAATCGCCCTGATTGTAAGAAGCAAATAATTTGAGCCCAATTTCTTCAGTTGCATGGATATTTTTAAATCATCCTCTGTTTCAGTAAGAAAAGCATTCTTGCGTTTTGGGGTGATGAGTTCTGGATTAATATAACACACTTATGGATCAAGTATGAATAATTTTGTTGCAGTGTCATGTCCAAAATCTAATGACTGATATATCAAACTTTGCACTGCTTGCATACATTTGAACAAGCAAAAAACCCTAAAGGCACAGGAGGTAGGGACACAGATAGTAGTTAAGCATGCAAAAACATTTTGTTTACAGAGCAAATCTATAAGAAAAGCCATTTGTTGTCAAACCCTTATAACCTTTACTGTCAATCTCGTTTAAAGCTGTTTTAATTGCAATGCTAACCCAAACTGACGAAATTCATGGTAGATTTTCTCATTGCACATTGCTATCGAGATAAAATGTATGCTTATTTGGGCTATGCGTTATCAGGTCGGGATTGAACTCAAAATTCAGGGTGATTTTCAATAATACAAGTAGAATGTTTGGGTGTGGTAAAATTCTATGTTGATTTTATGTCCAGCTCATCTAACAATCTGCCTAATTTAAATATTTCATTATTTTGTACCATGAAAATACTATATATTTATACGAAAATGAATATTATTTTAGAAATCAGAGTGGCTCAGATACCTTGCTAGAATATACATTTTCAGGGTGGATTTCTGCTTGTTGTTTGCATATTGCACCCTTAAAATGTTTTTCATGGTCCCAGCTGCTCATTTGCGTATTCCGCAAAAATACTCCTTATAACAACTATATATTTTAACCAGAAATTGCTTAAGCATAAATGTCTGTCAATTCTGTTCTGAACCAATAAATGTAAAAATAATTAGGGTGGAATAAAGTTTAAAAGCCCATGTCCAGACAATGTGTAACCTAGTCGGGCCTTTTCATACAGGCATTCTTGTTTATTGGTGCTTACATGTTCTATATGTAAACACATGTACCCATTATGTTTATGGTTATAATATATAAATTCTTTTAGAAAGTGTTTCGGTTTCCTAAAGTTCCCATTTCTCAAACAGTGTATTGCTTATGCAAATGGACTTAAGCTGATACTGAGGGTTACTACCCAACCCTACACAAAAGTAATCAGGATCGCTTAAAATGTATTTATCAAATTCAATTTAATATTTAAACAGGAATGATCATGTGTATGGATGAAGCTGTTGGAAGAGTTGTAGACGCAATGAAGGGAAGAGGGCTTTGGGAAAATACAGTTTTTGTGTTTTCAACAGGTGTGTCAAGAATATTTTTATGTTTTCAACCCCCATATTATCGGCCCTTTTACTGTATCGTTTAAATGCACGCTCTTACGCAAAACGTTCACTTTATTTACTGAAAACTTGAAAACAAAAAAACAAAAATAATATCAAACAGGGAATGCCACGTACCAAAAACGCAGCCTCCCCAAAACGAGCCCCACATCACCCAGAAGTGCACACCACCAATACACACACACACACGACACACACACACAATCATGTACACACACATATACACTACCAACACACACTAGCATACAAAGCAAACACACGAGGACAAAACGAACAATTAAAGGAACACAGAAAACTGATCCGAGTCCGTTGTAAACTAACATATTTGATCGAAAATGAATTTGGAAACATCTAAGTGAAGCCTCTTGGTTATAGTTATGATTTTTCTTAATTCTTTTACTTTCCAATTTTACCGTTTTTGGACATGCGTTAAATGTTTTTAATGAAAGTTTTATGACATTCTTATCATCTACGACCTATAAAGTTGTGCGTTTCGGTTGTTGATATATAACCTTAGTTCATTTTACCTGAAGTAAGCATAGTATGTAGGTTGTCAAAATGCGGAAAGAGGTTCGAAATACGGGATTTTACGAACCAGTATTATTAGAATATATGGAATTCAAAATAATATTACTTACGTGCCAGCGATTCGATTTTGGAAACAGCGATTGTAAACACTGCACACATGATAATTCATATTTAACATATATTGATGCTCTCGTAGCTTTGCGATTGTGACCACTGCACTCATGATAATTCATATTCAAAGACATTGAAACTAACATTGATATTGATAGTATTGCTTTCGTTTTGCCTTAGTCACTCATAATATATCAACATTTCGGTCATGCTTTTTTCAATGTACCCCGTTTTCAAATAACGAAAAACACTGTAACTAGCTCAAAACAGTAGGGTAGCTCTAAATATAGTATACTACTCTGCAACAAACGGCTGCTTACAGGACATTCATGTACAAATTCAGTCTCTGGAAAGACCAGGTCAGATCCTTATTTATCCCTGTTGTATGTCACATCAATCTGCTGAAGGCATAAATTGAAGAGAAAGCTCTATGTTCATCAATTCTTACGCTACAAAAAAAGCGACCTACAAACGACTGTTATGGTAACGTGGACTTGAACTGATGAATTAATAACGAACTTTATTATTTATGTGACTGCAAATAATATATATTTTAAATATTTTATTGAAACGTCACAGTGAAAACAATACACAGTATAACCCTGAACACTTCATGATCTATTCTAAATAACTGTGATGACCTAAATCTATTCAGCCTTCGCAAGTTCATTCTACCAAAATATTACCTAGTCTTGGATCGTCATATCATAATATTGTATTTCATGAAATGAACATCAAAATTGGTAGACCTCTGCAAGTAAAACGTGAAAACAAACAATTTAAAAAAGCCAATTGGAATTCATTCAAGTCTGATCTATAGGAATACTTTGAAGCACAGGCCCTGGTCCAGCTCTATATTTCTCTTTTATTGGCATGTTTTATGTTCAAAAAAACAAAAATAATATCAAACAGGGAATGCCACGTACCAAAAACGCAGCCTCCCCAAAACGAGCCCCACAGCACCCAGAAGTGCACACCACCAACACACACACACACACACACACACACACACACACACACACACACACACACACACACACACACACACACACACACACACGACATACACACACAATCATGTACACACACACATATACACTACCAACACACACTAGCATACAAAGCAAACACACGAGGACAAAACGAACAATTAAAGGAACACAGTGGGGCACCGCCTTGGAACGGTCAGTGGCAAAAACACCACTGGGGAGCTTAAACCGGTTTATGGTGCGCACCCAACCTCACTCTTACCCCCACCATGTTCCAAAGTCACAGGACAGTGTAAATAAAAGTAATCCCTGCTAGGTGAATCTCTAACACACGCAATGGAAACAAAAGGCATGGTATGTAAAACACAAAAATGCTCGTGTATAAATATATAAAAAGCAAACCTTGAGAACCAAAAAACGTATGTACTCAATGCCTTTGCAGAAGGCAGAGCACCAAGAGAAACACCCTTAAGGGCCCGACGAAACAGGCCAGAGGACAGAAATCAAAACAGTTTCGTCCCAGTGGGATTTAAAAACTGCCCATCACAGAGTCCTCCCCCTCTTCCGTCAGACACAATCAAAGAGGGAAGCATAGCGTCCAACTGTAAACGGGTTGAACACCAAACATGCGGTGTGTCTCAAAACAGTTGGGTCGTAACCTCTTTTAACAAAACGTTTTATAATTTTAGCAAATACAGTTGGAAAATTGCCATGACCCAAAATCTTACGAAGTTTGTAAACCACATCCCCATAAAAATCGGGTTTTGAAATACCTTCTCGCAAAACATGTTTTACCCACTATTTATACGTCATAGTAAAAAAATAAAAAACTTAAAAAAAAAATCTTTCACTGGGACATATTATATATAAAGGTATACAACGCGAGCGTAACGCTATGGGAGCTTACTCAGCAAACCTGTAGAACATTTGATAATCGGAGTTTATACGTTTGCAGCCTTTAAACAAAGGATCGTACGTCGTGGACATTTAAAGTCTTCCATAAAAAGTACATTGACAACATAAACACCTTTTATATACGCAGCACAAGTCTCTGTGAACGATTTGTTTCATTTTACACTGACGATGTCAACATGTAAAGACATTTTGACAGGAGAGGTGATAAAAACCAGGAGCACGTTCGCTTACCGGACCCTGGTAGGTATCAAACCACTAGATCCCTCCATAAACTGTCGAGCTATGCTGTAGGGTGCCATACATATAAAAAAAACAGCAACAAGTAATGATTGCTGTTATTCGGTAATTGAATGGTCAAGTAAACAATATATAATGATATTCGACGTGTATATAGTAGTATACTCGCAGTAGATATAGTTTTACTATTATTTTTTCATTTAGACTGTTTAAAGTCTCGGTCGGCCCTGGGATATCTACCCAGGTGAACTTGCCAATATTTTGGACAGGCGCAGGTTGAAGAGACCGATGTAGATACAAGACAATCCAGGTAAAATAACCTAGCTCTTTTATGAATAGACCCCTTGCTTCTTTTACGTGCACTTGGTACAACACCGAAACACGTCACACTACCTGTTGATGGCGGATGGGAAACAACGAAAAGCATTACTGAAATTGTCATTGCCCCGACCAGGCTTCGAACACAGGACCTCCGGATTCGTAGTCAGGAGCATTGACCACTCGTCCACCGCGCTGACCTTCACTATTATTTCCCCTTTATTTGAAACCACCATTTACTGTACTGTAAATACATGTGTACAGGTGCTCTGCCTTCTGCAAAGGCATTGAGTACATACGTGTTTTGGTTCTCAAGGTTTGCTTTTTATATATTCATACACGAGCATTTTTGTGTTTTACATACTATGCCTTTTGTTTCCATTGCGTGTGTTAGAGATTCACCTAGCAGGGATTACTTTTATTTACACTGTCCTGTGACTTTGGAACATGGTGGGGGTAAGAGTGAGGTTGGGTGCGCACCATAAACCGGTTTAAGCTCCCCAGTGGTGTTTTTGCCACTGACCGTTCCAAGGCGGTGCCCCACTGTGTTCCTTTAATTGTTCGTTTTGTCCTCGTGTGTTTGCTTTGTATGCTAGTGTGTGTTGGTAGTGTATCTTTGTGTGTGTACATGATTGTGTGTGCGTGTGTGTTGTGTGTGTGTGTGTGTGTGTGTGTGTGTGTGTGTGTGTGTGTGTGTGTGTGTGTGTGTGTGGGTTGGTGGTGTGCACTTCTGGGTGCTGTGGGGCTCGTTTTGGGGAGGCTGCGTTTTTGGTATGTGGCATTCCCTGTTTGATATTATTTTTGTTTTTTCCACGTAGTAATTAAAAACGCCCATTTTATTCAACCTGTTGTGTTTGGTTCGGGTCGAGAGAAAAATGACCGCCATACATTGGTAAGCATTTCAATCACTGAAATATGCAATGGCAGTATCCATGTGACATCTGTTTTCCTACGGCGCACCAGTGTACTATTTCAATCTATATTGTGGAAGAAAAGAAAACAATCTGTGCTTAGGACAACGGTCCAGAGAATGCTAGGTAGGGTAGGGACACATTAAAATCACAAATTTCCTGCTTTATTTTTATTTTTGTGGGGGGGAGGTGGGGGGGGTCGCTAGGTAGGGTCGGGTTGCCATAAATACAGATATATTTTTTTGGCCTAGGTGATAACATATTTTCCCAAAAACAAGGTTAAAAAAACAAGCTGTGCTTAGGACAACGGTCCCAAGAATGCTAGGTAGGGTAGGGACACATTATTATTTTTATTTTTCTTGCCTAGGCGATACCATATGTTCCTTATACAAAATTGCGATATGACTTATTCAAAAGGGAATTGTTGATTTCAACTTTTCGAATGAGTGTTATTATTTATTCTTTTTAAAAGGGGGATCACCTATTTATCACCTTTTTATTTCAAACGGTAATATCACGAGTTTGAATGGATGAATATGCCACTCAAAGGCACTAATTGTTACTGATATATTCATCTCGAAAGGTAATATCACATACATGTATTTCGTCTATGAATGAATAGACTTATTGATATCAACTATTCCAAAAAAGTGCCTGTGATACCAATTAATGATATCACCTATAGAAAGGGACTATTTCACATAATGTTTGCCTTTTTAACAGATGATATCAGTTATTCGAATCGGTGATATGACCTTTTTCCTTTTTAAAGGGAATAACACGTATTCCAAAATGTGATTTTTTCCCATTCCAGTGCTTTAACAAGTGCAATCACCTATTCCAAGTCAATAGTTGATATCATTATTTCGAATGGGTTATATCACCTTTTCGATATGTGATAACAAATCCCTTTCGTAAGGTGATATCATCAATTCAGATGGGTAATATCACACACTATTCTGTCTATGATGTATGGCCACAAGATCTCGGACGTGTTCGGACCTGGACCACATTTCTTCGTTTACACTCTAGAGCTTGGTCACATCTCTGTAGCAATCTTTACCAAACTTGCACAAAAATGTATTGCCACAAAAACTCCGACGAGTTCAAACGTTGACCACGTGGGGTTACATTCTAGGTCACTAAGTCAAATAGTAATAGTAAAAATACTCAACACTCTAGCTGTCACATATGATACCCAATCATCATGTGAATTAGTCTGAATCTTTTTCGACAGGATGTGTACACCAAGTTCAAAATTAGGTCACATGCGGTCCTAAATACCACCATGTACAATAATTGAAAAACTGGTTTAACACTATACAAGACACATGTTATACAATATCATTATAAAGTTTGCTAGCATTTCTTCATGTATCTTGGTTGGGTATTAAACTTGGTCAAGTGGGGTCTAAAAGCAGGTAACTATGTCAAATCATAGAAAACTCGTGTAAACTACCCAGAAGCATCATATTCTACAGTAGTCGGAACGTAACAGTTGTCAGAATTTGCGTATATCGTGCGTGTAACGTGCGTATAACGTGCGTGCGCTCATCGTGTATTTTGTCAATAGTGTATCGTGTATCATATCGTATCATTCATCGTGTAACGTGCACCATATACTATACACGATATACGATACACGATATACGATTTCCGGTGCACGATTTCCGGTGCACGATAGGTATACGGTATACGTCAGACGTGAATTATTTACTAAGCGTGTACATGTACATCACCGCAAAAAGATATAAAGTGCTGTCTTCACATTGTTTTATTTTTCATTCGCCAGTGCAATACTGGCAATAATGACTTCCGGGACAGGTGGAAGACCGTTTACACCTGGAATCCGAGATTTTATCAAATTTCATCAACGGAAAGGACATAATTGTTCTTCAAAACTGTTGTTGTCACATCATTAATTTAAGTGCAGTAGACAAGGCATAAGGAATTTCAGTCGGAATTATTACAGGACAGGAAACATCAACTACTTTAGAAGGTAAGCTATTGAATACTTATTTGGTAAATAAAAAGAATCGCCGAATCAACGATAGTGTTACAAAATCAGTTAACGTCCGAGCAAAAAGTAACAAAATAATTGAACAGTACCTTATTAAAATTACATCTTGTTTCAGATAATCCATGTAATGGTAATAAAAATAATCGCCACGTGAATAACACAAAGACTATAATGATTTATTGAAAAAAGACAAATGGACAGTGCCATTCTTTCGTGTAGTGGTGCTTTAAAGAAAGGTGTTGACAGCAATTAACTTCCGCCCAATTTCTCGCACCTCGGGATCAATATTAAAATACAAATTTGACACTTACTGTAATTTATTTCGCACCAAGTTAAACTCTGGACATATGTAACTTTCCGAAGTATTTTTGATATTGTGTAGGTGCGAATACTGTAATTAATCGGTCTTATCCTTTCCACACTTTCATTTAGCCAGAATGCTTGTATTGGTAGACTTTTTGTTTAATATGAAACCTAGTCTCATGGTGTCGAAAGCTTTATGAGAAACCTTTGATGAAAAACATCATTTATTTTTCTAGTCTAAACTGCAATTGCTGGAGTTATATATCGTCTTCTACGAAGTTCCCCTAGCAGCCGGTTACGTCCTTAGGTACCAGTAATTTCCTAAGCAACACTGCTTTCCTCTACCAACCAGTAATCACATGAGCAAACTATCAGTCCCATGGTACCCTGTAATTTCCTTAGCAACCCCACCTTACCTAGTGACCCCACCCCCAACCGTAGAGATTTTTTTACCCAAAACACAAATAAAATTGAAAAATTGCATATTTCAGTGATTGAAATGCTTACCAATGTATGGCGGTCATTTTTCTCCCGACCCGAACCAAACACAACAGGTTGAATAAAATGGGCGTATTTAATTACTACGTGGAACGTACACATGTATTTACAGTACAGTAAATGGTGGTTTCAAATAAAGGGGAAATAATAGTGAAGGTCAGCGCGGTGGACGAGTGGTCAATACTCCGGACTACGAATCCGGAGGTCCTGTGCTTGAAGCCTGGTCGGGGCAATGAAATTTCAGTAATGCTTTTCATTGTTTCTCATCCGCCACCAACAAGTAGTGTCTCGTGTTTCGGTGTTGTACAAAGTGCACGTAAAAGAAGCAAGGGGTCTATTCATAAAAGAGCTAGGTTATTTTACCTGGATTGTCTTGTATCTACATCGGTCTCTTCAACCTGCGCCTGTCCAAAATATTGGCAAGTTCACCTGGGTAGATATCCCATGGCCGACCGAAACTTTAAACAGTCTAAATGAAAAAATAAAAGTAAAAACTATATCTACTGCGTGTATACTACTATATACAAGTCGAATATCATAATATGTTGTTTACTTAATCATTCAATTACCGAATAACAGCAATCATTACTTGTGCTGTTTGTTTTATATGTATGGCACCCTACAGCATAGCTCGACAGTGTATGGAGGGATCTAGTGGTTTGATACCTACCAGGGTCCGGTAAGCGAACGTGCTCCTGGTTTTTATCACCTCTCCTGTCAAAATGTCTTTACATGTTGACATCGTCAGTGTAAAATGAAACAAATCGTTCACAGAGACTTGTGCTGCGTATATGAAAGGTGTTTATGTTGTCAATGTACTTTTTATGGAAGAATTTAAATGTCCACGATGTACGATCCTTTGTTTAAAGGCTGCAAACGTATAAACTCCGATTATCAAATGTTCTACAAGTTTGCCGAGTAAGCTCCCATAGCGTTACGCTCGCGTTGTATACCTTTATATATAATATGTCCCAGTGAAAGATTTTTTTTTAAGTTTTTTATTTTTTTACTATGACGTATAAATAGTGGGTAAAAAAAACAAAAATAATATCAAACAGGGAATGCCACGTACCAAAAACGCAGCCTCCCCAAAACGAACCCCACAGCACCCAGAAGCGCACACCACCAACACACACACCCACGCACACACACACGACACACAACCACGCACACACACACACACACACATACACCACCAACACACACTAGCACACAAAGCAAACACACGAGGACAAAACGAACAATTAAAGGAACACAGTGGGGCACCGCCTTGGAACGGTCAGTGGCAAAACATGTTTCGAATATAAAAACAAACATAATATCAAACAGGGAATGCCACGTACCAAAAACGCAGCCTCCCCAAAACGAGCCCCACAGCACCCAGAAGTGCACACCACCAACACACACACACATACACACACGCACACACATACACACAACACACACACACACACACACAATCATGTACACACACAAACATGCCAATAAAAGAGAAAAATAGAGCTGGACCAGGGCCTGTGCTTTGAAGAGGAATTTGATAAACTCTCATCTAACGACCCAAACATACTATGGGAAAAATTTAAAAATAAAATGAATGAGCTTTCTAAAAACACATACAAACTAAAATGACTAAACCCAGAAGTGATCTTCCCTGGGTAACAAAAAAAATCACTAAAATAATACATAAAAGAGATAAATTACACACTAAATGTAAAAAGGCTAAAGGAAAAGAACACTATAGTAAAATGAGACAAACACTTACTATTCTTAAGGCCACCATTCAAAAAGAAATACGCAAATCATACAGGGAGTATTTATACTCAGTAATCGTTTCTAATGACTCAGACACTGGTAAAAACAAAAAGTTATTCTTTCGTAAAACATAAAAAAACAGACAATCATGGTGTTGCACCTTTAAATTCTGAAGGTAAAACTTATACTAAACCATCTGATAAAGCAACAATCTAAAACAAACAATTTGAATCCGTCTTCTCAAAACCTAAACCAGTCAGTCTAAAACCACTTTGTGAATTAAATCTCTTCAAAAATAACAAATTTCAGCAAGAAAATCAAGTGAATGACATAGATATAACTGTAGAAGTTGTTTTTAAAATGCTCAGGGATCTAAATCCTAACAAGGCGTCTGGACCGGATCAGCTGTCGCCAAAACTACTTAAAGAACCTTCTTTCGAAACAGCTCCTTTTCTTACTAAAGTCTTTCAGAACTCACTGCAAACTGGTATAGTTCCAGATGACTGGAAAACTGATATTGTTGCACCTGTATAGAAAAAGGGCCCCAAATATTAAGCCAGCAACTATCGACCGATCTCTTTGACTTGTATAGCCTCCAAACTAATGGAGCATATCATGGTCTCAAACATCATGCGCCACCTTGATTGCAACAATCTTCTCACATCTTTTCAACATGGTTTTCGATCCAAACACAGCTGTGAGACTCAATTATTATCCTTTACACAAGAAATATTTGACAATCTCCAATCTGGAAAACAAACAGATCTCATTGTAATGGATTTCTCAAAAGCTTTCGACAAGGTCGATCATCAACTTCTTCTCTATAAACTCATGAAACTTGGTATCAACAAAACATCTCTATCTTGGATTCAAAGTTTCCTTAGTAATCGTTCTCAATCAGTAGTAGTTGAAGGCTCACACTCTGATTCTTTACCAGTTCTGCCGGGGTACCCCAGGGTTCTGTCTTGGTCCCGTCTCTCTTCCTTTGTTACATCAATGTCCTTGCCGACTCTGTTAAAAGTAGGATACGATTATTTGCTGATGACACAATCATATATCTCACAATCGACTCATGATCTGACAAAATTAGATAAATGGGAGCGTAAATGGTCTATGGAATTCAATCCTGATAAATGCGATCATAAGAATCTCAAGAAAAGAAGAAAAAACCATCATCTTTCCATATCAATTACACAATCAAGAACTAAAAACTACAGAAAATGCTAAATACCTTGGGATTACCATCAGTGATGACTTAAGTTGGAAAAAACATATTGAAACTACTTCTTCAAAACCTAGTAACACGTTTAGATTCATAAAAAGAAATGTACAATGTAACAACCGTAACATCAAAGAAACTGCCTAAAAACATACGTCCGTCCACAGTTAGAATACTGTAACACCATATGGCATCCATGGCAGAAAAAAACTTATCATATGAAATAGAAAAGGTACAAAGGGCTGCAGCCAGATATGTTTTGAATGATTACTCTTACCAAAGCAGCGTAACATCAATGCTTGAAACTCTTAAATGGCAGACATTAGAACAGAGAAGAATACACGCATCCTTAATAATGTTGTACAAAATATCACACAACCTCGTCATTGTAGACCATAACCACCTGACAGTCTCCAGAAATCTTAACTATAACATACCATTTTCAGGAACACAATATCATATGAACTCCCTTTTCCCTCGCACGATCAGATACTGGAACGCCTTGCCTTATAACATCAAAGACAGTGTGAATCTTCAGTGCTTTACATCTGGCCTAGACTCATTTATGGACTAATGTCATCGTCCTGTTTTTATTTTATATTTAACCAAGTTGTATATAGTACTACTTTTATTCTCTTAACACATGAATACATGTATCATGTACCATGTAACATAGCATTTTCTTTTAACAACTGCCCCGACCTCCCAGTTATGATCAGAAATTGATTGTTGGGAATATCCCCGTAGATGTAGATGTATTGATCTTAAAACGATTTCAATTCACTTCAATTCAATTGTGATGTATTCATTAGATGACATTATAAAATGCGCTACAGCGAATGACAAATCTAGGTGACGATTTCCTATATGACCAACGCCCCCAGAGGAGGTTAGTTATTTTAGGTTTCGGAAGAAAGTGCAACATGCAGAAAGCGCCCCAATTATAGAGAAACCCCTGGTTCTTGAACATGTCAGGTGTCAAGAACCCAAACATTGGATCTCGGTTTTTAAGTCTCACCCGAAATACTTTTACAAATATTAATCGGTCAGCCCCTAGAAGCGAACCCACAACCTCTATGTTACAAGTCGTATCGTGCCCTACCAATTGAGATATCCGGGCTGACATATCAATATTATTTTTTAGCACCGTATTTTTACAGCTTGGCACAACAAGTGCGGAACACACAAAATTTTCGGAGCGGTTAGATTTTAGAGATCACCTGTTCGATATGCATTTGCCTTCCGCATTTGTAGGCATACCCCTTTTAATTGCTGTTTGAAAAGATCCGCGTCCATATACATGTAGAGCTTTTGTTCTGTAAGGGTCACGATGGGGAGGGGCGATAAAACGATGCAAAAACACGTTAGGACAATACGAACACGCGATTGGACAATACGAAAATGCGATATGGATATCGTTTTTGCATCGTGTTATCATCCCTGCGCACCGTGCTTCCACAAGATATATACATAGTATTTTCTCAGGGTCTGGAAATTTAGATAAGGGCAATGTTTTCCATTTCATATAGAAAAAAAAAAAATATCAAACAGGGAATGTCACGTACCAAAAACGCAGCCTCCCCAAACCGAGCCCCACATCACCCAGAAGTGCACACACACACACACACACACACACACACACACACACACACACACACACACACACACACACACACACACACACACACACACACACACACACACACACACACACACACACACACACACACACACACACACACACACACACACACACACACACACACACACACACACACACACACACACACACACACACACACACACACACACACACACACACACACACACACACACACACACAATCATGTACACACACACATATAAACTACCAACACACACTAGCATACAAAGCAAACACACGAGGACAAAACGAACAATTAAAGGAACACAGTGGGGCACCGCCTTGGAACGGTCAATGGCAAAAACACCACTGGGGAGCTTAAACCGGTTTATGGTGCGCACCCAACCTCACTCTTACCCCCACCATGTTCCAAAGTCACAGGACAGTGTAAATAAAAGTAATCCCTGCTAGGTGAATCTCTAACAACACGCAATGGAAACAAAAGGCATGGTATGTAAAACACAAAAATATGCTCGTGTATAAATATATAAAAAGCAAACCTTGAGAACCAAAAAACGTTTGTACTCAATGCCTTTGCAGAAGGCAGAGCACCAAGAGAAACACCCTTAAGGGCCCGACGAAACAGGCAAGAGGACAGAAATCAAAACAGTTTCGTCCCAGTGGGATTTAAAAACTGCCCATCACAGAGTCCTCCCCCTCTTCCGTCAGACACAATCAAAGAGGGAAGCATAGCGTCCAACTGTAAACGGGTTGAACACCAAACATGCGGTGTGTCTCAAAACAGTTGGGTCGTAACCTCTTTTAACAAAACGTTTTATAATTTTAGCAAATCGCTATCCACCCATTAAATGTACAATATCAACTTTATCAGCTGTGGGGCTCGTTGTGGGGCTCGTTCCTGCTAACTAGACATCGTAACCAATAGAGTCCTTCCAGAAACAAAAATGATTTGGAAATGTTTCGTCTGGCTGGAAAAAATAAACTGTAAATGTCTGGATTTTCAACAGGCTGTAGAAAACGGTTTTGAGTTACTTATCGATTCAAAATTCGACTTAATATGTGTTTTAGACTTTTAGCATAACGGCTAACTAGGTTTAATATTATTTAATATTATTATTATTCCCTGTTTGATATTATTTTTGTTTTTAAGTTCTTATCCAACGGCAGATTGGAGTATATTTAACGTAACAAGTTGGGTATAGATAGATAGAGAGAGAGAGAGAGAGAGAGAGAGGGACGGAGGGGGAGAGGGGGGGCGGAGGGAGGGAGGGAGAGAGAGAGAGAGAGAGAGGAAGATTTATTTTAGTATATCACAGATGTACAAACATGGTTAAAAGAAACATGATGCATACATATATAGATAATTAGATGTATACACAGGTTTATAAACCATGATATGCACATCAATACCAAGAATAACACAAAAAAGGGAAAAGTGATTCTCCCTTATTTCCATTGTGGTCCTTGACATTGATGGCAAACCACGGAAAGGCACGATTACTTACTTCAAATGAATCAATGGTATCACATTTGTATAATATCACAGACCTAGGTTATTACAACATCAACTTATGGATGAAATCAAAGTACTGTATAACAAAATAATTCAGTTATATGAGCATCAGTCAGTTTATGACACTAAAAGCACATACTAGATTAAAAAGTAATATCAAATATACCTATCCAAGCATTTAACTTAAAAATGCAAAGAGATCGTTAAGAATGATAAGTCACTAAAACAAAAAAAACAAAGAGATCGTTAAGTATTATAAGACATAATGTTAAAACTAGGACAAAAAATGAAGTCTGACGGCTTCCTTAAAATGCTTAACAACAGTTATATAACGTATCAACTGTGGCAAGTTATTCCAAAGGACACACCCCTGATAAGCAAAAGACTTTTTACCAAATCCCTTCACCTTGGGAATACAAAAACAACCACTGTCATTAAATTTTAACCTGGATGGATCATCAGGATTGGGACAAGAAGTTACCCTAAACCTTGTACAATGAGTGTGTAATGAGTGTACAGGGTTAAAATGTTCTCCCAGGTAATCTGGAGCTATGCCTGACTTAACTTTGAAAACATGACCCAAAATAATTTGGTTTACCCGTTTTTCAACTGATAACCACTTTAAATACCTAAACTGGCCTGGACCAACATGAGACATAGAATCCATATTCAAAACGAATCTCACTAATTTGTTTTGGGTCGTTTGAAGTATATTTTTCAACAACTGTGTCAAACTTTGGTACCAAGAAGAACAGGCATAATCAATGTGGCACTGGATGAGGGATGTAACCAATAGCTTTCTTGTATGTTGTGTTAGAAAATCACGTTTTCTATACAGGAACTTTAACCTAGCGTTGGCTTTACTAAATACTGACCTTGCCATAGGCTCACCAGACAGGCTTTGGTCCAAAGTGGCGCCAAGATATTTAACTGAATGGACAGCATCAATAATTTTGCCATTACATGATATTTCCATACCGGAATGAGACCTTATTTTAGGTTTTGAGCCAAAAAAAAATGGATTCTGTTTTGCCTAGATGCAAAGATAACTTGTTACAAATAAGCCATTCACTGACTGTTTCTGGTTCACTGGTTAACACAGGTTCAATCTGGTTTTTACTTTTACCTGTAACCAATAAGCCAGAATCATAAGCATATAAAAGTAATTTATTTTTTACCACTGCTGACATGTCATTGACGTAGATTAAAAATAAAAGAGGTCCAAGAGATACTAGAGAGAGAAGATGATGTACCAGATACATATTTTACTTTAGAATTAAGGAAAAATAATAGATTTGTCATACGTTAATGTCAGTTTTAAAGTTGCACAGGCAATAAAATGACTAGTGATCGTTGTGTAAAATATATTCTTAGTAATAAATAATAGTTGACATGTGTTCGTGCGTCTGTGTGTCTACTGTCTCTATAGATGTATTTGATACACTACCTGTTACGAGTGTGATAGACTGTGTCTATACTATGACGCACGACTGTGGGATTCACCCTATCATTCTAAAGATCTACTTTCAAGAGAATATTTTCCAAAAAAAAAAATTCATTTCTAAAATTAATTGAAATATATTTGATATACAGTAAAACTTCGTTAACTCGAGCATCGATAACGCGAGAACCCCGGATAACTCGAGAACTCCTGGCGGTCACGGCAATTTTGCCAATATGTTTAACCAGAAAATACCATCGATAATTCAAGCATCGATAACCCGAGAACCCAAAAAAACTCGTGGAGCACCTGTGGTCACGCCAGGTATATTTCGTACTAAATTGCCTGCGGCAACTCGTGGTCACTGGTTAACAGATTTTTCTCAACTCCGATGACACATCATTATTTTGACACGTCATGGAGAAAACTTCTATTGTTAATTGATTGTTCTCGTTAATAATCGATTAATCGGCCGTCCAGTGGCTAAAGTGTATAAATGTTACTTGAATGTTTAAATCATCTTAAATCATGTGTAATTACAGCCACTTGTTACTTTTTTTGAATACGATCAGAACAGAACAGTTATGTTCTGTTTTGTTCTGTATTGAATAAGAAGAAAATAAAGAAAATTATGTTTGCGAGTTTTTAATTGCGGGAACTTAATGATGAGATGAAACATTTGAGTCTGAATAGAATTTTGATGATAAAGCTTGAGAGAAAATCCCAAACTGCATATTCTTTCTAGAATTATAGACACAAACATGAATAGATTATAGAAATAAATATTTAGCGAAATACCCGATCTCGTGGGGATAACTAAAACGTGTATTTGCCGTTTTCCCACAATTGATACTTTTTTTCTATACTTACGATCTTCTTGAAAACTGCCTATCTGATTCAATTGTTTAATGTCGACAATTAAAAGTTTAGGGCCCTTATAGGTATATTAAATGACAAGAATGAGCGAACGGTTTCCTACAATACCGGTACTTTAAAGTAAGTCGGTATGGCGAAATCGTTGAACTGTCGATACGGAACTGTTCAGGTCGGCATATATACATTAAGTAAATAGAAGATATGCACTGTCAAACACTTGTCTATTTCGGCGTTTGAAACTTTGAGTAAGTGCCTGATAACGTCAGTTATGGACGTCGTCATCTTGGAATTCAACATCATATTACGGCACTGATTCCTGCATTAAAAATCAGTTCAACTTTTAAGCTGTATGTGTATATTATATCATAACAATCAATAATAGTTGTAACTTGTGTTCTAACTTTTAATCTGACAGCTTTATTGATTAACATGCCTTACCCTACGTTACTTGCGATTAACGTTTGGAAGGTCACGAGCTAATTCCGCCATGGAGAGGAATTTGTATAAGCGTTTATAGCGCTGTTTGCCAATCCTTTCTTCTTGTGATGGTAAATGTGTATGTTTGAAATACTGAACCGAATAGATGTGTTTAAACTAACGCGACGCACGTCGTACGTCACTTTGCATAACGCCCTTTGAACAAAAATGTTGATTTTTACGTTTAAGTAAGAAAACATGTAAAAACAAAAAGATAAAATTATGATATAAAAGCAAACACAAAAATGCAATGACAGTAACTAATGGTGGAAAATTAGGTAACACATATTTAGACCCAAATCTTGTAGACTTATGATATTGATCTGTAATTAATAGATAAATAGAACGATATACAAAAACATTCCGAATGAAGTTTCCATATCTTATATGCATACATAACTTAACGGAGTCACTGCTGTAATTCAAAATAACATGAATTTTTATTGACCCTGTTTTTATGGCAACTAACATATTGCTAGTTAATTTTTGGAAAAATAATGATGGGTCAATGACTTAACTTTTTCGCAATGTTAATCTTTAGTGATTCACTATCAGATAAAGGTGCTAAATGCAGAATTAGCTGTAATTTTAGTATTGTAAACATTTATGTATGTGGTGTACTTTTCAGAATGGATATACATTTTTAATCTTTTGTAATGTAGTATGTCATACCTTAGAATAAAAATTACAGATAGTGGTATTTATATCATCATCTAAAACAACAACAAAGTTTTCTTCAGATATTTTGAACCGTTGTTAAAACCGTTGTTTACGAATGCAAAAGTAAAATAATGGGTGTCAATGTGCTTATAAGAAAGAAATTCAATAAAAACTGACAGAAATGTGTTTTTTAGATTTCAACGAGCCTTGAGATATGTCGGCAAGGGTCTGTAACAAAGAACTGTAAAAGGAACAGGTTATTTATGTATCGTTATATACTAACAATTATCCTTTTAATATAGTTCGAATTAAGTAAATATTAAATGTTTTAAACGGTTTTGGAGAAATGGCTATTTTTTCTACCCCTACCCCAATTTTTGCATATGGAAAAACTTGTCATTTTAGTCACAAAATGTGAGGTCAAAATATTTTTTCTCAAAAATGTTCATTTTTTAGCACTAAAAGATTCCTATTGTGCCTAATTTACTACTGCACCATTGTTTGTTTCCAGTAAAATCATCATTTTTGAAATATAACAAATGTAAATGTCCGTGAGTGCAAAAATCGAAAAGCTCACCAGTGACCCCCATTAACATAGAACAAACCTTTTTTCTCAATAACAAGTCTTTCTCTTAAATATTCTGAATTGCCCCATGAAGTTCAAAATTCCACTAAGTCATATTTAATGGTAGATACTGCCAATGTTCAACAGTTTATCTGGTACCTTTGATCTGTAAATACTGAATTATAAATGAGTCAGATTATTCCATGTTAACGACAGTTTTTAAAGTTTAATTTGTCAAATAAAAATGAAGCTGTAGTTCGATTTTGCAAACTATTGCTAAGATAAAGCAATTTTTTAACTATCCCACTGACATTATTTTACGTTTGATTTACTAACGAAATATACTATTGAAAATTTGAGGATCGAATATATATCATATTTAAGATTAATAGTTAATGGCTACAAGCATTAGATTTACTTAAAATTGCAGTTTTAAGCTTTTATATTGACTTTTGGTGGTAGATCTAGCAGATACACAGATTGCATGAAATGCCACTATGTAGTAAGTACTTTCGTTCATCAGCAAATAAGACTTCAAACATAACAAAACTTAATTGACTACATGATCGTTGCCCTTTCGAATTTGTCGTAAATGAAAAAAAACAACAACAAACATTCCTGTTTGAACAGCTTTATTTAGTTTCCGCCTAAAACCACAATTGTTTGAAAAACGCCCACGCGTTCCCTTGTTTGCTGCAAAAAGGAAAGCTACTCGAAATGCAGTATGCGTGATACATGCACCATTGTACAGGTTATTCCGGTAAAAAGCCGATTTTACCCGACTAGTTATATTTCACTTTAATAAGTTGGTGTAAATCGTCAGAAATTACGTAAATATCAAAATTGTACTAAACATTTATTATAAAGTTATGTCGGGAAAGTAATGAGCATGATTTGCCATCTAATGGTAGACACAAGAGCTAGGTTCTAACGCTGACTTTTCCGCATCAATGGAAAGGTCTTACATCAAATTCACACATGCAATAAGAATCCCTTATCAACACAAAGCCGTTGCTCTTGAAATTGAACGATTTGCAACATTAAGACAAAAGCATCAACTCTAACTTGAACTTAACTTCCGGTTCAGCTTAATGGGTATCGAGCCATCTGATTGGACGTTTTTTGTCAGTAATTATGCATTGGTATAAATTTTATTAAATGTATGAGAATAGCCATATGACATCGCATTGCTTAATTCACTTTTCATGTTCATATTTTATGATATTTGACAATTTATATATTTTGGCAGTTGTGACCGCGTGTCATTGAATGGAAAATGTTACAATTTCACATTGTCATTTATAAAAATGATCCTGAAAGAACACCTAGCTTGGATTATCGGGGTCCTCGGGATCCCATTACTGTCGAAGCAGTCATGTCGAGTATGTCCAAAACGCAAAAAAACAAAAATAATATCAAACAGGCAAAGCACGTTCCGAAAAACACATCCCTTCGGAATATTTAAATTGTTATAAAAAACGATATTCTAATCTGAACATGCCATTTATAAATGAATTGGTTGATACACATATTGAACTTATGGTAGTAGCTTGTTTTAATCAAAATTAAACCCCTTTGAATATTCGAAGTATGTAGTAGCATTTGTTTGCCGTTCTTTTATACTAAGAGTACTCTAATAAAATTAAAATATATCTTTTCAGATCACTTATTAGTGAATAAGTTATTCATTTCTGTTGATAGTGCATTATATAATACGTTTGTTGGGTTGATGAAGATATCATATCGAGTGTTTATGTCCTCTAGTGCAAAATCAACGACTTCGTGGATTTGAACCTTAACATATGGAAACTTCCAACCCTTCTTTATATGTACTAGGATGACAGCAGTTTTGTATAACTAAGCAAATCTATCCAATTTTGCATTTCTTCCATTTGTGAAAATAATGTCTCTTTTTCTCAAAGAAAAGCTCTAAATTGCTTTTGGTCATATATGTAAGATTATGAATCATATCCTGAATGTTTTTAGCTCTACAGAGCACAACGTGCTCAATGTGAGCTTTTATGACCATTCAATGTCCTCGTCCGTCTGGCCACAATTGTTAATAACATCTACATTTTTGAAGCAATTTTACTAAAACATAAACACATTGTTTATGACCACACGACCTCGAATGGGTTTGTATATAAACTTGTTCGGATCAGTAGCCCCTGCTTAGACAAGAAACGTGCAAAATTAACTATGTCAATATTCTAGGACTTTTATTTTTTCGCTTATTACATAGCCGTATAAAATCTGGTAGCAACTTTACAAATATTCTTTGTTAGTTATCTTGCTGGAAAGAATGTGTCACCGACTGTTTAAAATAGCAAATTCTTAATATCTGAATGTCAGTTCACAGTAACAAGTGCATACAGTAAATCACATATAAAATGTATATATACTTCCTATTTCTCGGAAAATGAGTCTCCTTGGCATGGATTCATGTGTTTTGTTAATTGAATGTAGATACCTTGCTTTAAATGTAGTCCGATATGAATATTATGAGCCTGTATTGGAAAGTAGCATATTTTATTTTGTAATGTAAATTTCATTGCTGAGATGAAAAATCAGGAGACATATTGTAAATAGCAGAGAACTTATTGAAAAAGTCACAAATCAGGTAAATATTTCTCAACAGATATAGTTCTCTTACACAGATGCAAATTTTCATATGGAAACGTTGAGCAAATATCAAATGCAAATGCGTGTAATCTTAAATATTAAGCCAAGAGCATTCTTATAATGTTTGATTTCCTGGTTTAAAATAGACATTACCAAGATAGAGTGATTGTTTTAATGTAATAATTTGCCGTTTAAATTGGTAAATAGTTGCATCAGTTATAAACTTTAATATTGTAACGGATATTACAGACTTTTAAATAGGAAAACTAAGAAAAACATTATCCAAATTAATAGAGCATGCTTATATAAAGCGTATACTAATACAATCAGGTAAAAGTTATTATAGAGGCATTTGAAAAATGACTGTATAACATTAAACCAATAATTAAACACTCAACTATTGTTTAGTGGTTTTAGCGTCTATCTTGGATTTCTGCTTTTTTGGTCTTTTGCCGGCCTAGAATTTTCTACATTCGCTCATCGCCCTTTAGAAGAATTTCATCATATCTTGGGGAGGAAACCTAGTAGGGTAAACCAATTTTTGAGGTTTTTAGCTCTTTGGGTCCCGGACTGGTATTGATATGCTTGAAGGCATTGAAAGACAGTGTATACTTTCTACAAGATAAACATTTTACAGAGAAAGAAAAGCCAGTGGGGTTTAAGCATGGAGAAGTATTTAATTGCTAATTGTAACACAAGCGGCCGCTTTTCCTGTATAAACATATAGGGAAAAGCCTGTATCTAACTTAAGCGCGTCCAATCGTATTTCGTGTTTTAAGGTAACAATGATGTACTAGTACGTGTTGAATAAAATTCGGTATAGTTTTCATAGAAAGGAACGTGTTAGAATCGAAATGATAAATTATTTTCAATATTTTATCGTTTCGTCAGTCGTTTGGCTGCGAAAAATTTGAACACTCGTGCTACGCACTCGTGATTTAGTTTCAACGCATCAAAACTCTTGACTATATTTTATTCAACAATAACATACAGGGAGACATTTATCAGTTCTTAATTTACTTTAATTGCATTGTAAGATTAATGGCAAAAATGTCTCTCCCTTTTATTTATATTGTCTAAATTGAGATGAACCAAAAGTTTACAGATTTTTATACTGTAGGATTATTATACAGGAGAGTTACTATGTAATTTAGGTAGATTTCAACTTTGTAAATAACAAAGCTATAGACCTTTAAGTTGTTTACTTGTCAATATTTAAAGTGCAAGAAATGAGGTGCTACAGATGTTGATAGAATGCGATCCAAAAGACTGCTGGCGTGAACAGTATACTTACTTAATGAAAAACTATATAAAACGTCTACGTCAAGATTTCTTTTTAATCTCAAGTCGTCCAATTACAGGGGTTAATGAATATTTTATACTTCCCGGAATTGTACTTCAAAGCATAGACTCCTTTCAAAATGAAACTAACAAACACTACAAAATCCTCTAAGCTCAAAATGAAACTGATATATGTAAAAGCAACATTCATGAATTTTGATATAAATATCCCAAACATGTCTGAAGAAGAGAAACAACAGCTAATAGCCAATTTGATATATAAAGAGAAATTTGAAAGTCTAAAGAAACTGCAAAATTATTCCGCGTCTGGAAATACTGATAGAACAGTATAATTCAA
Source organism: Saxidomus purpurata (assembly GCA_022818135.1). Classification (NCBI taxonomy): domain Eukaryota; kingdom Metazoa; phylum Mollusca; class Bivalvia; order Venerida; family Veneridae; genus Saxidomus; species Saxidomus purpurata. Next base: position 51,202,162 of record JAFMSR010000011.1, read on the forward strand.
TAAACTGTTTTAGTCAGATATTGGTCAATTATTGGTTTAGACATATGAAAACTATCCATTACTTACACACATTTGTCCCAAAAGGAGATAAAGACAAAGTATGATAGAAAGTGTATTCAAGCAAAATTCGATATTCCCATGAGTTGACAGTAAATGTAGAACACATATAATTGCACGAATAGTCAATGGTGGATACAAAGCATACAAAATGGTCAATGATGCGTACAAAACAGTTAGACAGTGTTTTTCCCTTTCGGTATAATTACATGTAACGGGTTTTTCCCTTGTAGTATAATAGTAATGTATAATAGTAGGCAAGCGGTTTCTGTGAGTTCAAGCAGATTCAATGAGTGGAGGAAAGTGTTATACATTTAGTAGAACATAGTGTTTCGTCGCTCGAAAGCTTTAAATGTATAGATTGGTAGTTAAAAATAAAATTGTAATTTTCGCAGGTTAACAGTTCAATGAATTTCGGAATATTCGGTCGTTTCAAGTTATATTCTAATTATATGTTCTTAAGTCTTTAAATAGTTCACATTCTAATGAAATATGAAATTCATCTTCTAATTTGTTGCAAGTTAAACATTTTCTTTCGTTGAGAGGTGTTTTTCTTGGTTTATGTCATCTATCTTTCAATAGCTAGTGTGTGCGACGATAGTCTCAAATTTTTAGGGCGTATCCGAACTTTTTACATTAAAATTTTTATAAAAATGGTTTAAAATGGTTTAAAATGGTGCTGTGGGGCTCGTTTTGGGGAGGCTGCGTTTTTGGTACGTGGCATTCCCTGTTTGATATTATTTTTGTTTTTAAAACTGAAGTCTGAAAATAACCTGAAAGTTGAAGCTCTAGGAGAATCGTTTAGCTCTGCGTTATAATTTTGAGTTTTAAATTTAAGTATATAGCCCAATTCTTGCTATTTCGTTTTCGTTATTAATTATCTAACATATTTTTAATTATCTCATATTGTAGGCTTGTTTTGTGTATTTTTGGCCATTTAAAGTGAAAATTTCTTCTAAATCATTAATTTAAGTAAATTGAGAAATTGAGAAAAGAAAAGGTAAAAGACAGTCCCCCTGTCGTACGCTGAGTGAGCATATAAATCTTTCACTAAACAAATCTTGAGTCTTAACTCTTTTCTTAACCTGTTTGTACATCGATTGTGGAATTTATGAAAACTATCTTAACTACAACGGACCTTTTTCAGTTCGGCGGTAATGTGTAAAATAGTATAAATAGTGGCTGTTTTGTTAATCAGATTGAGTTATTTCACAGAAATAATCAGTCTTGTGTCGTTTGAAATGGTCACTTATAAGACTGGTTCTTTATATATACATAAAGGTTATCGTCAGGGTGACCCATTATCTTCTTATCTCTTTCGTCTATGTGCCGAGATCCTACTACTTCTGGCAATGCGAAAATTAAGAAAGTATACGGCTCCGTATATGGAACATTATGTGAACGGGAATCCCGTATATTTTCCAAATATATACGGACATTTGTATTCTTCGAAAATACATTTATGCATACTTCTAGTACATTTCAAATATCCGGACATTCTTGAAGGTCGTATCATGAAAAGTTGTTGTTTTGTAGCTGTTTGAACGTTGCTGGATATTTAAGCTAGAATGTTTTGTATAATAATCAATATCCAGTACATGGCTGTATTTTTTCAATATACGGAGATCGCTTTGTATTTGATTATCTGGAATATACGGGACAGAAATACGGCCTTGTACATTCACGATATACGACGTGTACTGGAATAGTATTTCAACTATATTCAGGAGGATATACGGACCTGAATGTTCATATGATATGGGAAATATTCATAGACGTATTCACAATATTTAGGAAACCGTCATACAGGCTGGTGTATATAAAGTGTACGGACTTGATTCTCATCCCGTATACTGGACATATAGGAAAGGATAAACGGACATGTATACTGGACATACACGAGAGGATATACGGACCTGTAATAATATATATTACTTAACATTGTTACAAGAACAAACCGTTTATCAATAATATCAAAATTTAATGCCAGGTGACGTTTAAGGTTTTCTTTGATGGTAGATACTGCCAATATTTCGAAATGTTCAACAGTTTGTTAAGCAGGGTTGATCTGTAAATAGAAAAATTATTATATAATCTCTATGTTCTGAATTTTAAATGAGTCAAATTATGCTAAGTCGACAACTACAGTCTACAATGTCTGATAAAATAAACCTAATGAAATATTGCCGGCAGATGTTGAATTTCAAATGTCGGCGTCCGCATCAAAGCCATAATAAACAAAGTTGTACAAAGTAGATTTCCCATGCGTATCGAGTGAAACTTACTGTAACTTAACTTAAAATGCGAGAGAATGCCTCATTAAACTGTCCCACTGACATTAATTTCGTTTGATTTACTAATGGAATTTAAGAATATTCCGTGATATTTTTATGGCTGTATTAGATAAACTTTAAAATGCAGTTGAAAGGCCGGGGAAGAACTATAACAATGGCCCAGGTAAAGAAATGGCCATTTGCATTGCATACACTGAGCTAACAACATCAAAGATTTGAATAAAAAAATAAATGAAATTAAAATATAGATTCGTTTGAAATTTGGCAAAAATGTTTTTAGCATAAATGTCATAATGTCTGAAAATATAAAGTACAATACTTGTCTAAAGGTGTGACTTCCAGAAAAAAAAACATGTGTTGTCTGCTTCAAGATTTGAATTTGCCAATACAATGATTGGCAGTTTCTCCAAATGGCTGAGAGCTGATACATCACAGCCGTTGTATGAGTCACACACACATTGACATGTACGGACTTTGATGCACAATCCCGTATTTAGTCGTAAACGAATAAAATTATTGATATTAACTATAAACCTAAACTAAGAGAAATTGAAGTACTTTAATTCCAGTTGGTTTAAAAGAATATAACACAAATTTGTAAAAAACACAGTGATAAAAAACCTGCATAATCAAAAATAATCACTTCATAATTGGTCTTCCTAGTTCTAGAAAATAAAATGATAAAATATCTGCAGATTTTATTTCATTTCTCAGGAATGATGGAGCTTAAGCAAAAGTAATATATAAAATATTTTGAAAATTTGGCACTAGGATGAAATATATTGAACTCCGCCAAAATGTTTGAAATCTGAGTTTCACCAACACCAGCATGGCTGAAAATATTTTTTCATGATATTCCAAATAGTACCGAAGCTACAGAGATGTCTAATATCACTATTTGCGTCATTTTCGAAGGACAGACTGGCACTAGTGGGCTTCTAACCCAATAAGAAAATTAATCAGCGATAGGTTTAATTATTACAAGTAAGTTATATCACCCAAACGATCACGCAGCTCAGTGAACTTATCTACTGCGCACAAATGATAACGATTATACATATGTAGAATTGTGTCGGGTAGTTTCAACCCATATAAAATTATCTATATCGGTTTAACATGTAGTATAAACTCAAGACATAGGCCTATCTGAGGATGTGGTCGTCGTAGTACATATTATGTCATATATTAGCAATACTTTTGTTTCACATGTGTATGTGTTATTGAGAAAGAACGAATAGCTTGAAATCGGTTTTTAACATTTTGCATAAAAAGAAGGAAAGATAAAATAAACAGGTAAAAAATGTATTTTTACCTGCTACCATCTTTGTATTGATATCGAAGCAGCGACAACCTACGTCTGCCGCTTGCCGCTTGCCGCTTGTGACTGCTGTAGTGAAACTGCATTGCCGGCACTTGACATCAAAGAATAATGCTAGACCACATTTGGTTTCATTTATAATGTTTGCCAAATGTAACGACGAATTATAGTTCTCACATACATTGTATTCTGATCGGCGAAATACCGAAGCTCTATTATTCGAGGGGAGCGGTGGTGTAGAGGTGAAGGTGTCGGCCGCTCATCCCGGAGGTTGCGGGTTCGATCCCTACTGGGGTCACGACCGTACTTCCTCATATGACACCAGTACTGGTTTTTCTAGGAAGCGGACTCGAGAGTGACACAGGCTTTCTTCACAATCGAGCTAAAATAGATCAGTATAAACTAAAAACTATTATTCGACGTCAGTTCCTCCAGGAACATTGATTATTTTTATTAATCACCACATCGACTTCACTTTGGACAGGCACTAGATTGGACTCAGTCTTTAAAGATTATACGGAACGGCCCTTCTTTCGTAAAACTGCCATGTTTATTTAAATTAACTTCCGGAACGGTATGTGAAGTAACTTAACGTCGTGCATATACTTTTGCGCCTTTTTACAAGTAAAACTGTGACAACAATTTGATAGTTTGCACTGTGAACATTGCTCGTATCTCATTTATGTTATACATCACACATGACAAAGTATAGTAATTTTTTTTTCTTCTACAACCTTTTGCCAAAAATTGACTTAGATTACCTATCGATTTTATTTGTAAATTTGAATAAACTACTATGTGGTGGCAATATATCAAAATTTAAGATCAGGTCACCGGACTAAATATGTCACAAATCGGCAAAATATATCAAGAGTACCTTCCAAATTCGACGTTATTTACGTCAAAATTGTCTCAATAGTCGGCATACTGACTTAAGATGCACTCGTTACTTAATAAACATGCAATCAAAATTTATATTTTCTTGTGACATAAAAAATGAAACTTGAATCTTCAAAGTCTATTCATAAATACCACAGGCACGAAAGTTTGTATGTAATCACCGAAAGAAATTGGGAAGACTGGTTGACGACGCTGTGACGTCAACGTCTCGTGAGCGTGTTCTTCAAATAATATCACATTAAAGTACATACATCGTAGACTTCATATTCAAAATATGACCGTTTTCTGAGGAGGTTGAAATATTCAGACGTAAGGTATGGACCTACCTTAAAACAGTGGCGTTTCACACAACGTAATGAAAAGAAAACTTTACCAAGAGATACTTCTTAGATCCTTAGATATTTAATGCATGTTGTTGCTTCGTAATACAACATGTAGATGCATTGCTTTAAAATCAACCTGAGCTAACTTTATTCTTACAAATGTTTGAGTCCTCAAAGCCGGAAGCATTGTTACAAAACGTGATATACGTATGTGTGTGTTTACATTGTAGCTTGTATGCTTAAACATAAATAAGGAAAATTTACTAACAACCTTATTGTGTCATATTCCACTAACTTACAGACAACGGTGGTCCAAACAAAACTGGCGCAAGTAATTGGCCTCTGAGAGGGTTTAAAGGTGATGGATGGGAAGGAGGAATTCGTGCTGTTGGATTTGTGCACAGTAATCTGTTAAGTGATAAAGTAAGCGGGACCGTGTCTAAAGAACTAATGCATGTAACAGATTGGGTTCCAACATTTTTAAACATAGCTGGTGGGAATGTTAGCGGCAAGAAACCCTTGGATGGATTTGACCAGTGGAACTCTATAGGGTGAGTTTGCTTGTCAGTACAATATAATACAATATTTATTTATTGTCGGATAGAGTTTAAACATCTAACACAAGCTGTGTATAGTTTTTTAACCGACATAATAGCACATACACATTTTAAACAAATAACAAGATAATTATAACAAGCATTATAATCACAGGTAAAAGTGAAAAAGTAGCATTCAGATATATAACCTGATGCAGACTCGAAAAATACCTATAAATAGAAAAAAGAGCAATGCATTGATACTTTCAGACAAATAGTTTACATTTGATAGAATAAACGAATGATATATGTTTAGTTTGCCTAGCTTACACAAGTATTTTTCAGTTATCAAGTTTTAGTTAAAATCCATGATTACACCTAGTTATTTAACACTTACATCACATCATATATTATTATCTTCAACAGATAAATTTAGTTGTTTATTGTGTTTTCTTTCCGATAGATATTGCTTGAAATTAATCGTGATTTGCTTTCATGTGGTTATCAGAAAACCAATGTATCAGTGCTTGAGAATCAGCTTTCAACTTTCTTTTAACCTGATTAATATTGGAGTCACTGCAAGACAGGACGTTTACGTCCGCATAATTGGAATGATTACAGTGTTGTACAAAGATGGAAATATCATTTAGAAATATGTTTAAAAACACTGGTCATAGAATTGAGCCCTGGGGAACCTCTTTGTAAATTTCTTTAAATTCACTAATGTTGGAGCCTTCTCGTAATCATTCTTTTCTGTTTGAAAGGTAGTATTTTAATAGGTTTAGAGACTTCCCTATGACACCATAACTCTCCAATTTCATCAGCAGGAGGATATGTGGGAGACAGTCAAATACTTTATTAGAGTTGCTGCAGCTTATTAGTTTCAATCTAAGATTTGCTTCAAGTCTTCAATGATCTTAACGAGTGTATTTTGTCGATCAAAGACTGGCCTAAAAGCTGATAAAAAGGATCAGGCGTGCTAATTCTTTTTGTAATTTGATTGTTTAGTGACCTTTCAAAGACTTAAGCAACAATGGGTGAAATGCTAATAGGTCGATTATCAAAATACAATTCTTTTAATAAATTGGAACAACTGTGCAATTTTGAAGTTGTTTGAAAAGGCCGAACTTGAAACACTTTAACATATTTGTAATGGGTTTAATAACTGCTGGTTTGGATTGCTCTAGTAGTTTGGATTGGATACCGTCACGCCCTGTTGCCTCCTGGGAAGATAATGTTTCTATCTGTTTACATATACAAGGGCTAGAAACTGGAGTGAAATTAAACCTTATCTTAGATTTCAGATTATTCTTTATTGAACTTAAAGTAGGGTGTTGGGTATCTAAAGGAATAGAATGTTGGCCTACATTTTAGCTACAAAAATGTGCATCTAAGAAGAAGTCGTTAACAATATCCCATACTTCCCTCTGGCAATTTATAAGAGAGTCATTTTCACGTAATATAGTGTCCTTGTTTACAATTTAACTTTAATTTGCTAAGAATGGTTATACTGTTGTTAGAAAGATTTTGCTTTGCACCCCCAACACAGCGTTCAAAGAAATATTGTACATAGATGTTCGCTTCAGACTTTTGACCAAATTTCTTTGTTATGTTTATGACTGTTATATTTATTGAAATTGTTATGTAACTTTCTTTTTTTTATAGATGACTTGCTTTAAGGTTTTATTCATATTTGGAACTTACATGTCAAGTTTGCATTTACAGGTAAGAGGGTCGTGCTTTTTTGAGACTTCAATAAAGAGCTGACAAAACTTGTTGTACACCTCATTAAAGTACCATCACTAAGACTAGATAGACCAGATTGTACATCAGAGTTAAAAGTGTATGCATATTATTTTTATAAATTCTGTATGTGCACCAGTTTATTCTTTTACATGGTAGATCAAATGTCAGTTGAAAAGCAATCATATTGTGTAGATCACTTTAACCACAGTTGCATATTTTACTTAAACAATTTGAAGTAATAGTGAAAATGACATCTCATAATGCATATTGTTGTACAGATAAATAATAATATATAGTTCACTGCTGGTTTTTATAAGCACCAATAAAAAGAGGTTTTCATTTATCAAAAGTTATTTCAAAACTGAGACATTCAAAATAATAAAAATCGAAGTCAGTTTTCCTCTCACCGGCTATATCAGAGCGAAGGTATGCAACAATTTCGCCACCATTTGCATTTCTGTCCGCACGCCAGACGTGGTAATTGTTTACAAAAAAATGAGCATCTGGAAAATAATTGTCAAGTTTCGTTTCTGAAATAAATAGTAAATCAACGTAGTTTTTAATCAAAAAAGCACAATATTCCTCGGACAATCTGTGGAAATGTTCTAGATCTACACAGTTGACATAGTTGATCTTCGTTCAATGTTACTGCTCTCTATGAAAGATGTTAGGCTGTTTACTTGTTTAACTTGTTTAAACATAACCTGGACTACGCGGGAATCATCTTCTTCAGCAGAACTAAGAGGTGCAAGGTACTTGTTTGACACAGCACATACAATAAGAACAAAGTTCCCAATATTTGGTATCTGGTTTGTAGGTAATACTTTGTCAAGGAACTTCAACCGTTTGATCCGTGCATTGGCGCTCTCAACCACCCATCGTATCTTAAATGAAGAGCACATGCAAATATAAATATATCATATAATTCTAGTTCAATGATGCAGATGGAATACTGATAAACTAAACATTTCATTTATCGACGAGATACCAAGGTGGGAAATCACGTAATCAAAATAATCTCTGAACAAAAGTAGACCTCTGAACAATGTTAGAAAATAAGGAAAGCCGTTTAGCTGTAAATGTAAAATGTAGTCTATCTTATGGCAACATAAACTTACTCTAGGACTACACAGGTCACTAATCCTAGTCACCTCCCAATTGTGCTGAACACCTCAAGTTACTGACATAATTAATTTTTGAATTGTTCGGCACAATCAGAAGGTAACTGGGATTGAGAACTGTGTAGTTCTATAATACTTTTATGTTTTATGAAAATTTGAAGTTGTTGCATGTAAATGTAGGTGCCATCTAGAACAAGTATAAGTTGTGAAGAATCGCATTCTTGGTACCAAACAGACATTGGGCCAAGGTCTTGTATGTTTTGATATTATATCTTCCCTGGTTATATGTCCCAGTCCAAGATGTTTCGGAACGAAGAAAACGACGTAAAGGCTTTTCTAACCGACGATATTCCTCTCCTCAGACTGGAGACAGATATCGAAAACAGAGTTGCAAGTATCTTATTCGATAAACCAGTTTTGAGTTTCACTAAAAACAAACCAAGAGTGGTGCAAACAGTACAGGTATGCGTGTTCCGAAGATGTCCTTGTATGCACTGGTAAAGATCATCAAAGTCAGCCTTCTGCAGTCCAGTGAGGCTTAATAAGTAATCACTCACTTTAAAGTTTTCAAAACAAATGCTTTCTTTTGTTGAAGCACATATACTTGAAAATGGCTCGGTGGTTTGATGTCACAGGTCGGGAGCATCCCAAACAGGTGAACTTCACCAGACCTGGATTCAAGGCAATGTCTCCGAAGAGTAGCAAGATGTACATTTCAAAGCAGTATTTAGTGGGAAATGCCACTTATTTTATTCTTCGTGTATGTATTGGGTGGAAATACATCTGAAAATACATGTTATGAAGATACAAAATGTAATTATTTCAAAAATGGAAGTTAGTGACATTGTGGCTTCAAGATTGTTTAGATCTGTTTTAGAGTAGTTCATTTTAGAACGGGGTTGACTGTTTCTTGCACTATCTTGCGATTTGACATTTAGTGTAAGCTTAACTGATATAATTGTAATTATGTCATTGCTGAACATATTTCCCGTGTTTGTTTTTATTTGAGTCAAGGTCGCTAGAATGTTCTATCGATAGAAGCTTTTCACTACTGTTTATTGATTACTTTATTCTTGATTGCGAAACAAGTTCCTACAGCTTAAAGTAGGCGCTCTCGAGCCTACTCAAGATCGAATCTGCCTGCAACAGAGAAAATTAGAGACAATTCGGAATTATCTTTGTCTTGCCTAAGGACGCTACTGCTACTTTGGCTATTATTGCTTATCCATAAGATATGCAATATTGTATCAGCGAAAAACGAAGGAACCTATTCCCCTGTCTGTTCACATTTAACCCTGTGCATGCAGTAGAAGTAGCATTTTCTCTGTGAGTTTCATGAAACATGATACTGTCATGATACAATCAAGGTCGGGTTTAAATATGGAGTATCTAACATAAAAAACTAAGTCACCAGATCCGGTCATAGAAAAACCTTGTGTATGTAATATAGAATACATTTTCATTGGATTTTTATGAAACATGTTCAAATTTACTGCCTTAATGCCATCATTTTCTTTTTGATTTTCTTGAATCGTGACTAGAAGGACTGCCTTAAATGAATATATGTCGAGTTTAAATATAAGTGATCTGCGGATAAAAACTGGGTCACTTGGTAAAGTTATAGAAATATAACCCAAGTCTATGAGTCTAGGTCATAGTCTCTAAAAACAAGGTCACCAGGTCGAGTCTGTGTCAGCTGGTGTTAAAAAGTAAGTTGCAAGGTCAAACAAAAACCTTGTTAATACTTTTGAGGTTACATTTACCCCATCCATGAAAATTGGTCAGATTATTTGTTTCAATTATTTACAGTTCAAGTTTGGGTATGGGTCACCTGGGTCAAAATAATTACATGGCCAGATCAATTGAAAATCTTGTTGACACTCGCGATACCACATTTATTACCAAATCATTATGACTATGATTTTAAGGTAAGTTCGGATTAACATCGAGTAGGTCAGAAACTAGGTAACACGGTCAAATCAGAGAAAACATTTATGAAAACTCTAGACACCGCATTTAATATATATTCTTCATATAAATTGGTCAGAATATTTCGAGGACTCAGCGCAAGACTATACTAACTGCATTTTTTACTCTTTTTTCAGGAGAAAGAAAATACTTTTTCTTTTGTTCATTATTCAATATTTTAATTTCATTTTAAGAATGAAATTACATTGTCACTCAGTTTATATAAACATGCTGTTATTTTATATAATGCTCTATTTTTAAGTGATTTATTTGGCAGTTTTTGACTTGGAATAGTTTTGCTCTAGGATATGAGTAAATTTCACTTTTAGTGTTAGTGCAAAAAAAAAACAAAAATAATATCAAACAGGGAATGCCACGTACCAAAAACGCAGCCTCCCCAAAACGAACCCCACATCACCCAGAAGTGCACACCACCAACACACACACACGCGCGCACTACTATAGTGCAAAACTATTTCAACTTAATATGGAAATACTTTTGTAATAAGTTTTTGTACAAATTGGCCTTTCGCTACACTGAAAAAGGATTTTAAGTATTTAGCATCCGTGCTTTACCAGTTCTGACTAAAATTGTCTATTCTGACTTCATACATGAAATGTTATATAACAAAAGTACATTATTTAAACCTACATATGAAATGATAAAAACAAAAACAAGAAACAGCAGTACACCATACATGTAACAGAAGTCTTTGCTAGACATGCTAACAGTAAATGTTTCTATAAATGCAATTTTTATAATATATCAATGTAAAATATAGAAATTCATACAAAAAAGGGCCTTCCCTGGAATTTGAAAATCATTAAATTTGACGTTTATTCTAGAGATACTGGTTTGAAAAGTTTGTTGACTAACACTTTTGTCACTTTCGCTGCTTTGCAAAATTCGTTGAAAGAGAAGAATTATTACTGGTATTTAAGTACAAAGCCAATTGCTCACATAGTAATGTCATGTTTCCAAATTCCTGATTGAATTTTATTCGACTGAAATATCTATTTCTTTAAAACTATTTATCACTATTTTTTCATTAATTGTAATTTAAGGTATTCATATATATCAGAAACATAAAGTTTGATATAAGAGTAATAGAAAGTGTGATGATATCCAACATAAGTATTGTGCTATGAGAGGATCAGGCTAGGGTCAAAGTCCAAATATGCGATGATGTAGAGGTTAAGGTGTTTGCCGCTCATCCCGGAGGTTGCAGGTTCGAGCCCCACTGGGGTCACGACCGTTCTTCCTCATATGACACCAGTACTGGTTTTTCCAGGAAGCGGACTCGAGAGTGACTCGATAAGCTACAAGCTTTCTTCACAATCAAGCTAAAATAAAGTAGTATAGAATAATTCTCACCAAAAATCAAAGGGCCGAAGTTAGCATTGGAATTGTAGGAATTGCATTGGTATAAACAAAAAAATACTTGTTGTAAAATAAATAAATAAACAATGTGTTTTCTTTGTTAAATTATCAGCCTTTTTTTTGCAGTCAAATTAAAGAACAATAGCTCAATACTTAATAATAGATTAAGTCTGGAAATCAAAGTGCCGACATCAAGGACTGGAATTACCTTGAGATAAACGACACAAATGTTGAAAAGTAAATAAATACATTTATCTCTCGACCATTTTTTGCTGTTGTATTGAAGAACAAATTAAAAATTCAGCCCGAAATTAAAGTGCCGATATCAAGGACGGGTATCCGATGGGCGTCTTGGTAAAAAATGAGTCAGTCAATGCTATTTTTTTTAATATTTAAGAAATAATAAATGTGTCTCTGTATTTTATCGTTTAATAAAATACAGACAGGAATTTGATGGCGTAGTAATTAAATCACGAGTGCATAGCACACGTGGTTTTATTTTTAGCATCAGAAGGAGATGCATTTTTTATTTCGATTCTAACACGAAATAGTCTTTAAAAAATACTACAAACTATGTTTGACGCGTAGGCTTGCAACATCCCATAGTAACTTACAAGCACGGAATTCGATTGGATGCGTGCAATATTTACCCCAAGTTTAGCCCGTGGAAAGCGTGTTGTATTTTATCGTTAAATAATGTATAACTTCTTTCCCTCTATATCTATATACGTAAAGTTGCGAATCATGTTAGCATATGAATTAAAGTAGATCAAAATTTTATACTTGCAATGTTTGTGTACGCTTAAAAACATGTTTTACTTCATTGCTTTTACTGTTTGTTTAAATAAATTGATTTATCTTCAATATTTTATTGTTTATATAAAAAATAAATAATGTAGTTATAATGCTAATATGCCAAAGCAGATAATTATAGAACCGATCATAAAACGCAAAATCGCGTCGAAAATACTAGCCAATTCAAACCAATAATTGCTTATTTCCAACGGATGATGCATCACGAAGTATCACAGAGCTCAAAAATACCATCTGAATTTTTTCTCTCACACTTTTCATGCTTTGTACTCTTGATATTATAGTAAAAAAAATTAAAAGGGTATTTTTGAGCTCTGTAATACTGATAAATGTGATAATGCTAATAAAGAGCATAAAGACAAAATTGATCAGAGTGAAATAGATATCCCATTCATATAATATGCACTTTGCTTTGACTTTTATCACCTTTAACCTTTCTTCATTATAAAATCATCATGATTACTTTGGCAGGCTTATTTTATATTCATTTGGTTATATATAAAGGCTTAGTGTGCTACAAATGTATACTAAAATAATACTTCAATACTTAAGTGATGTTAAATTTTTTTATTTCACCTCCCACTAGTTTCTGGTCTTTTTACTGGATAAGAGAAGTCACATGGTGACCCACTATCTTTTAGAAGGTAACAAATATTCGGTTGGTACTGATTGCCGCGTTTTAAACAAACTTGTTAACAGTACGGGTACGGTACGGGGATTAGGAACAACCGAGTTATTTCCCTTTACGACCTTCACCTTGTCAATCAACAGCAGACGACATGAAAACAATCTGACAATGGCCTCCGCAAGCAGATTTAGAACAACTTCAGCAGCTGAACAGGAGGAAAGGCGGCTTATCCTCAACGCGGAGAAAACTTTGAAAGCAAATAAGTTTGCATCGAAGATTTTTAAAAAATATTTGACCGAAAAAGGTGACAATGCGGACTTTGAAACATTTTCAGTGTCAGATTTGGATAACGCTTTGGGCCGTTTTTATATGGATTTACGACGCGTTGATGGTACCTCATACAAAATAACATCAATGGAGGGAATACGTCACGGCATTAACCGCTACCTCAAGAATCCACCGTTTAATAAGCGTTTCGACATTCTAAAGGACAGTGAGTTTGTGGGCAGTAACATCAATTTTAAGGCAGTGCTAGTGGAACTGAAAAGAACAGGGAAAGGAGATGTGGTACACTATCCTGTAATCACTCAGGCAGACTTACAGAAGTTGTATTCCAACCTACACATGAATACAGACACACCGCAGGGGTTGTTTAATAAAGTTCAATTTGACGTAAGACTGTACTTTTGTAGGAGAGGCAACGAAAACATGCACTCCATGAGCAAGAGCACACTTAACATTGAAATGGATTCTGAGTCGGGTCTGAAATATGTCAAGAAAATCCAAGACGAACTCACCAAAAATCATAGAATCGATAAGGAGTCTACGTCAGGCGTAATGCCAGAAACGCCAGGTAAGCTGAAAACTTAAAATGATACCAAATTGAAATTTGGCGAGTGTCATAGTCAAACTGCTATCCAGCTGAATGACTGTCTTTTATAAAAAGCTTATTTACCTAAATATTTGTCAAACAAAATATAAATAGATTTAATTTCTATAATCAGACTGCAGTTAACTGTAAAAACATCCATTTTATGTACCGGTATTCATTTTAGAACATCTAAATAATATTGAGACAGACAAAAACTACAGACATCAATATAAATGTTTAAAAACATTTTTGTTTTGGTTCCGTCACTAATAGTGTAGGTATGTGTCTTTTTCATATGACGATTATTCAGATTATTAAATGTGTGCGTTACATTTACAGGTTCAGAAAAGTGCCCTGTAGTGTCCTTTGAGAAGTACATATCCAAGCTGAAGCCTGACTGTGACAGGTTAGTTACAACTTTTAAACATACATGTCCCCTTTTATAATGATTAATATCTTTAATAAAGATAAATACTCCATTTAACAAGTACGTCATATTATGTAGAGACAGGATATCGGTTTTAAAATGTGTCAAAAAAATTAGAACCGCACAAACTCTAGACTCTTGCTATCGCCTCGCCACCTATTAAATCTTACAGACCCCCTATATTTCGTAGTGGGTCAGTAACAAACCCAGTCGGATTGGAGAATGTATTTAAGGATTGATCACATTTTTCTTGTGTTCATACTGTATGAACGCAGTAATTCCATTAAGCGCGCTACAGAAAGTCTAGGGAGAATGTAAACAAAAAAGTTTTTCTTAAAGCGTTAGTAGAGCTTTTAGCAATAAAACATAAATTTTCGAAAGTAAATATGAAAAACTGCAATCTGATATTTTGTCAGCATTCTTATATCACTGGTTTCCAAACATTTACGCAAAAATGTTCTCATTTGAAGATAAATAAACATTGTCAGAATGGTCGTTCTGTGAGAATGCAGCTTTAAACAGTTAAGCGCTTGAAATATTTAAACCTAGAAAGTATAAATGTGTTATTTTCATTTCAAGGTTATGGCAGAAACCCAAAGACAGCTTTCTGACAGGAGATGCGATATGGTTCTGTAACGTGCCAGTAGGAGAGGAGAAGCTGAAAGGTTTTATGTCAACACTAAGTACATTATCCGGGTTATTAAAATCTTACACAAACCACTCCATCAGAGCCACTTTAAACCTAGAAAGTATAAATGTGTTATTTTCATTTCAAGGTTATGGCAGAAACCCAAAGACAGCTTTCTGACAGGAGATGCGATATGGTTCTGTAACGTGCCAGTAGGAGAGGAGAAGCTGAAAGGTTTTATGTCAACACTAAGTACATTATCCGGGTTATTAAAATCTTACACAAACCACTCCATCAGAGCCACAGGTGCCACACTATTGTCTAAAACATGTTTGGACCTGCCAAAGTCATGGCTATTACTGGCCACAGGTCAGTGCAGTCATTGACAGTGTATCAGAGGGTTGATGGCCATGAAAAAGTGCAAATGGGGCAAGTGTTGTCAGAAAATATTGTTGTACCAACAGAAACCAATCAAGTTGTACCATATTCAGGTCCAATTACATCTACAACATCTATGACGAGCAACGTGTCATTGCAGGAAATAAGTAACCAGTTGGCTGGCATTAATCCGGATGAGTTGTTTAATGACTTTGAAATGCTGTCCAAGCAACTTCCACCAGCAAGAAATAATGCATCACTGACCCCAGTTTTCCACAGTTGCAGTGTTACATGGACTAACAATCTCACAAGTAACTAAAATATGATCAGTTTACAGAGAAAATGGGGAAAAAAACTGATTTAATTTTAGGACAATGTGCTCGCTAACATTAGTAAGAAATATTGCTTAATTGTGATTTGCGACTGTGATTCGTGACTGTGATAGTAACTTGTGACTTGTGACAATGAGAGAAAAACAAAAATAATATCAAACAGGGAATGCCACATACCAAAAACGCAGCCTCCCCAAAACGAGCCCCATAGTACCCAGAAGTGCACACCACCAACACACACACACACACACACACACACACACACACACACACACACACACACACACACACACACACACACACACACACACACACACACACACACACACTACCAACACACACTAGCATACAAAGCAAACACACGAGGACAAAACGAACAATTAAAGGAACACAGTGGGGCACCGCCTTGGAACGGTCAGTGGCAAAAACAGGGTGACAGGTGATTTGCATTGTTTTTGTTTGAACTGTGATTTATTACTATGTAAATGAGTAATTAGTTGTTTTGTTTAATATGTTTAACATTAAAAGTGTTTAAAATTGTTATTTTATTATTTTTTTTATCGAACATATTTTTTTAAAAGTTATTTGGACAGTTTGGCCCGTGCAGTCATAAAAATGCACGAAAATGCATCTCCTTTACCATAACAATAAAAAAAAATCATTATAATGTTGACAAATATGATGTACATGAATATTTGTACTTCGATGAATAGGGGGACTCGGCTATCGCCTCGCCCCTATTAATCCTACAGACCCCCTATATTTCCGTAGTGGGTCAGTTACAAACCCAATAACTAATAATTGCTGGCATGGTTTCTGAATACTGACAAACTGTTCTTTCTGGAAATTATTGCAGGATGTACAATGTACTATATTTTTTTCATTCATGGTAAATTTCTTTTAAAGACTATATATCTGAATCATTGAAAGGAAGTGACATTTTTGGGCGTTAAAAACATTGACCATTTAGTTTCCACAATATACTTTGTAGTAGTATAGAAGTCAATGACAAAAACAATCAAAAATGGAAGAATGATGGATAAATTATTTAACTAGCTGGCGGCTTACAAACGGACATATCAGAACGGACCTCTGCTGGGATTCAAACCTTTGACCTCCCGCTTCCAAGGGGAACGCCTAACCACTAGTCCAAGGGAGGCAGTGTAGTATGCAGTATCAGTGGAACTTTAAAATTGTACAAATATCTCTAACAATTTTGTAAACATACTGAGTATTTTGGACATAACAATCATGCAGCCATTGATTGTCATTGTACATTTTTGTGTCGCCCTTTCGGAGGAAAGGCGATACATAGGGATCGCTTTGTCCGTCGGTCCGTCGGTCTGTCCGTCACACAAACTTAACGTTGGCTATAACTTTGCCATTTCTTAAGATTTCTTCATCAAAATTTACACTTGTATTGCTTATGACAAAAGGGTCATGATGCCGCCAAATTTTATAGGTCAAGGTCATATTTGACAGAGTTATGCCCCTTTTTGTACTTAGATTTTGTCACGAAAACTTAACATTGACTATAACTTTGCCATTTCTTAAGATTTCTTCATCTAACTTTCAAATTGCATTGTTTATGACATAAGGGTCGTGATGCTGCCAAATTTTGTAGGTCAAGGTCATATTTGACAGAGTTATGCCCCTTTTATACTTAGATTTTGCTATAACTTTGCCATTTCTTAAGATTTCTTTATTAAACTTTCAAATTGTATTGCTTATGTCAAAAGGGATGTGATGCCGCCAAATGTTGTAGGTCAAGGTCATATTTGACAGAGTTATGCCCCTTTTTGTACTTAGATTTTGTCACGAAAACTTAATGTTGGCTATATCTTTGCCATTTCTTAAGATTTCTTCATCAAACTTTCAAATTGTATTGCTTATGATATAAGTGTCATGATGCCGCCAAATGTTGTTGGTCAAGGTCATATTTGACAGAGTTATGCCCCTTCTGTACTTAGGTTTTATCACGAAAACTTAATGTTGGCTATATCTTTGCCATTTCTTAAGATTTCTTCATCAAACTTTCAAATTGTATTGCTTATGATATAAGTGTCATGATGCCGCCAAATGTTGTTGGTCAAGGCAGGAACCGTATATAACGGGACGTGAAACTAGCTTCTAGTCTGAAAAAGCTGTCGTCCAATCAGAACACGATGACGTAAAATGGCGGCCATGACGGATCGCGTGTAGAATAATTGTCATTAAAATCTTTATATTTCAGTTGTTTCAATGTATTTTCGCTATTTTAAGAATTGGGAGAATAAACTGTAAGTATCCTTTTATTGCTTTGTACCTACTTCAACCGTAATCGCTCTATGAATGGTCTTTGAAAAACGTGTGAAAACTAACCTATAAATGGTCGGTAATCGAAACACGAGGGTTAAACTGTTGTGAATGGTAATTTGAGCGATGAATGTTATAGATGAAATTGATTAATTTTTGATTATCTAATGGATTTTTATTCATCTTTTAACTCTGAATTACCAAAAAATGTGCATCATTAGTAGTCTGTTTCACTAGAAATTGATTTAAAAGCTTCTGGTATTTGAGGGTTTTTGAGAAAATAAAGATGGCGTCTTAGGGTTAAACTGTTGTGAATGGTAATTTTAGCGATGGATGTTATAGATGAAATCGCTTAAATTTTGATTATCTATTGGATTTTTATTCATCTTTTAACTCTGAATTAACAAAAAATGTGCATCATTAGTAGTCTGTTTCACTAGAAATTGATTTAAACGATTCTGGTATTTGAGGTTATTTTTGGTGTAAACAGATTAAACAAAGATGGCGTCTTAGAATTTAGTGCCATATTTAAATGTCCGTAAAAGTGTTTACGAGTTTTAAAAAAATAGTTAAAATTAATTTTTATGATAACTTTGATAACCAAAGTTCGAAATGAAAGGCCTCTTTTATTCATATTGGATGTTTCTCTGAACAAAAACTTTGTTAAAATTTCTTGTTTTTTTTATGTCAAGTTTTCTTTTTGTGATGTTATTTCTATCTTTTAAAAAAACTACTTAAATTATGTACTTTGCTTTTCTTTCAGCAGTTGTCATTACTTTTTGATACAATAATGGTTCTGAGGTTAACTGCAAAAAAATCTTCCACTTTATGACTATGACTACATTGCAAGTATTGCGAAGCTACACGTTGATAATCTCATACTCAAACAAGACATTTTCAAAAGTAGTACATACATTTCAATTCATGTGTTGTTGATTTACTTACTTTCTTTTATTTTGTTTCAGGTAACTTCCAGTTTTAATTTACAAAAACAACGTGAGACGATAGACAACTCATCACGGGTCGCAAGAAAAAGTCAAAACTGTTCGAAGAAAGAGACCAATATTTTATTTCTGATATAGTGTTTGATTGGAAATAACAACTTTTAACACTCCCATCAAAGTATTAAACCAATCAATGTTAAGTTTTACACATTATGCTAATTATGTCAAGGGTCAAGTGTTTTATTACCATGTTACATAACCTTGTTGATTAGACACTGGTCTTATCAGCAGGGGTGTGATATATGTCTTTTTGAAGATCAATAGTTCACTCTGTATGGGATTAGACCTCCTGTGGTTTTGGAGGTTTCAGTTGTCTTTAATAAAGATGTACTAATCGGGTAATCGATCTTAAAAGACTGATTTAATAAATTTTGGCAACTAATTTGCGTCAACTTCAATTGCAGAAAAGTAGCCCTTGGAAATTATATTTCTAATAATTTTGAATATTTGAAAGCAGAAATTAAGGAAATTATCATAAATGAAAAAATAGAAGAAATATAAATATATATTCGTATATGCCTCATCTGTTGCTATCGAAAGTAGAACAAATACCTGTCATATATATGCTTATTGAAAACCAGGAACCGTATATTAACAAATAAAAACTTGTTGCTTGATATGCTAGTTGACATTCTTTACTCCAAGAAAACAATGTAGTTCTCACAATGTTCTAGTATTCCGTGCAAACCTTTACTACCCTGACACCAACTTCCGTGATCATAATGCTCCTTTCATGCTCAATCAAGTCTGAACATGAAAATTAATATGTACTTTTAATTCATTATTAAAATCACTTCTTTCTCACTTGCAGTGATTTCCCCGAGCAACTCGTCAAGATCAAGATCATTAAAATTAATAAAATCATCTTTTCCATAAGCCATATTAAAGAATTTACTTTAAATACCCGTTGAAATACGTATCGTTCAATAAAATTGAGAAATACCAGCGATTTTGCAAAAATAATTGATAAATAATGTTTGTATAATTATTATTATTTGCAAACTGTAGAGAGATCAAAGTGATATAAATGAAAATACATATGAATTGCTGCTAATTAAAGTGTTTCAACAGATGTTTAACAATCGAGTAGGATAAATTATAATCTATTTTAACTATAAACACTGTTTTCAGTAAAATACTGGTAAAATTCCCGTCTTTAGGGCTCATTTTTGTGACATTATTTACATTTTTTTGGTTTCACAAAACGAAAACAAATCTATAAATGTATATCACTAAATATTGAAATTTTAAGCTTTCGTTTATTAATATATAATATAGCGATGCTAGAGTGAAACAGGCAAAAAATATGATATCGGATACGGCTCGCTCTTATCGGCGCGCGTTATCAGTGGACGACAGCATAAAATCGATACTACATAGGTAGATAAGCGAGTTTTATATCCCGGTTATATAGTATTCCTGGTCAAGGTCATATTTGACAGAGTTATGCCCCTTTTTGTACTTAGATTTTGTCACAAATTATTGGTTATTCTGACAAAGCGTAAGAAGGCGACACAAGTGTTCTACTGAACACCCATCTAGTTACATATATATATTCCAATAGCTATCATGAATGAAAGAAGTGTTTTTTCATTTGTTTTAGCAAATCCTCTAGAGATACCCTTTGAGACAAAAAAAAAAAAAAAAAAAAAAAAAAAAAAATATCAAACAGGGAACAACACCAATGATTTCTTAGGATTAAACACCTATTTCAACAATATTTCAGTTTTTACAAGCAGGCGATTTAGATTTAAGCGGTTAAGATTGCTAAATAAATCAACTTTTATTCTAGTCTTGTTAATTTTAAATAATTTTTTCACTGTCTTGCCATTTTTACACCAAAATCACAGTGTACTGTAAGCACTAATCACGGCAAAAAAATCCACGACGTCAACCGCAAGCACCAAATCAGCGCATAAAATCATGTCCTAGTAAAATGCTGAATATGTCCAATGGCGATAAGTCCAACACAAATTTCCAGTAATACAGTAATATCATATAATACAAATATATCTTGAAGTGTTTTCTTCTTTTCATAAAACAAATTTGTCAGATTAAGATAAAATCTCCAATGACCTTGTCAATTTACGAAGTTTATTTTTAGATTAAAAAAAATTAACCACTAAAAACTTCAACATTTTTCAAATCTATTTTGTTAAGATATAATGTTAACAGACTTTTGATTATTCTTAAGCCTTTCTAAATTGATTTTCTTGCATAATTTGTTTATTTTGTTAGTTTTTCAAAACAAAGCATTTTATTCATGCATTGTTGTATATCATAGCGTAAAAGTATTTTAACTTGAGTTAGAATACTTTTGCAATATAGATTTAACCAGAGATAGAATACTTTAACATTTAAAAAAACTGTTCAAGGTATAGCTGTGATAATTTTACACAACCTGTATCTTGATTAAAATTTGTCAAAAATGTCATTAAGTCATTTTTGCAAAAATATGTAGTTAGCATAGTCTTGCGCTGAGACCTCGATTTGTCAAAATGATTTCTAGTTAAGGTAAATGGGTGACTAAGGGTCACACCTTGGTCAATAGAACAAATCAAATAAAGAGTGTGTTTAGCCTTGCGGCCACATTTAAGACACAATCGTCGTGAAATCAAGCTTTTGTTTTGACCATTTCTAGGTCATCATTCGATTTGAATAACCAGGGAATAAAATCAGGGTCGCCAGGTCAATAGAAAAATCTTGTTAATACTCTAGTAGTCACAATTTATAGCCAATCATCATGTTAATTGGTCAGAATGGTGTCTAGTCAATATCAAACTAAATTCGTGTGTTTATGAAATATAGTTTTAGGTTTGACTTGTGAGGTTGGGTGCGCACCATAAACCGGTTTAAGCTCCAGTTAAGTGTTTTTGCCACTGACCGTTCCAAGGCGGTGTCCCACTGTGTTCCTTTAATTGTTCGTTTTGTCCTCGTGTGTTTGCTTTGTATGCTAGTGTGTGTTGGTAGTGTATGTGTGCGTGCGTGCGTGCGTGCGTGTGTGTGTGTTGGTGGTGTGCACTTCTGGGTGCTGTGGGGCTCGTTTTGGGGAGGCTGCGTTTTTGGTACGTGGCATTCCCTGTTTGATATTATTTTTGTTTTTTTGTTCATATCTAGTAATAAGAGGGTCTCATAAAAGGCTATATAGGACCATCTTAGCTCTCTTGTGTTACTCATGCGTGTCTTAGTCACACCTGAAAATTTACTTAGTGAAATATATATCGAGCTAATAACGTAATAGTCATGCATCTAGAGACTGTATATCATTCTTGTATATTTTGTGCAATTAAGGATTATTCTTTTCACATAATTATATACATGGGCTGACTATTGCAGCCAAATTTACTATCACGATAGTTATCGATAGTTAAAAGTACTATCACGATAGACTATCAATAGTTGGCTTCACTATCGCGATACTAGCTCGATAGTTTCGATAGTTTACATTATGACATACTATATATTTTTACCAAGTTCATTCAATTTGTTTGTATCAATACCTGTAATTAACTTCAATTCAGTATAAATATAATCGTTACTAATTTTAATTAAGAATGCTAAACCATTGTTATTGAACAGATAGGCGTCATTTAAATTTTTCACTATGCGAAGTCATGGATTGATGGATGGTAAAACGACAACGACGTTTTAGGAACGGAAACGTCATCGTATATATTACTTAGGCTAACCCGTAATGTAAACATCCGTTTTATAGCAAAGGAAAATCAACTACGTTTTATGTAAATAACGCATTCAAAAATTAAAAAAAAAACACTATCGAGGAAAGTCGATAGCAGTCCAGACTATCGGTTATAGTGTCGATAGTGAGAAATTGCTATCGACTATTGACTATCGGGTCTGATACAATCGATAGTATCGACTATCGTTACACCCCTATTATATACCTGTAAAATATTTCTGAATAGGAAAAAACGAAATATCTACATTATTCAAACGACATTGCGGAATATTTAAAAATATCAACGGGGGTTACCAATCACTGTAATATTTAACTGCAATTCAAGGACTGTAACTCCCGTGTTATTTGAGTGATTAAACTGGTTTTGGAGATTAATAAAGACATTATGCAAAACTACATATATTTATGTGCGGTATTGAATGGATGAACTCTAAACTAAGAGAGCAGAAAAAGCTTTTTTGACCACATTTCAGCAATTAAAAGGAAATGACTTCTGCATTTGTTGAATGATCAGGCTAGCAATCATATTTTGTAAAAATGTAATACAGGCTTAAAATGAAGGTATGGTGATGATTGAAAAACAAACTGTGTTGATGACGTCATTAAAAGTTACATAGAGAAAACAGTTTAATTTGACTAAATTCCAGCAATTTAAGGGTTGAAACTCCTGCTTTCATCGGGCTTGCTGGCTTGTTTTAAAATGAAGCTGAGCTATCGGCAAAATACGCACTGTGCTTAAGTTTGATGATACTATGACTACACAATGACATGAACACGTCCCGCCTTCAAAAGGTGACAACATAATACTTCCGGTCTAGAGATGGCCATATATAGAAAAAGCAAGCTCGATGGCTTTTCATTTGCGTAAAAAATTAGTATGTGCATTACCTATACACAAGTTATGAAAAATAATATTGATTTTTAAATGGCAGCAAGTAAAGTAAATGAAAAACGTTGGGGTCATGTGCTAAATCAGGTTGTAGGGAACATACATGTACTTTGCAAAAGAGATATATCCTAGAAGTGCAATAAATTGACTTTTACATACGTATATAAGACAAGAAATAACTTTTTATCATTTCATTTATGCATTCCACCTTATGCATTCCAACATTGTTGTGAAAACAGTGAACAAAGAGATTGATCTACTCTTAAAACACGATATCTAATATGTTCTTATATCTTTGATACGGGATTTATTTAGATTCACTTTGCTGAACACCCCTGACATTTGCACTTTTGTTGTTTGAATGTTTTGATATTTCACAAAGTTATAATACATTCATTTATTTCACTATGGGTATTCCACAGCCTTAAAACCTACCTCTGATAAAAAACCATTTCAAAGAAATTGGAATAACAATTTTGGTATCATAATTACTGAACCAACGCACCCGATAGTCGTTCAACATTGGAAAGTATTTTGATAAATCTGTACAGGCTTTTTTCAGCCGGTTGCAGAATAGAGCTTACATATTCGCGTGTGTATTTCACTTGAAGTTTCAGAAATATATCATCCCATTTGTATCAATGTGCAGCGAATCACCGGGTTAGTGATAAAATCAGGAAGCATTGGTGCTATCCCTCATTTAGACATATAACTTACGATAATTGTAAAAAGGTTGTGCTATTTTCTTTTAAGTTATGGGGTGCCCGGCCAGCGGGTAGAACTACTGCATGACATACTTCCGGATGATTCGCCAGGAAAGCCGTTGCCTAATGAGAATTCAAGTATCACAAGCTTACGTCGTTCCTCAATACGAATCGGAGAATGGAAAGTTTTGAAAGGTATTCTGTGTAAGATTAAGATCTAGTTACATATATGCTTGCACCCCATTTTCAATCGTAACATTTTTCAAAAGGTTTGGAGCAAACGAGAACAAACCAACAGTTGTGACAAGAATACAGTCGGCAAATGTAATTATTGTCAAATTTATGTTCAGATGTTTAGAATCTACTATAAATATGTATAGTTGAATATAAATTTGAAACTTACATATGAAACCTAGCATACGTATTTAATCATCGATATACATTCAAACCTGTGAACAAAAACCACTGTTGTGAAGTTACAAATGTGGTCAATGTTTGCAGGTGGTCTTTATTCACAAGTGTTTCTTCTAAAGATGAGTAGTACATTGTGATCTTTTTGCTGGTTTTTATTCACATGGTGGTCTTTATTCAGAGACAGTCCTTAACACAGGTTTGACTGTACCTATAACGTACTTTATAACTTTAAACTGACAAAAAGTTGTATAATGCGTAGTAATATATCATTAACAGTAAAAATGTACTCTCTAGTACTTCTAGTTGATTTTTGATGTTAAGATATACCTTTACTCTTAGACAATACATCACTATAGGAATGTTGATCAGTCCACAAAACATATATTCGTTAAACTGTTTTAGATAACAGCAACGAACTCGTAAAACATAAACGATGCATTTGTGTTTGTGTCGCCCTTTTGGAGAAAAGGCGATACATAGGGATCGCTTTGTTAGTCCGTCATCGTCCGTCACAAACACTTAACGTTGGCCATAACTTTGTATGTCAATGTAATATTTTTCAGGGTTATACCCGTTTTTGACTTTGTCTCGAAAACGTTACATTGGCTATCACTTTGCCATTTCTAAAGATTTCTTCATCAAACTTTAAAATTGCCTTGTTTATGAAAAAAGGGTATGATGCCGCAAACTTAGTTATTCTGACAAAGAGTAAGAGGGCGACCTAAGTAGGCTACTGAACATCTATCTTTTTTTCCACCGATATACACTGATTCCCCTCTGACTAAGCCAGCTCACCAGCACTTTAATTTCAGGATGTTGTGTGTAAAAGATAATAAACATTTAATAAAGTTTCATTTATTAGGAAAACATTCAGCACCGAACCAACTTCAAGAAACTACAAGGGTTTCTCTATTCAATATTGAGCGAGATCCAAGTGAAGAAGAAGATCTATCCAAACAGTATCCAAAGTTGGTTAATGAAATGCTAAAACGAATTGAATATTACTATAAAGGAATGGTTCTGAGTCCTAATCCTATTGAGGAACAGCTTGCAAATCCTAGGTACCGCAACAGATTTTGGGAACCGTGGTATGAAGGAAACGTGTTATGAATCATTCTTTGTATCGTATCATAGCCTGGGACTCAGATATAACACGCATAACTTCGTATTCAGTTTAATTATTTACATATAGTCTGTTGCATACGTTAATTTAGAGCATCACAAAACTGTACATGTTCTATGAACAAGCTTTAAACACTTTCTCCACTGAATAAGTTCTTTCTTAACTCAGAAAGAATCCTTAAGTAACTCTTGACCCGAGACTCAAAGCTGTACTCATAACTCTCTAACTGTCCACATGTGAGTTGTATAGATGGTAAGATGGTGCGAAGGTGGATACCTTATATCGGAATATGGAGGTTTTTTCTCAAAAGACTTTTGAGTATAGTTTCAGAGATAGATTCTTGTCAGTGAAAATATATATATATCCATCTTTCAAAACACTGTTGTAGTTATCTAAATGTTTCTATTTCTATGTGAAATTTATTTATAAGCTTCTCGCCCTCAAGAATGTAGTGAAAAAGGTTTTAAGAACAAATCGACAAATATAAATATTCCCGTATAAATTTTCATAAGCATATCTGTATTTTTGAAACTATACGCTACTAAATTATTCAAAACATTACAAAGCTTTTTAAATCCCTATATTACGATATAATGATGTGGTGCCGTGAAACCAAACTCGCCAATATATGCAATAAAATTTTATAGAATATTGCAATGTTGAATGTGTGCATCATTATGTGGTTTTATCGTTTAGAACGGATTAAATTTGATAAAGTTTACTTTTGAAAAATAAGGAATTACAGGTATTTATACTATAACTTTTCATTTAATGATTTGTTATTAAAGATGTTAATGTCAGCGAGTTCGGAGAACAACAAGCAATTAAACGCAAAAACGTTAAAAACAAAAATAATATCGTTAAGTCAATCAAATGAGCATTAAATCATTAAAATCAAACTAGACTACTATATTCACAGTGTACGAACTCCGACTGTATCATACTGAAAGTTGAAACCGGGTAGGCATACAAAAACAGCAGGTATAATTATCAAGCAATTTAATTTCAATTATTTGGAGTGGAATTTTAACAGTACAGTAAATGTGATTTGATATTTTTTAACGTAAAACTGAGAGCAATAGCTTCAAAAAATGTTTTAATTTTTGAAAAATTGAAGTATAATTAAGCTCAAAACTGTTTGATCATTTATGTATGTAGTGGGAACAACCTTATATTCATGTTAAAACGCAAGGTAATTGTAAAAATACTGCCGGTATTCACATGCTTTCAAGATACACACTATATGCCTAATCGCAAAAACATTTTTATAACTGTATAATAATCGTAAAAGCAATGTACAATAATTGCACAACAGTTCCATACACCGGGTATGACCCGCCGTGTTTCACTACATACATGAGTTTTGCTCATGTTCCATCTTGTCCGTCCGTACGGTGTCATATGAAAAAAAAGACTTGAAATTTACATTAGAATCCTGCCATGTGAGAACCAGTTTAAAATATTTTCAAGAAGTATAATTATCTTTACCATGCAGGCTTGACACATCAACCCACCGGATCAAGTTCAATATACCGATTGAGCTAAACACAAACAATGGAAAAGTACAATTTATTTTAGCTACGAAAACGAGCATCTTGGCTTTCCTCACAAAATATTGATTTTAACCAAAACAGTTCATAAAGGCATTATTTTTTGGTTTTGCATTTTCAACAGAAAGAAAGTGTTGTAACGATTAGCCTAGACGAATGTTTTATAGATATAATAATTTTCCTTAGACTGCTTTGCCTTGTGGTTGAAAATCAATGATTGCTAAATGGTTTTATTATCATCATTTGACGCCTACATTATATTAATGTTTTACAAAACGAACTAAATAGCACTAAAGCTTATATATTGAGTCCTTCCGTTGAACAAAATGTGGTCACTGATCACATCAGTGAAGTTTCTAATTTGAAAGTTCGTATAGATGATCAACATATTAAACTTCCTACTATGTACTGGATTCCTAAATTACATAAACAACCATATAAAGCTCGTTTCATCGCTAATTCAAGCTCTTGTACCACTACAAATATTTCAAAACTATTAACATCTTGCCTAACTGCTATAAAAGCCCACGTGAAAAGATATTGTGATAAAGTATACGAAAACTCTGGTAAACATTTATTTTGGTCGATCAAAACTTCTGGCGAAATCCTGGATAAGTTTAAAGTTAATAATTACAGAGTAACTTCAGTCAGTACATACGATTTTTCTACTCTGTATACCACTTTACCACATAATTTGATAAATGACAAGCTAACTGCTCTAATTCAAAAGACTTTTGCCAGGGAGAATGTTACATTTCTCGCCTGCAATTTCGATAAAGCTTTTTTTACTAGCTGTATTGTTAAACATTATACTATGTGGACCTGTGACGAAGTTTGTAAAGCCCTTTCCTTTTTATTGAACAACATTTATATAAGGTTTGGGAATGCAGTTTTCAGACAAGTAATCGGTATTCCCATGGGAACAAATTGTGCACCCCTTGTCGCAGATTTGTTTTTATATTGTTATGAAAGAGACTTTATGTTGAGTCTTTCTCCAGATACGCAGGCAGACATTATCACTGCTTTTAATAATACATCACGCTATCTGGATGATATTCTTAATATGGATAACCCGTTTTTTGGTCAATTGGTGGACACTATTTATCCCCGGGAACTCCAGTTAATTAAAACTAACAATTTGGATACTGGTGCTTCATTTTTAGATTTACATCTCTCTATTTATAACAATATTATACATACCAAAATTTATGACAAGAGGGATGATTTTAATTTTAGTATTGTAAATTTCCCCCATTTGGATGGGGATGTACCTCATGCTACATCTTATGGGGTATACATTTCTCAGTTAATTCGGTTTGCCAGAGCGTGTAGTCATGTTGAGGATTTCAATGAACGTAATCAATATATTACAAATAAACTTCTTCAACAGGGCTACCGTTATTACAAATTGCGTAAATATTTTGCTAAATTTTACTATCGTAATTCTGATTTGGTTTTGAAATTCAATAGTAATCTAAAGACTCTTCTGCGAGAAGGTATTTCAAAACCCGATTTTTATGGGGATGTGGTTTACATTTAGATTTTGACGAATAATGATGAATTTTGATGAATAATATTTATTAATGTTTAATTCACGATAATTATTTCAAAAAAACAAAAATAATATCAAACAGGGAATGCCACGTACCAAAAACGCAGCCTCCCCAAAACGAGCCCCACATCACCCAGAAGTGCACACCACCAACACACACACACACACACACACACACACACACACACACACACACACACACACGCACACACAATCATGTACACACACACATATACACTACCAACACACACTAGCATACAAAGCAAACACACGAGGACAAAACGAACAATTAAAGGAACACAGTGGGGCACCGCCTTGGAACGGTCAGTGGCAAAAACACCACTGGGGAGCTTAAACCGGTTTATGGTGCGCACCCAACCTCACTCTTACCCCCACCATGTTCCAAAGTCACAGGACAGTGTAAATAAAAGCCACATTGAAACTTGGGGACTACTTAAATAAAAATGGTTGCTGCAGCAGTGTTGAAAGATAAAAGGGACATACCCTGTAACTGATTAAATAACCTCTAAAACATAAATAATAGAATCTTTGGAAGCATTATAACTTAAAGGGACACTCCCTACATCTAGCAGACTATATTCTCGAAACACAGACCACGCGCCCAATGAACGTAAAATGATTAATAAATACCATTTCGAAGAAGAACTTTTGTCGAAAAATGCCCCATTTTACCATAATTAATCCATATAGAGGCTTTCAGTAATAAATCTTATCCACCCATCTACTGCACAACTCCACACAGACCACCGAACGGTTTACGGTACTGGAGTATATTTTAAACTGCTGAATATACCGATAATGACTGGGACTATATTAGCTGAAACCTTAAGGTTAAGTCATAATACTTCCAAACATTATATTATCTATGCTTGGAGGTTTTTTAGTTTGGCATCAGTTATAGGCTGCTCGCTCTCAGTTACAGTATTTACAACAAAAAAAACAAAAATAATAATAAAACCTACTTCGATGGTTTTGCCAACTACTGTGAACCTAAATCCAATCGGATATACAGTCGCTACAAACTAAAGTCGCGAAATCAACAGGAAGGAGAACCATTTGAGCAGTTTTTTCACAGAACTGAACCTCTTAGTCAAGGACTGTGGATATCCTGATACAATAAGAGAAGAAATGATTCGTGATCATATTGTATTTGGTGCCAATTCAACACAAATCGTGAAAAGTTGATAAAAGAAGGATCGGGACTAACGCTGGAGAAATGTATTGACATTGCTCAGACATACAAATTAAGCGAGAGTCAGGCTAGAGACATAAATAGCCAAACGCAATTCGTAAGAACTGTTGGAAGACCTGTCATCACAGAGATCTCAACAGCAGACTCAAGATCGAAACCACCAAGGTAAAAATGAAACGGGTGGCAGGAAACCTCAAAAGAAGTACCAAATGAACTATCAAAACGGTCACCAACCTAGACATGACAGCTATAGTTTTGCGTGTGCAAAATGTGGACATAAACATTCGCAACGCCAAAAGTGCCCTGCTAAAGGGAAAGTTTGTTTATATTGTGGGAAACTCAACCATTTTTCAACAGTGTGTAGACAAAAGTAATATAACTACAGAAACGTTTATGAAGTAAACAATTTTGATTCTACACCTGATCTTGATAACCCAGATTATGATTTTTCCCCTTCCCTCCAAAGTGTAGAATTGTATGTAATACAATTGAACACGACCCTATTTCCAACCAGGCCTTTGCCAAAGTTGTCATCTGTTCACAACCGGTCACATTTAAGATTGACAGGGCGGGTGCACAAGTAAATGTCCCCCAAGGCCATTTCAAACACCTCTGAAGGTCAACAGGTCCTATTCAAAACACGCACAAACGCCTCACTGCATATGATGGGACCCCACTGAACGTAGATGGCGTCTTAAATCGACCTTTTTATGGACAAAATTCTCATGAGGATTTTAACATAATGGACACAAACTCAAGCCCAATACTAGGACTGCACACTTGCCTGAGATTTCATCTGATTAAATTAGTCCTAGCTTTGAACTCAACCTATATTTACACAAAAGAATATGTTGTAAATAAATACACAGATGTATTTCATGGAATAGGTCAGTTACCCGGGGATTGTGAAATTCACCTGCTAAATGATGTAACTCCAGTAATCCATCCACCTCGTAAAGTTCACACTGCAATAAGAAATAAATTAAAGAATGAGTTTGACCGAATGGAAAGTCAAAACATCATAACAAAGGTCACAGAGCCTACAGACTGGGTTAACAGTCTAGTCACGGTTGAGAAAGCCAACGGATCTCTTGGGATTTGTTTAGACCCCAAATATCTGAACAATGCAATCAAAAGGCCCCACTATCGAGATAAAACTTTAGATGATATCTTGCCTAAACTGTCAAACGCCACATTGTTTACCTAATTTGATGCACGTAGTGCTTATTGGTCCATTAAATTAAATTAAATTAAATATCAACCATGCCAAGTCCACCCTCTGAAAAACCTTTCGTTAAAATATCTTTCTTTACTTTACTTTGACCTTACCAAATAAAATCGTAGATTAAGCCGTTCATTTTTTTAATGTAAATATCTGGTGGGTCGGGCAATGCGATGAATAGATTTTTAAAAAGCGAAATGACTATAGTTTCAATTACAACGATCCTACCTATCGGCGTAATGATTAGTCTTTTCAAATTTTTTAGAAGTGATTCCGCTTTTTTCAGTTTTTCTTTGTAATTAAGGTCAATCAGTTTGGTCAGATCTACGTGATATTTTATACCAAGCATGTCAAAACTCTGTTGATTTCAAGTTAGTTTCCATTTAGTTTTAATACTATTTAAACTAAATTTTTCTTTTCCTACCCAAAAAACCTTTGTCTTATCAAAATTAACTTTAAGGCCTGAAAGAGCAGTGAATGTGGATAAGGTTTCTAGTGTTTCATTTAAGGAAGTGGCCGAACCATCTAAAATTATTGTAGTATCATCAGCAAATTGAGACAGTTTGTGTTCAAGGTGATTTACTTTAATACCTTCCATTTAATCATTAGATCTTATTTTCTGGGACAGTATTTCAGTACATAAAATAAAAATGTAACAACTCAAAGGATCACCCTGACGACAGTCACGCTGGACTGGAAAACAGTTAGATAAAAACCACTCTGACAAATAGCAGAAACTCCATCTTTATAAAATATATCAAACCATCTTTTTATATCATCACCAAAGTTAAAACATACTAAGGTTTTGTGAACGAAAGACAAAGACAATGAGTCGACCAGGAATAGTGTTTTCTTCAGTATATTGCATTAAATCGTAAATAAGTTCCAAGGCGGTGCCCCACTGTGTTCCTTTAATTGTTCGTTTTGTCCTCGTGTGTTTGCTTTGTATGCTAGTGTGTGTTGGTAGTGTATGTTTGTGTGTGTACATGATTGTGTGTGTGTGTGTGTGTGTGTGTGTGTGTGTGTGTGTGTGTTGGTGGTGTGCACTTCTGGGTGCTGTGGGGCTCGTTTTGGGGAGGCTGCGTTTTTGGTACGTGGCATTCCCTGTTTGATATTATTTTTTTTTTTTTTTTGTTTGTATTTTCTCCAATAAATCTTCCCTTTACAAATCCTGTTTGGTCACTATTTATCAATTTTTCTAAATATCTTTTTATTCTGTTTGCAATACAGCCTGTCCCAATCTTGTAGACTGTATTAAGCAACGTAATTAAACGCAAATTAAAAAAAAAATGTTTTGGTTTAATTCCCTTTGGTATACATGCTATAATACCTTGTATTTGAGTTATTGATAATTCCCCTGAAATAAAAGCATGGTTAAGAGCTCTGCAAACAAAGGCACCTATTTTGTTCAAAAAGAAACCTATAAAATCAGCAGAAAAACCTGTTAATCATGGACTTGTATTGTTGGTCACGTTCTTTAAAACTATAGATGCTTCTTCGATTTTTATTTTGCCTTCAATGGCGTCTAATTCAATGTTAGAGAGTGTAGGAGTTTTAATATTTTGTGTAAAGTGTATAGACACGTTATCGTCAATTCAAATCAGGGTTTTGTACTAGATTAAAGTCTCCACACAAGCAGTACTGGTCATTTCCAATACTATCAATGATTTCGAAGATTTTAGAATAAAAAGACGGATTGTCAGAATTCGGTCCATATAACGATATCAATGTAAATCTTAATTCTCCAACATTTAAGTCTTGTATGACATAATTTTCCAAAATTATCAACTACAGCTTTATTTATTTTGTAGTCTATTGTTTTTGTTGGCATTATTGCAACGCCTCTTGCGTTAGAGGTTGAACAGCTCAGAATACATTCCGCACCCCACTGACTATAAATACTGTTATACTGATTTTGCAGAACACGAGTGTCTTGAAGACAATAAATATCACATTTCATCTTTTTCATGTACTGTAATCTTTTCTTTATACCTTGCAGGCCTCTGCAATTTAGTGGTAATAATTTTGATTGATTCATTGGAAATAAAAATATGTATAAATGTGCTTACAGTCATAAAACGTGTATACTATGTATAGAAGGAAAGGCCATATCGGCGTTACTGGCACATCAAACAAAGGACAAACACAGAAAGCAATATGTACAAAATGGTCAAAACCATAGCAGAAAATAAAACAATGATTTAAAACATCCATGAAACAAAGCAAATGAACTGAAGCATTTGAACCCAAAAGGTACACACACATATATATATAATATAATCCTAAATATTGGGTTATATAGTGAAATTTCATCTCTTGAAATTAATTCCCAAGCGTAACTACTTATGGCTATTTTTCATTACTTCCTAACATACAAAGTTCACTCCCTTTATTCTGATCAACAAAGAAAAAAAATAATCTCGAAAACGAAAATAGAACAAAATCTATTGGAGAAGTTTCTATACTTTGTTAGTTTTATTTGTTTACATTATCCTGGCTAATTTAAAATAATCGACTCCTTCCTTTAATAAATAAAAGTTAGCAACCTGTTACTCAATAGTTCTGGCACAGTATCTACAGTTTGTATAACGAAAATAATATTACCAGAGCTATTTTCTATGCCTGTTATTACTGCTTTTTACGTGCTAAGATAGGTTATAAAAATGATTGTATTGGCTAAATATTATAAATGCACAATGAATTGGAAAAGCATTTTGTACACGGAACAGTTTCAATGATGGGACAAAACTTTTGCAGCTATACAAGGTCCATGATATAATAGCAACACAAATTATATTTTATCATAATGTAACAAGATTTGTTATTAAATATATCTAGCCACTAGCAAGTTTAATAATAAAATATGAATTAACGTTTCATCTCTCTTTTAAAAGTTCATTTTCTGAGAATTTTATTTATTATTATGTCCATTTTAAAATGAATGCAAAAAAGTAAACAGAAAACAAAAAGTAGATCTATTTTTAAAGATTCTGCATAATTCTATTACAATACTAAGTAAATTTCAATTATTAGAAGAACTGTTTTGAAACAATATTAATTTTCAATTAGTAATATATTTTTCTCTGTGTATTTTGAAACAAGTAAATACATATTATTGTACATACAACGTTATCTCATATAAACAAGCTATCTAAATTATATAATTCATGAAATAAGGATAATTGTTCATATATTCTTTATATTTTACTAGTTACTGCTTCATAGTTCAAAACAGTTTGATATTATGATGAAAGAAAGATAACTCTATTAAAGTTTAATACAGATAGTTGTTCGTATGTCCTTTATAATTAAGTTCTTATTCTTAGTTCAATACATTTTAATACGGTCAAAGAAAGACAACTCTATTAAATTTTAAGTTCACACGTTAAACAAAAACACGTCAGTCACACAAAATTACTGAGCTTAACTAGCTGGATTGGACGCTTGTGAAACAGTATGTTTTTCAGTTTTGTCATTGGCGCTTCCGTCACTAGACGCTGATGCGGGGTTTCCCCCTTTTCTGGCCACGGCTTGCTCAACCAGAAACAATATTGTTTAAACTGCAACTGCGTTGATTTATTTTCCCCAGTGTTAACAACGTAAACTTTCCTTCGAAAGACCACGTTTTTTCTATTTTTTTTCTTGTCTTTCACGCGACATGAAACTAAGACCTCTGCACTTAATTTGGTCAAATCTTCGTTAACAAAAATTTTGTGTGTTCTGAGAGTTTTGGAAACTTTGAACAAGACAATTTTTATTTGTCTTCTCACGAATTTTACTATTATTGGCTTATGTTTCTTGTCCTTGTACTGTCCGAGTATATGGCATATGCCAATGCTTTCTGGCTCTATTTTAAGACCTGATTTTTCATTAATTTCGGCGATGAGTTTTGCAGCTACAACTTTCGACGACTGCTTTTTCTCATCACCCTGTATGCCGTAGATTCGGACATTATTTCTACGGCTGTATTGCTCAATCTCATTCAATTCCTTATGAGTATAACTTTCTTCTTTCTCTATCCTTTCATATAAGCTCCGATTTCTATCTTTCAAATTTTCTATGACTTTATCTTTACTTGCAATATAACTTTGCAATTTTTCGATAATCTTTGCCCGACCATGTACATCACTCTCCAGCACCTCGATTCTCTTCGTAACGGAGCTGAGTATGCTGTCTTTCATTTCAATAAAAGTATCTCTGATAATTGATTTTATAAATGATGTATCATCCTTTGACAGCAAATAAACCGCTTCTTGCCATATGGAAGAAAGGGCTACACTCAGCACCACTTTGCCTGCAGCGCATGCTTCTACAGCTGCAAAATATGATATAAAGTTGATATTTATACCAGGTAAAGACATTCCAATTGCAGATACATTATCTTGAAAATTCTTACCTGACACATACCCAGAGATTGCAAATGGTTTGGATATCACTGTACATGCTCTCATCTCAAGCTTGCCTAAAAGCGATAACAAATTTGAGCTTATTAGGTCAGCCACACAATCAGACATACAAATGCGAATGCTTAAACAGGTTATCCTTGGAGGTTGGCCCAATGACAGAGCCAACTGCCCCATTCAGTAATTAGAATTTTGGAACTTTCGGGACGAACTTTCTGTCATTGATGGTATAATCTTAAAAAGCTCCTCCAAAATACTCATTCCCAAAGAGCTCAGACCTCATATGCTTGAAAAGATACATGACTCACACCTACGGGTAGAAAAGTGTACACATCGTGCACGGGAACTCCTCTGTTGGCCAAATATGCCAACTGACATTAAGTCAACAGTACTAAAGTGTCCAATTTGCATCGGGCACAGGTGCTCAATGCTAAAGAGCCGTTACAGCCTACAACAGTACCTGATAGACCATGGCAAACCTGTTTAACATACTTGTTTCACTGGAACAACAGTGATTATATTCTGTTGGTTGATGCATACAGCAAATAATTCGAAGTAAGCCAGCTAACAAGTACTAGCTCAAAATCTGTCATTGAAAAGTTGAAAGGTTACTTCAGCAGGCATGGGTTTCAAGATACATTGTATTCAGATAATGGGAATAAAGGCTGGGAAAAATCCTTATCTTGCACTCCTTGAATATAGAAATGCCCCATTAGCCTGAGGGAAGTCCCCTTCACAATTAGTAATAAGTAGACAGCTCCGGTCAACTCTGCCATTAATTTCCCAGAAACCTGAGCCTCATGTGCCCAAGAAACAAATCGTCAAAGAGAAAATGGTGAGGTCAGGAGGTGAGGAAAAATCAAATTTCAATTATGACCAGTCTACTAAACCCCTGAAACCCTTGGAAACTGGAGAGGCAGTAAGGATAAGGCAAGGCAAACAATGGTTACCAATAGTTAAACAAAAAGAGCAAGATAGATCATATCTTGTGGTAACTAAAAATGGAGCCATTTACAGAAGAAATAGGCGTCACCTCCTCAAATCAAATGAACAGTCCTTCAAGAACTAGATCATAATATTACGTCAGATACTCCTCCCATAGAGCATCAACACAACTCTCAATAACTCTGTGCCTAGTCCCGTGGTAAACAAATGGACTGGAGGGTTGAAGACTCCAAGTCAGACACCGACAACCCATAATCCAACTATATCCCCTACAGAAGCCGAACAGTCGCCTGTTAAAACCTACTCACCTTTATCCTAGAGCCCCATTTAACATTGAACATTTGATGCGCAGATTCATTACAATTATTTGGGATGTAAAAAAAAAAAAAAAAATAATATCAAACAGGGAATGCCACGTACCAAAAACGCAGCCTCCCCAAAACGAGCCCCACAGCACCCAGAAGTGCACACCACCAACACACACACACACACGCACACACACGCACACACACACGACACACACACAATCATGATACATGTTTTATCATGGAAAGGTTCATTGCAGGTGATATTGGAGCAATAAATAATCAATCAAACTGACATTACTCAGTGATGGTGTGAGAGCACAACTTCTCTTATAAACATTATTACCGAAAGCATAACACCACCAGAGTTCCAGAGTTGAACAGTTTATAGATAAAAGACTATTCCTGCTAGTTAGCGGCTGAGAAAATCAGATAACACGGAAATGAACTCTAGTGAATGAATCTCTCAATTCATTGGTTAATATCTATTTCAATTTTCTAAAAAAAAGGGAGATGTTACATTATTGCCAGTGTATAATCCAAGCCGATTCGCTACCTGTATTTATACTGCTGATAAGCAACGCCCACTGACCATTAAATGAACTCACATGTATTTCTATCTGTGGGTCACTTTTCTTCCAGAATAAATCTAGTAAACATGAACGCTCACTTGCTCTTTCATTAAACCCATCACATCAAAACAATATCTGCAAAAACTTCTTATTCAAACCATGGGACCGTGTGTTTATATGTTAAACTTTCAAAGCCATTTATAAATATTTATATGCTCACGTGTTTTACATTGAAAACTCTTTCCGGAAGTATTGTTGCTTTCGAAAACCCTATGTGTTTAGCTCCTAAACCTTATAGGATACAACTGTCCCTGCACATTTTCAACTAATATAGCTACACGTACACCTTAATAACCATATGCTGTACCCCAATTTTAAAGTACTAGGCTTTAAAATAACTAAAAGGCTTATATGACTGAGACAATGCTTCCTGTTCTAAAACTAAGCCCTTTTTATCATATCTGGCACAAAGTCACTATAATTATTAAGTAGGCAGCTTTCGACCTTTCACTTCGGCATCAACCGCAGTTCTTCCTCGTACGCTCAATCTCCGTTATTTGTATGACTTACTTTATCAAATGAGCATCCTTACGCCATACCGAACTGCTACATAAAAATCATAATATGCATTCTGATGGGCTAATTGTACCTTCATGCTGTTTTATTGAGCCTTTGAAAGACCAAGATTAGTCCTTACATTATCATAAGCGTCCAGTGAACTTATAATGATACTTTGATACCTACTAGAAACGGAATGGTGTCTGGTATTGACAAATTCTTCAAAGTATGTCTGTTTACAAATGATGTTATAACAACAAAGGGAAGTAACTCTTCATACCATAAAGATAAGTATCAGTCTCTTTTAGATGTAAGGGATTACTAAATACTACTTTTTTTTAGACGGATAGATTAGTATCACTAAAGTAGACAAGGAAATAAACAGGTTCTTATCATTTTCGTGACATTGTTATTGAAACGGAAGTTGCATATTCTTATTGCTTACCATAATGTAGCCAATATATTGATAAAAGACATGCGTTTTTACCTAAAAAAAGAGATACATTGTAGTTCAAATTTAGCCCGCCGCGTGTGTTTTCTATAAATCAGTAGTTTCTTTTATTTCCGTGTTGATTTTTTCAGGTTCGAAATGAAATTTGCGTTTGCTAACCATTTTGGGATCTTTAATTTTCGGCGACTGCACTATTACAACCATAGGTGAAGGTGATATTTTTGTATGGTTTCAACTTTTGTTTTAGCTGAGGATTTCCTGTAACGTTTACCAATGATGACATTTCAACGATCAAATATCTTGACAAATGGGTTTCCTTGATTGAATTTGAGATGGCGAACTTCATCATTTTCACTTTCTTTGGCATTTTGTGTAGCCTTAAACTTAATTGTAGCTTATATCGGGACATCTTTTGAATTAACGTAAGGTATGAAATTACTAAATTTACAAAATGTCATGGACTAAAAATATACATTTTGGTTTTGGTTGTAACGCATTTCAGTTGTACATGTGTGCGGACAGTTACCATAGTTCCTGGAAAAGACTTATGTGGGGCTCGTTTTGGGGAGGCTGCGTTTTTGGTACGTGGCTTTCCCTGTTTGATATTATTTTTGTTTTTATAAGAAACT
The DNA here is from genome assembly GCA_022818135.1 of Saxidomus purpurata. Taxonomy (NCBI): domain Eukaryota; kingdom Metazoa; phylum Mollusca; class Bivalvia; order Venerida; family Veneridae; genus Saxidomus; species Saxidomus purpurata. The sequence continues at coordinate 51,241,412 of JAFMSR010000011.1, forward strand.
GTCAACTTGTTCACATTAAGAGATACGGTCGCTAGAGCGGCTCTAACCCATAACAGTCATGATCTATCATTCAGATGTTTAAACTATTTCAAGTAAGCGATTCAAAACCACTCTACCACGTAGGTGGTCTCTGAAATTAAATTGAATATAAACATAATTATACATGGCATAAACTGAGCTACATTTGCATACCAGTATATACAATGTTACTTCGTGAATCTTTTCCAGATCCATAATTATTCGATTAGGACACTCATTCTCCGTAAGCTTGTAATTCCAAAAGAAACCCCATTTTTTGTAATTTCAATCAAAATTTATAAGCCAAATTTGAGTGTTACTTACTAACGAAACCAGTTCAGAATAATTGACCAACAAACGTATACTAATAAACTGTACATTGAAAACCCACTATCTGTTATACAATGCAAAAATAAAGGGAGATTTTAGAAATTATTAACGAAAGCGTTTTAAGAGGAATATGAAAGTGCAACATTAAGTTGGTTACAAATATAAAAATATTACAGGATGAAAAAAATAGTTAAGAATAGCCAACGTTGTCGATAAACACACCTGATATACAAAATACAGCTAACCTTATTGAAATGTCAAAGATATAATTCAATAAGCACATTTTTAATAAACAATTTGCTAAACTCATTCCAGTGTGTGTTTTATATATATTTTGCAGCGCGTACATTGTTATACATTTTTATACTGATCTTCATGCATCGGCTCTGTCAAAACATCTCACCTACAGAAGTCAAACATCAGAGACGTCACAGCGGATTTCTTTTCCAACTTATTAATACTTTATCCATATATTTTGGCGTAAACTCTTGAGATATTTAGGTAAACAAACTTGCGTATCTAGATTCTGATATTACCATGAATTTTAGTACTGTACGGATGTGCAAGCACGCGTCCGTATTTCAGTCTATATTAATATTAATTTATTTAGTCTCAAGTGCGAAATAAGTTTTTACAACTTAAATTAATCGCTCTCCAGATCCGTTCCAGATGAAATAAACCTCGAAGAGAGAGAGGCAATATGGAATATGTTTTGTCTTGCCTAAGGACACTACCGGCATTGCAATAATGTGGATCGAATCCGAGACCTATCGATCCTGAGGCAAACGCGCTACCGTTGCTACCATTACGACGGTTCCACATTTTAGTTATGAACGGGGTATTATTATACCATGTTCTATACTGAGTAAACGAGATTGATACCTCTGAAATTCACCGTGTCGTTTTGTGCACCGGGTTAATCCTTAACGCACGCGCATTATCTTGTTACACGGCGTGTGGCTGGAATCGCTAGTTAAAGGGTCATAAAAAAGACAGACAAATTCAAGTTACATTTGTAATAAGAATATTTTTAAGATTCTTGATCAATTTTCTTCTTTGACAATGTGTTCTACCCCGCCGAAATGAAGTTTTTGGGCGAAATGTAGATATAAGTACTTTACTATAAATTCAGATGTTTGCTTAAAATGTTCCTACTTATTTGTGTAACAATAAAGTATTTTCACGAAAAGTTTCAAAAAGAAAAGTGTATTGCTAAAGATTTAATAATATTTTTCTACTCTCATATTATGTTGGGAAATGAAGATACAATTTCTGAACTTTTAATGAAATTATTATCTAAAATGTTCCTACTATAGTTTGTAGATTATTAACACTTTCCAGCACAATCTAAGAAAAAAAACATTCATTTTTAAAAATGTTAAGGTTATTTTTAACTTTCATAATTATTATGTTGTACCTCAGCGAAACGGAGTGGGTTAATTCAATAGTAAGCGTGTATGTCATATCGGCTAAAAGTTTTATGACCGAGTTTTTGGTACTGTTTCATTGTTTTTTATAGTTACAATAGTGGTCCAATGTTGACTATGGCTCGTCATGCATGTCTAAATAAGAATATTAATTTTATTTCTGCAACTGCGGATAAAAAAAAATATTGTTTTTATTGACTTAACACAGAGACAATTAATTGACACAGTTATTGAAAAGTTTTAACCTGTATGACGTAAGAACCTCGCGAGATTTGCTACATTTAAGATGGCATGTGGACGTGTTTTTGCATTGGTAAGTTTTTTCTTTATAAAATAAGGATTAGTTAGTTGACTGATCAATGTTTAATTATGTACTCATTTCTATTTCCTTGAATAAAATTATTTAATAAAATTTGAAAGCTAAAAAAGACTATTTTAAAAGCTCATAACAGAATAATAGGTCATATTCTAAGTTTTTATGGGACACTCTTAAGAAACTAAAAGGGTAAGATTTGTAGTAATATTGGTTAAAAATTGATTCAGAAACTTGTTTTAACAAATTAAAATTTGCTGAACAATTCAATCCCTTTTACACGTCTGTTGCAGTCAAACTGGTTGAAAAATTACCAAAGTGTGTTAACAACTTTGGTGAAAAGTTTGTTAAAATACTTTACATTTCTGAAAATGTTTTCCCGATACCAATTCATTTTCTATTGTTTTTGAAAACAAAGTTCTTAAGTATCTAAATAGCCTAAGTGCGAACATGGCCACTGGTTTAGACGGTATCCCATCTCGTTTCATCCGGGATAGTGCGGCCATTGTAGCTGATCCTCTTTGTCATGTTATAATTTTTTCAATCATTCAATGCATTGTGCCGGATGATTTAAAATATGCACAAGTAGTTCCCTTGTACAAGAAAAATGACAAGACTAAAGCCTGTAATTATCGTCAAGTTTCTATTTTAAGTATCATATTTTTCTGAAAAGCACCAGTTGGTTGATGTGTCTGGTAAACATTCTTCTCAAGCAAATATTTTTGTAGGGTCCAAGGGTCAATATTAAGGTCTCTCAGTTGTTAATATATGTCAATGATATGTCAGCAGTGGTCAAAACAGCTGATGGCTCTTGTATTTTGGTCTCTGGTAAAAAAGATTCGAAATTGAATCTCTTCTAAGTGAAGAAATGGTTACGGTTAGTGAGTGACTACTTCAAACAAGCTATCTTTGCACCCTGGGAAAACAGAGTCTATACTGTTTGGTTCTAAACCTAAACTAAAATCTCAGTCAAACCTAAATATATCGTGTAATGGTCATGTTATTGCGTCCAAACTTCCAGTGAAGTACTTCGGTGTAACCTTTGACCAAAGTCTAATATGTGAAGCTATAGCTAGGTACATTATTACAAAGCAAATTCCAAGATAAAATTCCTCTATAGAAAACGTGAATTCCTCACTCAGTATATTAACAGACTTTTGGCCATGTCTCTTATCAAGTGTCATTTTGATTAGACTTCTAGTTAATAATTTACAGTAATTACAAAGTAACTTCAGTCAGTACATACGATTTTTCTACTCTGTATACCACTTTACCACATAATTTGATAAATGACAAGCTAACTGCCCTAATTCAAAAGACTTTTGCCAGGGAGAATGTTACATTTCTCGCCTGCAATTTCGATAAAGCTTTTTTTACTAGCTGTATTGTTAAACATTATACTATGTGGACCTGTGACGAAGTTTGTAAAGCCCTTTCCTTTTTATTGAACAACATTTATATAAGGTTTGGGAATGCAGTTTTCAGACAAGTAATCGGTATTCCCATGGGAACAAATTGTGCACCCCTTGTCGCAGATTTGTTTTTATATTGTTATGAAAGAGACTTTATGTTGAGTCTTTCTCCAGATACGCAGGCAGACATTATCACTGCTTTTAATAATACATCACGCTATCTGGATGATATTCTTAATATGGATAACCCGTTTTTTGGTCAATTGGTGGACACTATTTATCCCCGGGAACTCCAGTTAATTAAAACTAACAATTTGGATACTGGTGCTTCATTTTTAGATTTACATCTCTCTATTTATAACAATATTATACATACCAAAATTTATGACAAGAGGGATGATCTTAATTTTAGTATTGTAAATTTCCCCCATTTGGATGGGGATGTACCTCATGCTACATCTTATGGGGTATACATTTCTCAGTTAATTCGGTTTGCCAGAGCGTGTAGTCATGTTGAGGATTTCAATGAACGTAATCAATATATTACAAATAAACTTCTTCAACAGGGCTACCGTTATTACAAATTGCGTAAATATTTTGCTAAATTTTACTATCGTAATTCTGATTTGGTTTTGAAATTCAATAGTAATCTAAAGACTCTTCTGCGAGAAGGTATTTCAAAACCCGATTATTATGGGGATGTGGTTTACAAACTCGTAAGATTTTGGGTCATGGCAATTTTCCAACTGTATTTGCTAAAATTATAAAACGTTTTGTTAAAAGAGGTTACGACCCAACTGTTTTGAGACACACCGCATGTTTGGTGTTCAACCCGTTTACAGTTGGACGCTATGCTTCCCTCTTTGATTGTGTCTGACGGAAGAGGGGGAGGACTCTGTGATGGGCAGTTTTTAAATCCTACTGGGACGAATCTGTTTTGATTTCTGTCCTCTGGCCTGTTTCGTCGGGCCCTTAAGGGTGTTTCTCTTGGTGCTCTGCCTTCTGCAAAGGCATTGAGTACATACGTTTTTTGGTTCTCAATGTTTGCTTTTTATATATTTATACACGAGCATTTTTGTGTTTTACATACCATGCCGTTTGTTTCCATTGCGTGTGTTAGAGATTCACCTAGCAGGGATTACTTTTATTTACAATGTCCTGTGACTTTGGAACATGGTAGGGGTAAGAGTGAGGTTGGGTGCGCACCATAAACCGGTTTAAGCTCCCCAGTGGTGTTTTTGCCACTGACCGTTCCAAGGCGGTGCCCCACTGTGTTCCTTTAATTGTTCATATTGTCCTCGTGTGTTTGCTTTGTATGCTAGTGTGTGTTGGTAGTGTATGTGTGTGTGTGTACATGTGTGTGTGTGTGTTGTGTGTGTGTGTGTGTTTGTTAGTGTGTGTGTTGGTGATGTGCACTTCTGGGTGCTGTGGGGCTCGTTTTGGGGAGGCTGCGTTTTTGGTACTTGGCATTCCCTATTTGATATTATTTTTGTTTCTATACTACTTTCTGGTTCCCTAGTTTGACACGAAATCTTAAAAAAAACTACTGGTCACTCGAGATAAGCTTATTCGTTGTGGAATGAATCTTGATCCAATGACTCATTAAGGTCTAGATCATTTTTAGGACGCCCTTTTGGAGAAAAGGCGATACATAGGGATCGCTTTGTCCGTCCGTCGATCCGTCCGTCAGTCGGTCCGTCCGTCACACAAACTTAACGTTGGGTATAACTTTGCCATTTCTTAATATTTCTTCATCAAACTTTACAATTGTATTGCTTATGACAAATGGGTCATGATGCCACAAAATGTTGAAGGTCAAGCTCATATTTGATAGAGTTATGCCCCTTTTTGTACTTAGATTTTGTCAAGCAAACTTAACGTTGGGTATAACTTTGCCGTTTCTTAAGATTTCTTCATCTAACTTTCAAGTTGCATTGCTTATGACATTAGGGTCGTGATGCCGCCAAATTTTGTAGGTCAAGGTATTATTTGACAGACTTATGCCCCTTTTAAGACTTAAATGTTTGCTGTAACTTTGCCATGTCTTTAGTTTATTTTCTTCATCTTACTTTCAAATTGTCTTGCTGATGACATTAGGGTGGTAATGCCGCCAAATTTTGTAGGTCAATGTCATATTTAACAGAGTTATGCCCCTTTTTATACTTAGAGTTGTTATAACTTTGCCGTTCCTTAAGATTTCTTTATCAAACTTTCAAATAGTATTGCTTATGTGAACAGGGTTGTAATGCCGCCAAATCTGTAGGTGAAGTTCATATTGGACAGAGTTATGCTCCTCATTGTACTTAGATTTTGTCACATAAACTTAATGTTGGCTACAACTTTGCCATGTCTTAAGATTTCTTCATCAACATTTCTATTTGTATTGCTTATGACATAAGGGTCATGATGCCCCCAAAGTTTGTTCGTCAATATCATATTTGACAGAGCTATGCCCCTTTTTACACTTAGTTTTTGTCACAAAATTGTTGGTTATTCTTACAAAGCATAGGAGGGCAACACAAGTGTTCGGCTGCATACCTATCTAGTTCTTATTTAAATTGTTTACCAGTGGCTATGAGAGTTGATCAAATCACTCTTTTCCATGTCTTTAGGATTCAAGACAACACATATCAAGCTTACTTAAAAGAATTATTTGCTGTTACCAGCACTGTACCTAACCATCACACAAGGTTAAGTGCTACTGTCAGGTCTAAGTTAAGTAAGTGCCCTTGTTTTGATTCCATAGACAGTGGTCGTTTTTCCATCCCCAAGGTCAAAGGGTTGGGTAAAAAAACATTTGCATACCGTGACTGTCAATTATGGAATGATTGGCCACAGGATATGAGAGTCATTAAGTTCTGAGGGTTTTAAAAACTAGGGCTTAAGATTTTTTGTTGGCATAGACTTATGATAATCTCAATAATCAATCTGTGATAATTATGTATTTTAATTAATTCTGATAATCTGAAGGTTGTTTTTATTTATTCATTCATTCAATAATTGAATGTTAATAAACATGTCTTGTTATGTTGTGCCGTTAATATAAAGGACCACAATGGAAATAAGGGGAAATTACTTTTGCCTGTTTTTGTTATCCTGCCGGACATGGTTCTCATGAGTATGCTATTATAATTATATTCGTCATTGTATGTATCATGTTTTACAATGCTTGCACATTTCTACCGACATAGATCTATCAGTCTTAATTGTGGTTTGGTTTTATTAGCGAATAATCACTAAAGTCTGTTCCCTTCCACTTTGGACCCCCAACTTTGACCTGAACTGAAAAATCCTGAGCGGTTTTCGTATCAATTTTACCTGTTTTGTGATCTACGTAAAAGTCATCCTCCAGGATTTTAAGCGTTTTTGAAACAATCACGTCATTTTGTGCCGATTTTTATTTTTCTATGGAGACTCGCCATTGTTTACATTGGACGCCATTGACGTTTACTCTTCCGTAACAGAGAAGTTACGCCAAAGTTCACGTGTTTTTCAATAAAATGTCCGGGGGACATTTCAATATTACAATCATATGCATGGTTATTAATAATGAGGTATATCAGCACAAAAGTAACGCTTAAATGTAAAAAAAAAACTGTTAAAAATCTAATAAGATCTACAATTAAATATTTACCTAATAATTCCTGCTTTCAAATGATTCCTAGCCTACTGCAGTAGGCTAATGTCGTACTGACAGTCCGTCACACATTTCAGATTTACTCCTCTTTTTTTTAAAAATCTTAAGCAGTTGTTGAACTTCAGGTAAAGTAGCATAACATGCAAGTGAAACACACATTCATCTTAACAGTGGCCCAAAATGCATGTCACAGTATAACCCTGAACACTCCATAATCAATTTTAAATCCTTTATTTTCCTTCACAATAATAAGCTAGATCTATTGATATTAAAACAACATAGATTTCAATTCTCCGAAACTTGCTCGTGACGTATTGATTAGATGACGTAGTATGAATAACACATCTAGGCGACACGAGTGGATCCGCCGTGGTAACGTGCATTGCGCGCATCCCCTTATGCATACTTGTATCTAGCTATATGAATTGAAATAACACAAAAGAATAGAATAGTACTGTATAGGCATTTGGTTGTAGATTGATATATCGTTTTTGTCAAGCCTGCCACAAAAAGTGCGGAACACACCTTTTACGAAACGCGTAAATTTACACGCTTTTAATAAATCACCTGTTCGATATGCATGTGCCTTCCTCATTTGTCCTCGTGTGGTTGCATTGTATGCTAGTGTGTGTTGGTAGTGTATGTGTGTGTGTGTGCGTGGTTGTGTACGTGTGTGTGTGTGTGTGTTGGTGGTGTGCGCTTCTGGGTGCTGTGGGGCTCGTTTTGGGGAGGCTGCGTTTTTGGTACGTGGCATTCCCTGTTTGATATTATTTTTGTTTTTTTTCCTCATTCGTAGGTACATACCCATATCAACTGCTGTTTGGACAAAAAAACCCGCTGCCATAAGTCTTACTTATTCCGTTAGTCACGATGCGAAGTGGCGTTAATACGATGCGAAGACACGTTTGGGCGATGCGATATGAATATCGTCTTTGCATTGTGTAATCGTCCTTGAGCATTGTCCAATAGTCGCTTGCACATATGTATTTTGTCAGTGTCTGGAAATCTGAATCATAAGGGGCAATGTTGTCCATTTTTACAGAAAATATGCCTGCTATAGCCAGATATTGTAGCCAGTTGAGTTCTCTCATGGAAAAATGCTTTGTCCGTCTGAACGCAAAAAGTGAACTGTAAATGTACTGTAAATGGGCTACATTGGATGTCTTCATCTTGAAAAGTTTGAGTTACATGTCGATTTCAAATTCATTTTGATATGTGTTCTAGTCTTTTAACATCACGACTAAGTAGTTTTAATTTCTTATCCGACGACAGTACGCAAAAAAGTTGGGTATTTTACTATAGTATTAAGCGAAAAGTGATCTATGTGTCTTATATAAATGTCACTTTTATATGTGCTGAGGCTTTAAAATGACTCGTTATTGTTGTATAAAATATATTCTAAGTAAAAAATAATATTTGACATGTGTGCGTGCGTTTGTACGTACGTGGACTGTGGTTGAGGGATTTATCTTTTTTTTTCAAAGATCTATTCACAAAAGAATAATTTTATAAATAATGTTCATTTCTGAAAATGTATGGTCGTGATCTCTTAATGTTATGGTGGACACCCCCAAAAAAAACCCCTTCTTTAAACAGCTGAAATCTTCGCTCGCACCCGAGTGCGGGGTTCTTATTACATGTCATATAAGAATTTGATATTTGCCGTTTTTCGACGATAGATACTTTATTTTATGTTTTTCTATGATCCGAAAATTGCTTGTCGGATTCACATGTTTAATGCCGACAATTAACAGTTTAGGGCCCTTACAAAATGACGAAAATGTATCGGCTGATCCTTCGATGACAGGTGATTTAAAGAAGTTGGTATGCCGAAAACGTTGAACTGTCGACACGGATTTGTTCAGGTCGGCATATATACATTTATTAAATAATTTGTCTCTTTCGACGTTGGTAATTTTGAGTACGTCCCTGGTAACGTCAGCTATGGACGCCGCCATCTTGGAAATCAACGCGACGTCACTTTGCATTATGCATTACTACACTATGGAGAAAATCACAAAAATGCGCATTTTTACATTTTAGTAAGAAATAATGGAAACATAAAAAAGATGCCTAGAGATATTAAATTTCCAGATATATATATATATATATAATTATATATATGCTATAAAGAGCAGAAATACATGCAATGGCGACAAGAAACTAATGGTCCAAAATTAGACGGAACAGACTTTAGTTTGGTCGATACGATTGGTAGATATTGCTTGGTTTTGAAAAAGCACGTAGTTACAATTATACGCTGCTCAAGATAAAAGGACCAGCCGGTGCATTTTGAAAACATTATTTGATAACAAAAATTATTTTGAAATATTTAAGGCTCAACATTACTTTTTCTGTTATTAAATATCACGAACTACAGTCAGTTTGCATAAATTTGGACCGTTTTTGAACGTACACAAGTTTGAGTCTTGGTTAAGTTTTAGGATTAAGTCCACTTTTCTCCTACACTGTCACGATATCATTTTGAAACTTTGAATACTTACTATTCTTCGTAAGGAGGCCGTGCATTGTAAATAGCATAACTCTGTTATAATTAAATTTTCAGATATATTCACATTACTCATAAGCAATTGCTTGAAACTTGTTTCATAACCTGGGGTCACATTTGCATGAATTATTGCTCCTTTTTTACTTAGAAAATTGGAATTCCTGTTCAAGTTTAAGTCCACTTACCTCTAAGATATTGCTTTGAAACTTGAGTACATACTTATCATCTCAGGCAAGTTTCATTACATTTTGTATGAATCATGGTCCCTTTGTGGACATAGAAAATCTCAATCATTGGTTAAGATTTGTGTTTAGATTATCTTACGTTGTCAACTGCTTTGAAACTTGGAATGCTTACCACTTATCAGGAGGTTACTATGTAATACAAGTTGAACAACTCAGAATTTGGTTTAGTTAGAACTATATGACCGTCAATGTTGGTCCTATAAATTCAGCATCAGTTTCATACTTCTGCTAGAACATTATGTATTTCTGCATAAATCTATTTAAAGATATGCGAGACACCGGCCTATATAATTATTGAAACATGTTTCATTGTCAGTGTTTGTTATATTGTTTCATGCCCATCGTTTCACGTGATCTTCGGAATCTTGTCATTGAATGAAATTTGCACAGTATAACACCTTGGACTCGTAAAGATGGATCTCACGGAAAACCTGATTAGTTATTCACCATGCTGGAGTTGAATAACACGACTAGTGACCACAACAGTGTAGACCAGAATGACATAGACATATGTATGCAATTGTATGCCCGACCATTGAACACATCGGGTTGCCTGTTTGAATTTTTTACATTGTTTAATCTAAAAAGTCCAAACGGAAGGACTGAGCTTGTGAATGCAGAAGATGCTTTTAATCTTTACATCAGCATCATTTCATTTCTTCGGCAGATGTAATAAATTAAAGTCATTAATTCAGCAGTTGTAAAAACAGAATTTCATTAAATATTACTGTGTTTGTTTGTTTTGTCTTTTGTTAAAAAAAGGGAGCCAGGATAGCCATATATCGCCCACTAGAAAATATTGGTAACGAGTGCAGCCCGTAAAATCAGTTAAATTGAAAAAATGTCACCAAATGACATTTTGTGTAAAACCACAGACCAAGGTCCGTGACAAAACTGATTTAATTAAAATCATTCATAGCAACAATAAAGAAGAATGTTTTAAGAAACCAGGGGCATTCAATCGACTACAAAAGCCATGCCTCAACAGCAACCATCACAAATTTGGGCAATGTCACAGCGGTCTGAAACTTGAAAATATTGTCTGCTCTTCACCTCTAAAACCTCTAATTGGTATTCGGAATTTCAACAATTGGTTGGAAGCATCAGTAAAAAGTGTAGTTAAAAGAATATGCATATTACGATTTAGCATCATATACGAAAGGTCAAGGTCATACGGGCTTGAAACTTATTGAAAAATATTGTCTGCTTTTCATCTCCAAATCCCCTTCTTGGAATTACATCAATCATGATCTGAAACATCAGTAGCAAGTAATTATAACTTAACAGTTATATTAGACGATTACTGTGTTACAAAGCAGTGTAGAGGATTGCTGCATGAATAAGAGTAAAGGTTATTGAGTGACTTCGTAGAAGCGCGTGTATCAAAAGTCAAGATCGACCTCTGCACAGAGGACTGTACTGAAGTCAGAATGGTTGCCATGTAGCCTGCTATGAATTTTGTTTTATATGAAGGCTTGCTGCTTTTAGTTTATGTATAAATCGATTGATTTTCTCTGCATACACAGCCAGATATTTATCATGAAGTTTGTTGAAATATTTCAGTTAACAGCCATTATGATTCAAAATATTGCTAAATATAACAAAATAGACGTTACTAACTTACCACTCTGATAATTTCTCCATAGTACAGTAGCTAAATACAACATTTTGTTTCAAGTCAAAGACTCCATGGATAATAGGAAGATATTTTCGCATATATGTAAGTGTTTCTTGACACTTTAACTTTTTGTGAAAATATGTGTTCTCAATTTCTGTCCAAGCAAAACATAACAGTAAAAACTAGTCTATCAAAAATATAGGAAATGCATCTACGTTTTTGTATAGTTCAGTTGTATATTTATTATTGTATGCCGAAGTGGGTACTATCATGATTATTTAAAGAAATTATCATGCATTTTTTTTTCGATAAGTTGTCTTCTTTTCGAGATAATTTTGGAAGTAAATAAAATATTTTCTTGGTTAATGCATTGAAGAAATATGCCACCATACACTTTTAATGTGTAGGGTATATCATTGAAGGATTGGAGGGAATAGATCAACGTATACCGTTAATGAAAATATCAAAGTTTTATACGTTGAGTAAGTCAATAATAGTACAGCAATTTGCTGAAATGGAAATAACTTATATAATATGTTGCGCTTAAATATCTAGATTTAAAGAAATCATCCCTGAAATTAGCGCCAAATGATCAAAGTAGACAAGCATAAATAATATAACAGTATTATTTTCGAATATAGTATAACTGACGGGTTTAAGTCAAACATGCGAAAATCAGCATTGTCAAATACCTTGTTCTTACGTGAACATCTGAGAACTAGTTGTGAATGTTTTGTCAGTGTTTTGCCCATCCTGCCCATTGTACACAATGTATTCCTTGACAGGTATGTCTTGATAGGGCAATAATGCACAAAAAATAACTACTCCAAAGTCATCCAACTTAACCTGTAAAATGATAAAAAGAAATACAACAGTATGTCAAAAACAATGTTTTAATTGATCCAAACACTGAGTACATTTACGACCAATAGCTAAAGGTGTGAGCTAGCTGCAAGCACATACTTGTTAAGTTTATAAATATATAACAATCTGCACAAATACTCTACCTAGTTTGTTTGTGTTCCACAATGACAAATGGAGAATTTGAAACAAAGGGACGTAACTACTGGAATTAAATTTGATTGAATGGTAATTAATTAACGATTTCTAAATGAAATCTTAGGTCGAAGTGGATATTTCCAACTTAATCGGAATCGTGATGGGGATTTTGAATCGGAATATTGTTGACTGAAGATTGGGGGACATCTCAACGTCTTTCCATCTATTACAAAAGTGTTCAATATCGAATATGTAACAAATGTAGGCAACAATAAATAAAACTTTGTTCAACGCGTACATTTATTTTGGCTCATATTTTAATCAGTTCAATTATCCTGGATACCCATTTGTTCAAAAATTTGCAGTACTGTAAAGGGCATAAAAGGAATTCATAAATAATGATTCACATAATTCACCAGTGCATTTTCCAAATCCTTCTTACGACATAAAAGGGATGCGCAAAATTTAATATGTACTGTATGAGATGTGAGGGATATAAACACCCTGTAAAATTTAAACCTCTTAACAGAGTGTACTGTCTTGTTCAATCTTCCTAAATAATTGCGATATCTTGTTAATGAACTGTTATTTCTTCAAAAGTGTCATGCTGTGTCATGCTGTTATATTTATGTCACATAATATTAAGATCACACGATGCTTTCACAAGATAGCCAAAGGCTGACGATATCAATTTTCTCTTGATGTCTCTAGATCTATAACTAGAAATCTATAACGATTCTAATATTATAGGCACAACGTTTTTAGATGTTGCACTGTCTGTACTAAACAGAGACGATATGCAAATTTTGATCTAGATCTACTTTAAATGTGTTATAGCAAATAGACCTAGAGAACAAAAGTAAGAAAAAACATTCAACAAAATAGATATTAATTATATGAAGCTTAGCCTACTAAATTCATAAAGTACTCACAGTTTATTGCAATAATCACTAATCACCTTCTACTTCCTTGTCCAACACGAATATTCCCGCGCGTTTGTGACGTCACAAATAAAGAAAAGGTGAAATCATGTAATTCACGATTTCATGTTTTGTCGAATTTAACTTCAATATTTCCCAAATTCGTAAAATCGTGAAGAAAAATTGTGAATTCATGAAATCGTGAAGAAAGTGAAGAAAAATCGTGAATTCATGAAATCGTAAATTCGTGAAGAAAATTCGTAAAAGTTTGGAAATCGTGAAATTTTGAAGACAAATAGTGAATTCGTGGAATCGTTTATTCGTGAAATCGTTAAATCGTGACGAAAATTCAGGAAATCGTGAAGAAAAATCGTGAATTCGTGAAATCGTAAATTTGTAAAATCGTGAAGTTGAAATGTCACCACCGGTCTTTCGCCAGAAACTGATAGACAATGAATGTTTAACAAAAATCCAGGACGAATATACTATTTTAATAGCTTGTGTTTTATTTTCATAATCAAGATTAAATGGCAACTTTATGTTCTAATATTACCAAACATGAGACTTCAGTGTAACTTTATTTCAGCAATATCTATTACTTGTATTGATTTGTAGATCAAAGTCAAAGACTTGTTATGGTATACACGTGTAACTATTTATTAATTGGAAATTATTGGTTGGGCACCAATCCAGTATCTGACTTTGGTCTTTGGTTAGTATTAAGTTGGCACTCAAATGAACATTAAGTGAAACAGTGCAATGCTAAATGAGTGTTTTTTTTAGAAAGTTCATACTAATAAAGATGCACTTTTAACACAATGATTAACTTAGTATTTCAAGTTAATTATTTGAATTATAACCAAGACAAAAATACCTTTTGTCTCAAAGACATGACTCAACATGGGTCCAGCCTTTGTATGCATTGATTACTAATTAATTGTTTAACTGCCATGGCCATACCTGCATAATAATTTTACAGACATGTTTAGATCTAAAACTATCAAAGATACAAGGGGGCCAAGATGGCTTTATATAGCTCACCTATAGCTCACTTGAGATCCACTTAATCGCCCTAGTGAAAAAACTCAATAAGTGTAACTGTTTTAAATTGCACTTAATGAGTTTTTGCACTAGGTTGACGTAATATGACCATATATGACCAAACTTTAACCGTAAAATATGTATCATAACTCAAATACTCTGTCTGAACATGACAAGATAAATTTTCTAAACAATATACATGCTGATTAGCGATAAATTAAATTTGACTTCTATAGTAGTAACTAACAAGGTTTTTCTTAGAATTTACCTAGTGACCTAGTTGTTCATCCAAGTTGTTCAACATTAACATTCTGACCAATTTCCATGATTGGGTTGTAAATGTAACCTGTATCGCATACACAAGTTTTTTGTTATCGGATGACCTAGTTAGTGACCTCAGATGACCCATATTTGAACTACCTAAATTCCATTAAGACAATTATACTGATACAGGTTTTTGAAGATCCAATATAAAATGCAACCTTTATTGCATACACAAGGTTTTCCTATGCTTTGACACTGTGACCTAGTTTTTGACCAAAAAAAAATCCATATTTAAAGTCGATATGGATTTTATCAAGATAATACGTTTGACCCAGTTTCATGAAGATTCAATGAAAATTACAACCTTTATTGCATACATTATAGTTTTCTATTATTTAAACCTGTGACCTAGTTGTTTTACCCTGGATGACCCATATTTAAGTTATATCTTTTTTTATCAAGGTTTTCATTCTCACTAAGTTTCATTCATATTCAATGAAAAATGCAGCCTCTATTGCATGCACAGAACAATCACAATACTGCGTGCTCAGGTCAGCTAAAAGGGAATCCATACTCTAGAAGACACAAGAGAGATCCATTTAAAACAGGCTATGTATTATTTTTACATTCAAAGTATTCGGGTTGGGTCCAAAAACTGACATTCACATAGAGTTTTACAGATTTGTAATGATTTTAAAGAACAGATTGATAAGTAAATTGTATAAAATAATACCTTATGAACTGCTATACATCTTAAGCTAACCATGTTGCTTCTCATAAAATTATATGAGAAATAAAGTGATTAATTCTTAAACATATAGACTTATTTACCTGAAATGTCACACTTCAGTAGATCTCCATGTACACTGTATATTATGTTTTAATTTGTATACAGTAGAATTTTTTGAATGAATACTTACCAACACATATCTTCAGACACCCATGGATACTTTAATGTTGGTGGACAGCCTAGTGATTTTCGAGATGTTGTATACACAGAGAGTTTCATTACAGTTTTCTGAAAGTAGAAATCAATTAATTTTCTATAAATTTACTGCATGACGGCTTTTCTAAGCCTTTCTTGTTTTAAATCAATTGTACTTTACTAGTCATGAAAAAGGACGTAACTTTAATACATTTATAAATAACTAACAGTTTTTGTATTAAATTTTGTGCTTTACGGACTCAATTTAACTGGAGGTATGACTGAAAGTTTGAATTCTGAAAAGCACCAGGTGGTCAGCCCTGACCAAGCTGAACAATATGGCGGCCCGCCGATTGATCTCATGCAAGAGACGGGCCTGTTTGGTAAACGCAAACCAGAAAAGACAGACTTTAAGCATGCTGAGATTTATGGGTCATTGGCAATTATAATAGATCCTTCGCATATCACTGGACTCAAAAGAGTCAACGATATGTGAATAATATATGTCTACAATTTAAATGACAAGGTTGCGGTATTGAATGAAGGTGTAATGCTGAGACACAAGAGGGTTAAACTTCTTAACACAAATCCAATTCGCTTAGATAGTGATCAATCAATTCGTATTCGTGTCAAGAACATTCCCCTATCTGTTGACGATGGAACGTAGTCCATACCACTGATATTGAAAGGGATTTACGTTATCAGTTGTATGCGTGAAATACTAAGATATAATGACAAACAAACTAACTGTGAAACAGGAGAAAGGCTATTTACGGTCTAAGCATATTCCCTTTAAACAACTCTACCACGCTTCATGACCGTTGGAAAATTTAAGGGGACGTGTTATTTATTTTCGGCAAAATTCTGACAAGACAGTAGAGACATGTAAAAGGTGTCTTGAAGAAGGACACTCTACCTATAACTGCCAAAATGTCTGGAAATGCCTAAAGTGCATGAAATCTGGCGACAGAAAAGGCGATTACAATATAGGCGATGTCAGCGATTTTGACGGCGAACGACAACACCCCTTAGAGTCTCCAAATGTATTGCTACCAGCGGACTCACACAAAACGAATTGTCTTGCTTCTAACACAAATACCGTTATGCACGAAGAACCTGAGGAGAACACATGTGAAAAGAAAAAGTCTCGCAAAAAGACCAAACAGATTAACAAAGGACAACTGTTGATTGACGCATTCTGTGCCAGCCAAAATGAGACACCGAACAAGGGAAATCATCCAAATGCAAAACGTAGGACTCCTCCAACTCCTGTAGATAATTATACAACTAGGAAATTGTAGCAGTCGGCGATGCTACAATGTAGCAGCTTGGAATCGGAGTCAAGCAATGGGTCATATAGTGATGACTGAGCTTGTTGCATACTTTCTCCTTCATCGGAATATACTTATGGACTATGATATAGCTTGATATATTACCCTCTTTCTTTTTTGAAAAGAGAACTTGATACGTTACGTAAAACGCCCAAATTGGCCGAAACTCAAGTGAAACACAAAAATATATCTACAAATGTATAGTATTGTTAATTCATATTGCTACACATGCCATGGACGTTTTATTCGATATTGTGAACTATATTGATCTATATATGCGTAATATGTATGAAAGAAAAAGCACGCTTGTTCTTTGAAGCGCACTCTTTAATAAATGTATTCATGTAAACTATTCTATGTTCGGACTTTTCTCCATACATATATATATGTAAAAACAATGTCTTTTTTGCACCGGTAATGCACTACTTTCGCCGAAAGATACAAATGTCTGTAAACATATTTACATAACAACTTTGATAAAGACTATAGATATCAAATATAGGGCTATGTGACCACACACACGCATGACAAACACGCATAGTTCATGCTTTCAACTTTGTCCGGCATTATTTTGTAAATATTTCGCTAGCAAAGCAAGCTGTTACGGTACAGACTTATTCTTTGTCCTTGCATAAAAGCTGATCTTTTTTTAGTAAACGCTACACATGTCTTTCCTATTGCTATTGTCTCTTTTTATTGTGCATGTTACAGTCACCTTTTGAATTTTGAAAAAATCAAAATGTACTATTATACATGTGGTATTGTCTTGCGATATTGCTGTTAACATAATTTATTGCTAATTACTGTTCACGCATAAGAACATTTGCTAAAGCATTTAAAAACAAATCAAATAAAAAAACTATACGGTATTGTTGCGATATGGCAAAGTTTAGCGCACTATTTTCTTAATGCTAGTTTCGTTTTGTTATTGCAAATATATCAGAGGTTCTTTTTGTCAGTATGATTTTCTTACGCTTCTGCATTATTATAGTAATCTATTCAAAACATAAGATTTTTTTTAAAAACATAAAAGACAAGATGTCACCATTTCAAACATGGAAAGTTATCTGTTTATTCTACTCAATACATTGATATGTTTAAATCAATATCCATAGTATGAATTTGGATCATGTCGTTACACCTGAGTACTTTACCAAATAATTTTGATGTATTTAAATCAAATAATATTATCATAGTTATAAATAATTACTTTGAATCACGTTGTCATCAGATATAGACATAACACATGTAGTGTCCTTAAATTGTCAAGGCTTACGAAATAAACAAAAACAAGGCAGACTGCAGCAATATTTAATACAACAAAAAACAAATATAGCATTTTTACAAGAAACCCACTTCACCGTTGATATTATTCACTCTGTTAAAATCAATTAAATGACTGGGTTTTCTCATATGGCGAAACAATAAGCAAAGGATGCTATATCCTTATACACAAAAACAAAAATCTCTGAATAGCACCATTTTTAACAATTACAGTAACTGTACTGGAAGATACGTCTTTACTAACATTGAATTTCACAATAATACATATACATTATTGAATATATATGCATTTAATGATAAGAAAATGCGAAAGAAATATTTCCTCGAATTAAGTGATATTTAAAAAAAGTCACGCAGAAGGTATAACTTTTTTTTAGGCGGAGATTTTAATAAAGTTCTAAATACATATGATATAATAACACGTTCCTTGACAAGTAGCATAAACATTTCTAAAAGTGTGTCTGATATAATGAAACATCTTAAATTGATTGACATATGGTATAAACTAAATGACAATAAACAGCAGCTGACATAGCGCAATAAAACATTTTCTGAAAAAGTAGGAACGATTTCTGGTTTATAGATGAAAACATCATACCATTAGACCTTTAGAGATATACGCCCTGCTCTTATTCAAGGTACAGACCACCAAACAATATCACCTAAATTAAAATCATCTTTTAAGAGAGGTCTAGGGTTCTGGAAACTAAATGACTCGTATTTTGAAGACCAGTCCTACTATTAACAAAGTTCACGGGTTATTTATAAATGTAAAGCTCTAAACATTGAAAACTACCAATCAAAATGGGAAATTTTGAAATATAAAATAATAGAAAACTCAATAACATTTTCCATGCAGAGCGCAAGAGAAAGAAAGAATAATTTATAAGCGCTAGAAAAGCAGTTCAGTTATTTGTATTGAAGAAATGAAAGTGATATTACATCACAGAATAAAATTTATAAATAGAAAATGAAATCAAATCGTTATATGATTTCAGAACCAAAGGAGCCCAAACTCGCTCCAGAATTAAAACCTTAGAAGAAGGCGAACACATTTCTTTATACTTTATAAGCCTTGAAAAATCAAGGCAAAGCAAAAAAAGTATCACATCAATTTATCAAACATTTTTGAACAATATATAAGACTTGTTAGTTCAAGCTTTAAATGAAATCCTTGAGAAAAGGCAAATATCACGAAGTCTGAGACAAAGCATTATTTCTCTAATTTAAAAAAAATCTGATCCGGAAAACCTTTAAAATTGGCGCCCATTTTCCTTGCTAAATATAGATTATAAGATAGCTGCTATAGTTTAAGCGTGACGACTTCAAAAAATATTACCAAAGAAAATTAGTTGTGATCAGCAACGATTTATAAAAAACAGTATATTTATATATATAAGGCTTTCGACACTATAGATTGGAACTTCATGTTCAATATCTTGCATAAATTTGGATTTTCAAGTACATTTCTAAAATCTATAGTTATTTTACAAAAACATAATGTCTGCGATTATCAACAATAGGTGGAAAAAAAAAATCTCAAACAGGGAATGCCACATACCAAAAACGCAGCCTCCCCAAAACGAGCCCCATAGCACCCAGAAGTGCACACCACCAACACACACACACACACACAACACACACGCACACACAATCATGTGCACACACATACATACACTACCAACACACACTAGTATAAAAAGCAAACACACGAGGACAAAACGAACAATTAAAGGAACACAGTGGGGCACCGCCTTGGAACGGTCAGTGGCAAAAACACCACTGGGGAGCTTAAACCGGTTTATGGTGCGCACCCAACCTCACTCTTACCCCCACCATGTTCCAAGTAATACAAAGTAAGTCTATTCATCATGTCAAAATATCATAGCTAGCCGATGACACAACACTTTTTTTAAATAACAAACACGAAATAACTACTGTTTTAGCCCTTGTTGAGGAATTTGGAAAATATTCCGGTTTACAAATAAAAAGGAAAAAATCTGAAGGCTTATGGCTTGGAAAAACAAAACATATAGAAACATATGCTAATATGCAGTTCAAAACGATGGCATAAAGACACTTTGGGTCTTCTTCGGGCACGTGCTGAATTCCGCTCAAACAAAAACTTGGAAGAAAAGATAAAATATATCAAATTACATATAGAATAGTGGAGTCTTAGAAATTTAACCTTTAATGGTTACCAAATCAATCATACTGTCAAAGCTTACATACCTCATTGAAACAATGCATAACCCACAGAATGTCACCTGAACCAATACGGACGTGAACGTCTCATATTCTTAACAGCCTTTAAATCCCCGCCAAAATAAAAAAACTCCTTTACCTGTCTTCCATAGGTCCCTAATTGAAACTTGGATTTATCTTAAAATGTAAAATCCGAAGCAAAGCTCTCCTCCTTTTTCGAAAAAAGAAAACAAATTTTATGGGACAACTATCATATCAACCACAAAATTTAATCCAGAAGCTTTATCTTCCATTCCTGGATTAATTCTGGATTTATTTCCGTAAATGATGTATAAGATGAATCTTTAATCATTGATGATATATTAATATTTGAAAAGTTAACTGATAGACGTAACTGGATAAGTGAGATACAAAAAACAAAAACAAAAGCAGCATCCCCTAAAACGTGGATACAAGTTCTTAAGTCTGAAGCATCAATACAAACTAAAGTAAGAACAACTATATACGCACACATTTACAACCTTTTTTACAAGATCTATCAAATAGATACATGTACTCGTATCTAGTAAAACGGAAATTTGTTAAAGTACGGGAATAATTTTTTTAAAGTAAAAATCGACTGTGAAAAAGTATATATATTAATCAATAAATTTATCATAGACAACATAATAAAACAATGCAAATATAAGCTGATACATAAAATAATAGCCACAAATGAAAATATTTATATACATGGAAAATATTAAACTACCCTATTTGTCATTGCTGTGGAAACACAGATAATTTAGAACATTTCTTTATTAGTTCTAAATTCTTAACATAATGTTGGAAATGCATCTTAAACACATTCAAGCATTGTGGTTTTTTCAAACCCTTAAGGGGGTTACTGGTGAGGTTTTGGATTTTTGCACTTCCGGAAATTTACATTTGTTATATTTAAAAAATGATGAGTTAATTGGAAAAATCAATTATGCTGTAGTAAACTTAGGCACAATAGGAATACTTTAGTGTAAAAAAAATGAACATTTTTGAAAAAAAATATTTTGACCTCACATTTTGTGACTAAATTGACAAATTTTGTCAAATGCCAAATTGGGGGGTAGGGGTACAAAAATAGTCATTTCTGAAAAACCGTTAAAGATATTATCTTAATTCAAAATGTATTACAAGGAGAATTGTTAGGATATAAAAATTCATCAATAATTAGTTCTTTTTACAGTTCTTTATTACAGACCTATGCCGTCATATCTCAAAGCTCGTTGAAATCTAAAAAACACATTTTTTGTCAGTTTTTATTGAATTTCTTTCTTATATGCACATTGACCCCCATTTTTTATGTTTGCATTCTAAAACAAAGGTTTTAATTAAACTGTAGGCAAAGTATCCGAAAAACCTTGTTATTCCTTTATCATGAAATATTCATTGATCAAAAATTGAAAAAAAAAATGAATTTTAGTAAAGTGGGTGGGGTAATAATAGGGAGCGCAATATTTATTCCGATGATGATATAAATACCACTATCACTAATTTGTCATCCTAAAGTAAGACATACTACCCTAGAAGATATTAAAAATTGATACCCATTCTGAAACATACACCACATACATAAACGTTTATAATATGAAAATTCTAGCTAATTCTGCATTAAGCACCTTATCTGATAGTGTATCACTAAAGATTAATATTGCGAAAAAGTTAAGTCATTGACCAATCTTTTTTTTCCAGAAATTAACTTGCAATATGTTAGTCTCCATAAAAAACAGGGCCAATAAAATTTCTTGTTATTTTGAATTTCAGCAGTGACCCCCCTTAAATAAGCTGGGCTGTTTAGTTATAGGGTACAAACTAGACTTTGTTGAATATAAATACATATAATTTAATATACTGCTCGCATACATTGGTTTTTCAATATATAAAAGTCACCTTTGTAGTGAAAGAATATCAAAGCCATATGATACTCTTAATGTTTTAAAAAGTGAGCTACATATCTTAATTACGAAAAGCACAGAATTTCCTGCAAGTTTCCGGAGAAATTCGTAAAAAAAGCTGAACGTATTTTTTGTGAATTTACAGGAAAAACGTATATTTGTTTTAAATATATAGTAGGTGGTTTTGATAGTTAATATTTTTCTCTTCTATTTTTTTGACTGTGATACTGTTTGTATTTTTTCTTTAACTGAAAAATAAACGGGCAGGCATTTCTCGGTTCCAAAAAGAAAAAAAAGTTTACAGTTAACCAGAACAAAATAATAAAAAAGGGTTTTATTCAAGTACAGAACAGCAAACATGTATTGAAAACAGTTTTTTAAAAAATAATTAAAATCACATCTTTAAATCAAGAACAGAACGGAAATCATGTCTTGAATGCAGCTTTTCAAGACCGAAAAGTGCACAAACTAATAAAAATGACAGACTGAAATATAAAACAACAACAACAACAAATTTTATTAAGCATTTAAGCATTACAATGCTTCTTGCCAAATATATTAGAGACAGACTTTTCATGACTTCGTGTACCATGTCCCATTATCTCTTACAGCATAAAATTGCAAAACACACATGTGTTTTGAAGATACCTTATACATTCGCTGGTTCATTGTCTGTTAAAAGTATTTTTACACGAAACTCTGACGTGGAAATTTAATAACTTAAATCTAGAAAATATAATTATTTTTGCCTACAAGAAGCATAATGATAAATGCCCAGAAATCACCTGTCCAAAATACACCTTTAAAGCCACGGTTGAGTACTAGAGGCAATAACTTAATAGCACCGTAACCTTTAACCAACTGCTGTAAGAAAATAGTGGAATACCATTGACCCAGGCGTTTAATCGCAACAAACAAAAAATCAATACTAAAATGTAATCATAAAAATCAACCCAATGCAAGCAGGATTCAAACTCAGGATGTTAAGTTTATTAATCCGACACCCTTCCATGTCACCCTAAAAGCTCGCTCAATGGCTAGGAAGTGCAAGTGCTGTTTTACGGTATTAACCCTCTAATATATAATACAAAGAGTTTAGTTTTGCTTCGTTAGAAGTAGTAATGCATGTAAAGTAACTTCGGGGAGAAAATATCTTCAAAGTATATCTAACCCATGACCATCTATCATGCTAGATAGATGATCGTGTTCTAACTAAACTAACTAATTATTTAAAC
Source organism: Saxidomus purpurata (assembly GCA_022818135.1). NCBI lineage: Eukaryota > Metazoa > Mollusca > Bivalvia > Venerida > Veneridae > Saxidomus > Saxidomus purpurata. The sequence goes on from JAFMSR010000011.1 coordinate 51,265,053, forward strand.
TTGTGCCTTCTTGTAGCAATGTCAAATCACAAAATTATGCAGAGTTCTGGCCCGGCCAAGCCGTCCGGACTCATTGTTATGCATTTTAATACAAAAGCAACTCATATCTTTACAGATGTAGTGATTCTAGACTTCTGAGCGTCCAGAAGCCTAGTTAGCTCAGTTAGTTAGAGCGTCTGAATTGCAAGCAAAATGTCGCGCGTTTGAATCATATGTCACAGGGTGAGAAAAATGTCACAAAACGGCTTTGTCCAAGGAACAGTATAAACAAAGACGTTGAGTTCAATTTCATATTTACTATATTAGCATCTAGGTGTAGAGACTGCAGTTTATAAAACCACTTCAAACTGTTACACAGTTTACACAGTTAATTATAATTCATTCACAATCACCACAGTTAATGGTAATACTAATAACCATCTGTCATAGATATTAAACAACTCTTCATGACATAAACCAATGCCACATCAAACCATGAACACATCATAACCGTGAACACATTATATAAATCATCTTCACATCACATCATTATGAAACCATCGTCTCATCACTACATGGTTAGAGTAACCATCGTCACTTTAAAAATAGGCTAGATCTATGGGATCTCTGCTCTAAACACCAGGGTATTACCAAAACTGTACCCTACATCGCTCCACACTGGCTTACTCCACACTGGCTCACTCCACTCTGGCTCACTGTGATGTTAAATGCAAAGACAGATGAAATCTTCCTCCAAGAAAGCCAAACTGACCACTAAACAAAGAACGGCAGAATAACCCGCCAATGTACAAATCCATGCTTTATACACATAACTCATGGCGTCACATACAACTGAGTAAACCCGTGACTGATCATGTGATAACAAAATAGAAGACAAGTAATAGATAAAAACCGGTTTACACGGTAATGAACCGTACAAAGTAATAGGAATGAGACAGTAAAAAGGCGTCAGTCGACTAAAAGGAAATATGGTCAAAAATGACCCTGTTACACACTCCCCCTCTCTGGGAAATGACGTCAGACATTACAGATACATGCACAAATAATACTGATACCTATTCTTAATTTAAAATAACTATTTATTACGCTTCACCGAGCACAAATTAAAATTTACTTCATAATTGCCTCTAATATCCTATTTGTCACATCTGGATTCAACTGATCAAAAACTCCAGAACTCAACAAAATTCCCATAGTATTTACTATGGACCTGGCCCCTAGACATCATTGTCTGCTTGACCTGCCGGTACAGATTCAGGCACCTGGTGGCCGTCAAACAACCTTTTCTCAAGTGCATATTCTTGCTCGATTAAATTCCTGAATAAATGATGCTTTTAATATCATTTCAAAAATGCTCATTCTTTGATTAATGATTTAGAAATATATAGGAGAGGTATCATGCTAATTTTCTGGATTTTGTTTTTGCATTACTTGTTGTGAGTGAATTAAAAACTCTAAAATATACATTTACACTATAGTTTGCCTGATAAAACAACATTTTTCAACATTTTTTCAGTTATTCAAATATATGGCTAGAGCCAAAGACGCTCAATCAGTAGGTTTAATATTTTGAAGTCGCCGATCTTTATCACTGGACCACGGAAACGGTCTTTCGGTATTTTATTGGATTATATGAAACAAATAAAACCGAAAGACCAACCGCTGAAATGACAGACACGCCAACGGAAAGAAAACCAACTGTATGAATCTTTCACACCAAAAAAGTACGTTGTTCTGGTGGGGCCATCGCGTTTGTTAAAAGAAAGTTGAAAACGCCATAACGCGAAGATACACAACACAAACCAACAAATGGCAAGATGGTAAAACAACGTAGGTACGATAGTGACAACGCTATGTTGCGATAGTAAAAGTACGATGTACGTTTATTAAAAAACGATGTAATATCACATTTCTACCATTGTAGCATCGAAATTTCGCCAACGTAACATCGCGTTCACACCGTTGAACCATTGTGCAATTGTGTTTTCAAAATCGTGTTTTCAACATCGTGTAATCGCGTTTTTAACATCGTGCCGAGGTCATTTAACCATCCTAAAAACGTGAATTCACCATCGTGTCATTGCGTTTTCCCTAACGTACCATGGCGTTTTATCATCGTGCCATCGTGAACAAATTCTTACCAACGTGACATCGCGTTTTCATCACTCACAACCTATCTCTTAGTTGTTTAGACGTGCTGTCACGGTATAACTGTCGCGTAGCGTTGTTCAATTGGTCCAGGTTGCCTTTGATACCCTCTATAATAGTGACTCATTATTTAGTAGATGCCTCTTGAAAGTAAAAAGACAAACACAATGTTCATTCAATAATCGATTAATTGATTGTTGTAATAATGAAATATGTATCATATCCGAGTGACCGATAGCATTACTGGTAAGACCAAGTTTGGTTATTTGTTACTACCAAACTTGGTCTTACCAGTATTCTTACGAATGTCGAAAGTTGTCTTAAGGTGAAATATACTACAAAACTTAAATTACAGGTGCTACCGAGCTCGAGCTGTCATTTCGCTGCCATTTCTGGACCAGATCCAGTTATATAGGGTGCGGATGCTGGCAAATAGCTGATAGCCAGTCAGAATTTAGGAGCATCCAGCAATCCAGTACAGTAGTAATATGGCCTCTGTCACTGTGATAGACAATAACATTAAATAATTAAAAAGATGTTTCAAGTTAATCAATTACAATACAAAGTGGTTCCATTTTAGCTGAAAATAGAATTAAATATACTTTAAAACTGTAACAGACATTGAATAACGTTAGCATAGAAACGTGCCAACATCTATCACACAAGTGACTAAAACAGTCCCTAATACTTATACTTCTAAACTTTCTAAATATGGTAATCTAATATGATAATTTCTTTCATAATACTTAAGGTGGTTTGCTTGGAAAAAAAATCAATAGATTTTCTTTAAACTCGCTATAGTTCAATCTTATTCAATTCCAAATAAAACACTACAAGAAAAAGATAGGTCACCGTCCTTAATTTCGCGCAATATGCATTTATAAATGCAGTATGTTTTTTTAGTTTTTAAAGTTTCACAAGAATAAAAAAATCGACAGTCATGTCTGTTTCTCTTTTTTTTCTCTCCTCGAAACAATAATTTTTATAATGCTTATCTGTTGAATAACTGGGTGATATGTATTTTTTTAGGTCAAGTTATTGCCGACCTATTCATCATCGCCATTACGAAAATCAAGCATATAAAATTACCCTACCCACTTCTAAATCAACACGAATAGTAGACAATTCTAAATTGTTTGCCATGCAAAAATTAACCGATAATTTTAGTAATTCTGTATTTACTTTTGGACCTAGCAGGACATACAAAGTTTTTAAAAAATGATATGTCCCATGCTTTTGTTTTGTCATGGGCGTTCGAAAATGCAGTGAGTTAATGCTAAGAAAATACTTTGAAATCGGCATATATGGTATCTGCGGGATATCTTTATTTTGCATCAACTAAATTTAAAATGTCTTACCGCCTACAACTTTGGGAAGGATCGTGAATTTCGGGAAAGTAAGTCTATACCAATATGTGTTTCTGCATTTTATAATCGATACAAATCAAACAGATATTTTACCCCATCCATTTAGATATTTTTTAATCTAAATACTTTCCGTACCAAATGCATTCCTAGGGTTAGATTTGGTGCTATATGAATTTGGTAGATGAATTATTAACGTTATCGAACGCACAGAAGCACCCATGAACCACATAACTAGGGAATGCCGGTGTATTTGCCTTATAAAAACAAAGATTCCTTGAAATGATATAGGAATACGGTTGTATAAGAGGCTTATGGATTGGCTTTTTCTAGTCCACACGAAATGAATATTTTTGTGTCCAGCCATATAACTCGTTAGGCCTTTTGGAATAGTGGACCAATTTTAAGTACTGAGAAAACAAGCCACAATCTCTTTAATAGTTTTTTAATGTTATTTTAATCCGCTGCACTTATATGCAAGAACATTTCTTATCGATAATTAGACTTACATGTGTTGAAAATATACAATTGTACCAGTCATAATTTTTCAACTTGAGAAACAATTATAAGCAAATTGTTCAATAAGTGATTTTGAATGCTACAATTGATCAGTGTTCTTTAAAGTCCCAGAATCTTTTTGAATTTACTGATATTATGAAATAAATATATGCTGATAGGATAATGATAGAATCATGTTCTCATGTTCTATTCACTCTAAAACAATGTTGACATATGCAATTATTTTGTGTTCAAGTCTTTTTTATATTTTGTAATATCACTTCAAAAAATACTGTTCTATATTTCTTACATGTACATTGATTTAAAAAGTAATGTTGTGAAGGTTTTTCTCTACAAATAAAGGTCATCTCCACCGGTAAGACAACGTCGCTGGTAAAATGAGAACTACTTGTCAATATGGTCCTGGGACTTTAAGCTAAACTAATGGTATAGTTTGCTCGGCTAAAAAACTATGAATATTCTCTCAAATATGGCTGCCATGGTTACCATATATCAAAATTCACGACCATTAGGGTCATTATGGCCCTATTTCAATCACAGATTAACATTGCTCTTCATACGTTACAAGGTCACAAAATCCAACACACCACACAAACAGCCAGCTATTCTCTCCCGCCTATGTCCACTAAGACAAAGCCAAGGAATAGGCACTTTGTGCTAAGGTTAGCAAGAAAGTGTATATATGCGAATTTTCATTCTTTGAAAAACAACACTTGAATGCAATATTCAAATCTGTGTACTGATAAATTAGTTAAAAGTAAAGTATGGTGTCACTATACAGTGTAAAATAGTTGTAGTCAACTTTGGATGTGACAGGAATCAGTCCCAAATCATACAAAAGTAGTATTTACTTGAAATTTCTATTCTTCAAAACATGACTGATAATTACACCAAAGAAGAAGTATTATCTCATTCACACACATATTACCAGATAAGTACACTGCAACAGTAAGAAGTTGTATACAGTATACGTCTGTATGCATGTACATTTATATAGAAATTCAAAGTTACAAATGTACACAAATTATCTCATGGTTATATATCAATTTAAATTGATTAAATACATGCATCATTATACCGTTCTGTGCCATTTAATTAAAGCAAGAGGTCTTTTTGGTTTGTAAACTGGAATTACCAAACACATGTTTTTCACAATAAAAAGCAATCAGGTGACATGTTGCTGAATCATATTCTTCTCCAACATATATATTATCAGTCAGTGTTTATGCCTGATTTCTAGTGAGTAATTATGCCAACTCATTACTGAAGACCTGTATTCTGGCTTTCACAGCAATAACCATTCAGATGGACTGTTTGCACAAGTCTAGTCTGACAGAAAACAACACCAATCTCTGTAAAACTTGTTTTGCAATGAAAAAAGAAGACATACATTAAGCTGACATGATGAACATGCATAGTTTCTTTCATTTAGAATGCAAGCTAAGGTTGTATAATGCAAGCCGGCAATGTTGTTGTAACTGAACCTTATGTCACACTCGTAAGTAAATAGACATGCTGGTCTGTTGCCACTGCATCATAGAATATCAAAATATCACGCATTGTATATCTAGCATCATTTTGAAGACTTTCTCTTATTTTTGACACGATATTTGCACCAATTACTGTCTTAGCCTGGCCTGAATTTACTGTACATCCAGCAACTTTCATTTCCAAGCAACGACCGTCTCATAAGATACCTTAAAGCTGATCTACGAGTTATTTTGGCAAAACCTAAAGTCCATATCATTTGCGTTTTTTTCCAATCATTTTTACAATAGTGGTTAACGATTGCCTAGATAGAAATGACAAAGATTTTTCAATCCCGTAAATCAGTCATTACATGAATATACTATTGTGTAGATATTAAATAGGGGGATTCAGGGGTGGGATTATCGAAGTAAAATTCGTCATGTATATTGCATGGCAGCACACTACATTTCGAACACCCCTTGTACATGTCATTAAGAATAACTTAAAAAGACACCGTTGCACATAATATCCTTGTCATCAGAGAATCACTTTTACAAACATCAAGAACACTTCCAAGATATGACTTCCTTCCAGCAGAGCATTTGAATAATAGAAATGGATACCTTAATAACCACTTTACAAACCCTATCTATTCGCAGTAAACATGGATTCAATTAAATATATCAATATTAAATATTTTTAATCTGTAAGTGTTTAAATTTATGAAAATCGGTAAAAATACAGAAAACCCCCCTTTATTGAGAATGAGATAATAGTGTTTCTTTAGAAAAACTGCTTTCTCCTATTTTGTAAGTTCATCAATAATAAGCAAAGGTAAAATATGTTCGTTATATGTTTCCATGTTAATTTTACATGTTTTATAAATGTTATGATCTTCCTGACAACGTCTGGCAAATTCTCAGGTAAGATACGTTTTTGGCAATTAATACTGAAACGTGTGGAATTAAGTCAATTAACTAATATAATCACCTTTCGAACCTGATATGATTTATGAAACAGACGTACATGTATTTATTATCTGAACGGCGCATAACCAGTTTTGTAAATTTCTACACAGTGAAGATGTTTTTTGAAAAGATCATACTTGCCAGACTTGCATGTAGAAGATCAATTTACACATTTAAAATGTAATCAATACCTTTATCGAATCGTATTACATTTTAAATAAAAGCTTTAAACAATGCAAGGCAATGTTTAATTAACTCATTACATTGACATTTTGATACACTGTTATTGTTTCACTACCACCTTTGAGTCTCTGCGTTCACTGCAATTTCTTAAGCAATATGTTCCTTTAGTTTTAACAACTGACTGTTGCAATGCAAAATATTACTGAACAAAAAAACAAAAATGATATCAAACAGGGAATGCCACGTACCAAAAACGCAGCCTCCCCAAAACGAGCCCCACAGCACCCAGAAGTGCACACCACCAACACACACACACACACACACACACGCACACGCACACGCACACGCACACACAACATACACACACACAAACAATCATGTACACACACAAACATACACTACCAACACACACTAGCATACAAAGCAAACACACGAGGACAAAACGAACAATTAAAGGAACACAGTGGGGCACCGCCTTGGAACGGTCAGTAGCAAAACACCACTGGGGAGCTTAAACCGGTTTATGGTGCGCACCCAACCTCACTCTTACCCCCACCATGTTCCAAAGTCACAGGACAGTGTAAATAAAAGTAATCCCTGCTAGGTGAATCTCTAACACACGCAATGGAAACAAAAGGCATGGTATGTAAAACACAAAAATGCTCGTGTTTAAATATATAAAAAGCAAAACATTGAGAACCAAAAAACGTATGTACTCAATGCCTTTGCAGAAGGCAGAGCACCAAGAGAAACACCCTTAAGGGCCCGACGAAACAGGCCAGAGGACAGAAATCAAAACAGTTTCGTCCCAGTGGGATTTAAAAACTGCCCTTCACAGAGTCCTCCCCCTCTTCCTCTTGCTTAACAAACCGTTTTCGTACATGTTTATTATATCATCATCTGAAACATGCAAACTATCTCGTTTTCCATGTAAATTCATGTTTTGCCATCTAAGCATGTAATATATACCTTTACCATGCAAATTTGGATTGCATTGTCGAAATTAAAATATAAAAATTCTAAAACTGATGTTACAGATTTAAATTAACTTAAACCATTCGAGTTATGTACTACGAAGTCAAAAGCAGAAACAAGAAATACCCCACAGAGACTAGGCCCTAATGGAGTGGTGACATTTTAAAATGATTATTTTTGCTTAAAAGGCTTGTCTGAATTTGATTTTGTTTGGCACAATCAACTTTGTATTTGTTTACACTCCACTCAGAAACTGGATGTTTACAGAAATGAGGCCCTCAAGAGGATGTGATGTTTTTCTAAAATTACTCTTATTATTATTATTATTATTATTATTATTATTATAACACTCTTTTCGTATTATAAATATGTTTAAAAGTGCTTTACAATAAAATATAAAAGGCATACAATTAGCATAGAAAAGAATATTACATTACAAGACACAACCCAAAAAACATTAGCGTAAGTTAAAGTCAGCCTGAAACAGTATATCAAAGAAAACACTCACACGGAAAATGTAAAAAAAGGAGCATAAAATCCTATTGTATATAGGAGAGATAACAAGAGCTGTCCCTTACAAGTGACGAATGCCCCCGAAAGAGGTGCCTCATTCTGTGTCCTCTCCATGTACTCAATAAATGTGCTATGTCATTTTAAAATCCTTCCATGCATGACAGAGTAACCATGCATACAGTATTCCATTACTTTAAACACTAAGTGAGACCTTGACCTTTAAGGTAGAGACTTGGGTCTTGCACGCAACACATCCGCTTGATGTGCTAGACATTTGTGCCAAATTTTTTTAAAATCCTTCGAAGCATGATCAAGTTATAGTCCGGACACAAATGTATGCATATATACAGGATTCCATTACCTATAAACTCTAAGTGTGACCTTGACCTTTGTGGTAGGGATGTTGGTCTTGCACGCGACACGTCGTCTTGATGTGCTAGACATTTGTGCCAAATTATTTTAAAATCTTTCAATGCATGATAAAGTTACAGTCCGGACACGAATGTGTGCATATATGCATATATAGAGGAATCCATTACCTTCAAACTCTAAGTATGATCTTGACCTTTAAGCTAGGGACGTGGGTCTTGCACACGACACGTCGTCTTGATGTGCTAGACATTTGTGCCAAGTTATTTTAAAATCCTTCAATGCATGACAAAGTTACAGTCCAGACACAAATGTGTGCATATATGCATATATAGAGGAATCCATTACCTTCAAACTCTAAGTATGACCTTGACCTTTGAGCTAAGGACGTTGATCTTGCACGCGACACGTTGTCTTAATGTGCTAGACATTTGTGCCACGTTATTTTAAAATCCTTCGATGCATGACAAAGTTACAGTCTGGACACGAATGTGTGCATATATAGAGGATTCCAAAACCTTCATACTCCAAGTGTGACCTTGACCATTGAGATAGGGATGTGGGTCTCGCACGCGACACGTTGTCTTGATGTGCTAGACATTTGTGCCAAATTATTTTAAAATCTTTCAATGCATGATAAAGTTACAGTCCGGACACGAATGTGTGCATATATGCACATATAGAGGAATCCATTACCTTCAAACTCTAAGTATGATCTTGACCTTTAAGCTAGGGACGTGGGTCTTGCACACGACACGTCGTCTTGATGTGCTAGACATTTGTGCCAAGTTATTTTAAAATCCTTTAATGCATGACAAAGTTACAGTCCGGACACAAATGTGTGCATATATGCATATATAGAGGAATCCATTACCTTCAAACTCTAAGTATGACCTTGACCTTTGAGCTAAGGACGTTGATCTTGCACGCGACACGTTGTCTTAATGTGCTAGACATTTGTGCCACGTTATTTTAAAATCCTTCGATGCATGACAAAGTTACAGTCTGGACACGAATGTGTGCATATATAGAGGATTCCAAAACCTTCATACTCCAAATGTGACCTTGACCATTGAGGTAGGGATGTGGGTCTCGCACGCGACACGTTGTCTTGATGTGCTAGACATGTGTGCCAATCTTTTTTAAAATCCTTCGATGCATGACAGAGTTACGGTCCGGACACGAATTTGTAAGTGGGGACGCACAGACGGACGGACAGACAGACAGACGGACAGACAGACGGACGGTGCGATTTTAATATGCCGCCCTTCGGGGGCATAAAAATGAAGAAGTAATTGTACTTGATTAAAAATGTCATGTACTTGTTTAAACCTGAAGTTCAGTTTGCATAATAGTTTTAAAAAAGATGGGTTTTTAACTGTTCCTTAAAAATGTTCAAAGACTTAGCACTTTGGACTGAGCTAGGAAGAGCATTCCATAAGGCTAAAGCTCCAGTTGCCAAATGTAATAGTTCTGGTCCGTGGGACCACTAATGTCAATGCAATACTGGAACAAAGGTCTCTAGTTGGCCTGTATACATTCAACAGCTCTTTCATGTACTGAGGGCACTGATCATGAAGTGCTTTGTACGTATAAACTAGGATTTCGTAGTTAATCCGTTGACACACAGGTTACCAATGGTTACCAATGGAGATCTTTTAACACTGGTGTTATATGGTTAAGCGTAAAGTGTTTGTGATGATTCGTGCAGCAGTATTTTGAACTCGCTGAAGTTTACTCAAAGTAGCATAATTATTACACATGGATACCTCAGAATTATTGTTGTCTGAAAGTAGTTACTGATTTGATTTAACTTACAAAACGTATGTTCTTATGACTAAAAAGATATCACCACGGAGAATAGACCTCAGTTGGGCGGTGAAATTAAAAAAACAACACATGTAGATATTTTATGAAACACTTTTAAGTTTTTTCTTTTTCAGCTATTTGTTTCATAAGGCGGTAGTGTAGTTTCGTTGAATTTTCTTTTTCAGCTAACATGTAACTCATACATATTTCAACATGCAAGGATCAAAACGTTAGCACTCAAAAGATGACGTTTTTAAACTTGTTACTCCAATTTAAAATGTTTGCTTATTAAGGCTGCTCGCCCTCAAAATAGTTCTTCAAACTGTATAAAAATAACATTATTTTAAAACATATATTCATATTAAAAGGTTCCAATATAAATTCCTGTCAAGTATAACTGTAGACTTGAAATGATAAGCAACCAAATAATAAAGCGATGCCAAACACTTTTGAAGTTCCAATATAAACATATATTGTAGCGGTGCCGTAAAACCGCCATTTTCTATCGATTTTTGCAAATTCCTACCTAGAGTTTTACTTCTTTTGTTTACTTCTTTTGTTTAGTTTAGCCTTTAGTTTTATATTATATTTCAGTTTGCCATTTATTAGAATTTTGTTTCTTTGAATAGCAACTGAGAGCGAGCAGCTTTTATATGACACTACACATTTTTGAAGCATTGTACTTTACCCTATAATAAGTCCAGCATGAATAAGACTATTTAGTTGATTATTGTATTTTTTTCTAAACGTTATGAAAAGTATTTCATGTCTCTTTAAACTGCGGTGACAGTTTTGAAGTAAAATAATGAATGGGTGGATATCACAATGTCTCTTTCCGATAAATATAGAAGAGAAAACGCTTGCTTGTTTGCTTAAATTGCTTGCAAACGCATTTTTAAGTTAGTATACCACATTTCAAACCCTGCAAGAATTTTAGCCGTGCTATGTGCGAATAACAACTGTAAACATGCGCTATGCGAAAGTAGTGCAAGACAGACCAGATCAATCTTCTGTTTGAATGCCGCATATGATAAGAACATGTTACAAATAAAAATAGTACATAAAACTTCAAACGACTGCAGGAAGGTATATAGCTTACGGGCTGCATTACACATTTTTTTCTGTTTTAGAAATTAATGCGCTGTTAGCTGATTACGGAAGATAATCATATGCATATCACGGAAAAGTACGGATATTTACGGAAATTTACGAAAACGTACGAAGCTCGATATAAGAGTTTGTAGTTTAATTTTAAAATTTCCAATGTTATTTCATTGACAACTTTGTTATTTACGAACGATAACATATATATTTACCTAAAAATAAATGTCTCTAAAAAAGATATAATTTACGTACATTGCCGAGAATGAACTAACGTGATCAAATTCACCCGCCATTTATCGAGGACGCTGCATGTCGAGGCCCAGTGAACGGTTTCACTGATTACAACTACAAGGTAACCCAGAATCATTTTTGGTTTTCTCTGTTATACACATTGTACAGTACTGTATTTTTATTTCATTGCTGGTATTGCTTTGTTTATTTCTGTTTCAAGGTCTTGTCATTGATACACAATAATTTTCGATCCACATCATCAGATCATATCGCATGAAGTTGTACAAAGCGCAGATCGAATTATTTGTACTGGCTTAAACATTTTATAATGTTGACTATGTGATTATTTTTCATTTAACGTACATTTCATAATAAAACAAACTTCCCTGTCACCCATATATTTGTGAATCATTCATTCTGTGTCATATATTGAATTTCGTCCTCTGCACATTTCGACCCGCGCTTTAGGTAAGATTCAACGCAGAACACGTAGGTGAAAAGTTGTTTTTCGGGGAGTTAACCTATAGCCCCCAGGCCTTCAGCGCTCACAGCGCTTTGATTGTAATGACGTCCCAAAGAAGATTAAGATAATGTTATTATTTTCCATTGTTGCCTGGTTCATCTGATGTTCTGTTTGTATGATGAGTATCAATTTATCGATAACATTTGCAGTATTTGAGTATTGAACCTCTTATAAAACAAAGGCTGCCGTTGCTGTTTAAACTTTTCTCGTGAGTAGTTTGTCTAAACTGTAACAGAGGAGCATTCTGTGTTGTAAAGTGAAAGGAATGGATTGATGAACATATGTTCTAAGGAACACACAAAACACACGTGTAAATTGTCGATTTTGTAACCTGCTGATTTAGTTGAAATTTACACTTATGCTCAGATTGAAAAGGCGCAGAAAGTCCGCTTTCATATCACTATTTTTTCTCTTCGGAACATACACTTTAAGTATCTTTGACTATAACAAAATTAGGAATTTATGGAAGTCATACGATAAGGCACAGGACACATGCACTTCCGAGCATTGTAATATGACTTTGCATCTAGCATATTTGAAAATTCCTAAAACTGGATCATCGACTTTACAAAATATATTTTTCAGATTTGGAATTAAAAACAAATTAAGCATCTATGTTCCTAACTCCAGTTATGTGGTTGATGAGCGCGAGCAAAATTATTTGTTAAGTAATTCAGTGCATTTTGATATATTTGCTATCCATACTGTTTACAATACTAATTTTTTTCAAACTTTTCCCTCACAAAACGCAGTAACGATTGGATTAATTCGAGATCCATATGAAAGGTTTATTAGTGCTGCATACTACATGAGAGATATCGTGCATTCTAAATACCTAGCAAAAGTCCCAAGAAATTATTATATTCAAAATTTGCTTGGAAATTCAGAAGTATACGACAGAGGATACTTTTCACCCACTCGTAATGTTATGGCTAAGTATTTTGGATTCACGGAACCTTATAATGAGACTCATACTGAACAAATTAAAAGATACCTGGATAAAGTTAACACAGAAATTGTTTTAATTTTAATCTTAGAAAAATTTGACGAATCTCTTGTTTTACTTAGAAGGCTTCTTAACTGGTCTTTCTCTGATATTTTATATAAAGTAATGAATGTTCACGAGCACGAAGCAGTGACTGCTGATACCAATTTGAAAGAAAAACTGCATAAAACTTGTTATTTGGATTATCAGATTTATAATTACTTTTCTACCGAACTGGATAAAAAGATAGAAAATGCTGGTCCGATGTTTAAGACTGAACTTAAACATTTTAAAGACATTCTGCAAAAGGTCAATTCTTTTTGTTCAGATCATGACAATAACTCACTATTTGTTATACCTAATTCAGAATGGGAACATGCGTTTTCGGTTACGCCAACTGACTGCAGAAAAATGAATACTAACGATACTGAATTCATTAAAATGATACGTTTGGGATTAATACATCTATTATAATGCAACAAAAACACTGCAATAATTTCTTTGATGTAATTGACAAAACATCATTACATTAACAATATGAACACAATTAGCTTTACAGAATATTGAATTAATACGTTCGATGTTCAGCATTTGAAAAGTTCATGAATGTCAAAACACTGACAATCTAATTTGTTTCCTGTCGATGTTTTGTGCACATATTAGTAGGAACATTAATCATTTAGATATTTTAACTAACACAACAAGAACAAGCTGTATGTCACAAAAGTAGTAACAACTAAATAGTTTTCAAGCGTGTGTGTGTTATGTAAGAACTGGTTGGTACAACCCAATTCTCTATGTATGTACTTAATTTGCTAACATGACCAGTTCTTTAGAGAACATGTAGAGATATATTCAGTACGTGTACCTGAATAAGTTATAGCTTTATCACGTTACAAAAGACGTTGAAACATGCACGTGCTCGAGAAACATTTGTGAAAAGGTTTTAATGAAAGGTTATACACAACAAAAACTATTTTTTAATCAAAGTACTCAAGAACTAAAGGGCGGTCGTGTGCGCAAACGAATTGCCTGGGCTTTGAAGATACACACTTTGTATAGCGGAATCTTAATGTCAGGCCGGCTTTTTTATTTTGAAATACTTAATCCGGTCAGTTTTGGCCAGAAATATACTAATTTAGTTTAAGTTTACGCAAGGTAATCCAAAAACATTCGTATATGAAATTCCAGTTCCAAAAAATAGATATTTGTAGATTTCAGCTACTCCGGTAAATCAATGCCTATCTCCCCGCGATGTTTAATTTGGATACGTGGGAGATTTAACTAAATTAAAACTTATTCTGTCATTAAATGACAAACTGCACTATTGTGCTTGACAGGGGTGTGCATACCATCACGAAAGCAAAGAGATAAACCGACACTACTTTATAGCCGTTCTGGTTCGAGAACCCTGAACATAGGAGAATATCTCCGTCCGAAGTCGACCCTGCGAATGTAGTGACTATAACCCTCGAGTTCGGCTCAGTGTTCGGCCTAAGAAAAATGCAAGTGCGCCCAAAGCTGTGCTTGGAGTTACGGGGTATATTATCTTAAACTCTCCTTGATAAATAAACTACCAAGCTATGATGCATATTAAGCCTACATATTTATTGAAAGAGTTTCATAATAAATAGAATTTAGTTATATATTGTAAAAGTATCACCCCTACTAAAAACGCGGATGCGCCAGGGAAACTTCCCCTTAGTTTTCTAAGAAAACTGCTAAGAAGATCCTTTGGTATAAGCACGGCGAGGAACGTGCCACCTGTACCAATGCAATACAAACAAATTACTGTCAACAAGGAGAACTAAATTAGAATTTATATATTCATTTACAAAATTATACTTTTTCAATACCGTATATTGGTTTTTTTTCTCGTACGTCAAATTTCGCGATTTTAGTTCTGTTTTAATTTTAGCGATCCTAATGTTTGCGATTTTAAAAAATTGGATTTCAATTTTCGCGATTTTTAGTAAGGGTAAAAGTTACCTTGACACCGTTTTATATAAAAATGGAGATCAGCGCGTGACAATCCTACATATTTTATTCATTGTTTGGCTAAAATGAAAAATAAACAGTGAAACATCATGTTAGTTGATATGTTTATACACACGTTTTCTAGGCGATTAATTTTTATAGTATCTATAAAATCTCCTGTGATCTGGCCACGAAAGCAATCAAAAATGACGAGAGCCCTTTTTGCTATTGGCAAGTCAAGATCGTCCTTAATCTTGTAAATGCAACGCACACTAATCTTGTTGATGTATTGTATCAGTGTGTCTGTGTTTGCCCAATGATTTTAAGAATGTGTGATATTGAATCCCGCCGGGAATGTATACTTTGGGTGACAAAGATCCGTCTTCCCACCGTAAATGAGCGTCATTGGGATGAAATCTCCAGTACGTGTACCTGCAAAGGTTGCTGAAATATTAAAAAAAAACATTTTTCTAAAGAATGAATGAACGGTTTCATTGTATCAATAAATGACTTAATGGTGTTTTTTAATGGCACATCGATAATGAGAACGACTTTTACACTTGCGTGGAGCTAGTTGTATACAATTGTTACTATTTAACACCTGTTATGATAATGAAATCAGGTAAACACAAGTCGTCTTATTTAATATGAGAATTAAACAGCTCGTGTTAGGCAATGTGCTAATCATGATATAAAGTGAAAAGTCTAGAAAACAACCTATCTGTAATTTGCCTTTTGTCAGTTATACCAGAAATTTCTACACATTTTGAGCCTTGTTGTTCCATCGTCTATTGTGATACGGGGACAATATGGATATCTGTCTGGTCCCAGTTGATCACTAATTCTGGAGGTATCGGGTTCTTAATACATTTTTGTTGAATTTAAGTCAGGAACTTGTCTTTATTACATCAAGATTCTCAACACGCAGCACTTTTTTAGATGTAGACCCCTTTCTTTTGACAAAGCTCATTTTGTGCAGAAGTGATAGCCCCCAGTTCCTGGATAGGTCAATATGCCCCCATTTTCTTTAAGGAGTGAACGATCACGAGATATCATAATTCTACGAGCAGCAGCATGCACCACCTGATTTACGCACATTCAGTTTATAATTTTGAACCATATTGCCTAAGTTTTCGACCACATCTATTTGGGTTCAGTCGAGGCACTTCGGCGTATCCTTCAGTATCGTCACGTTTTCGCTTTTTTGCAATACTCAAATGTTAAATAACCAATAGCTAAATTCGTGTTTGTTACTGAATATTTGTAACATTAATGTATCGAACATGTTATATTCTTTAACAGTCTACATGAGTTAGATCATTTCACGCTAATTAACAATAAAGGGAAGTTACTAAGACAGTCAGCTACAAAAAGACTACAACTTCTGTCAAGGTTAATCATAATGCGATAAGATGGTAAGAAGATAAAGCGATGTTCATATTTTCTATAAACATGTCCCTGTGACTTTAACTTTTGATCTATAATGACCCAAATTATTTTATGCTCAACTAGACTCCATAGTTATGTTGCCTGTATTTCCAAAAAGCGGTTTAGGAGATAAATTATAGGCTTTTTATTATCATCAGGCCCCTGTACATTGACCTTTAGCTTTGACCGACTGTAACACGCTGACTAGACTTTATAACTTGTAAACGTTAACTGATGTTCTACTTATGAGATACACCGTTTGTATTTTACGATTCCGGAAATAAATCACTTTCTCTACAGTATTGTATGTCAAAATGTAAACTATGTACTGAGCAGTCGCGGAAATGCTGACAGAAATACCGATTGAGACCTTCCAAGAATATAGTCAACTAACAGACAATACTTTCAGAAGGCGTAGTCCCGTATGTACCAGTCAATTTTGCTCTTATTTTGCGATTAAGATAAGCTTCAGCTCTGCTCTTCAAACTGATGTCAAATTAATTAAACATTGCCTTATATGGATACTATTCACGCAATCATTTCGAAAAAAAAGCTTTCTGCACGCTCGATGTACTTTATGCGATAGCCCAACCAACTTTGAAATTTTCAATCTAAGAAGAACTAAATCGAAATAAGTGTTTCAACGAATAGTGCCGTCAGCATCATCGAGGAAAATAGAAATAATCTTCGTTGTTTCTAGAAATAATCTCCGTTATTCACTGGTTGAAAAATTATAATTACTTTAAACTCAGAATTAAAATTAGTTCGGCGGTAAATGTAGCAACAAATATTGTTGATATATATGATTTTTACTCAAATCACATAACAATTTAAGAAAGACTGAAAACGCAAAGGCATTTCATTGACCTTTTTCATGCAGTATTATCCCGTTAAAAGGTGCAGAAAATGGGTTTATATACGGGAGTGTTAGGGATTCCGTATAAAATCAAAAAACGGAGAAAATACGGAACATTTATATTGTATTGTGTACTTAATAATACGGGAATCTTGATATACGAAATCCTGTTTTCTACTAAAATACGGGACTGCATAGCCGTATATTACTAAAATACGGAAGTCCGGAAATATTGATATACGAAAACCCGTATTCTACTAGCATGCGGTACCGGCTACAACTTCGTATATACTGAAATACAGAAGCGTGCCTTCAATGCCCTATATGACTAAAAACGACGGTATTTCGTATACTAATTGTATGAATTTATTTCTTTACAAGTAGGTACATTTTATTCACAGAGATAGAATGCGAGATTACTAGTATTGCTTAGTAACTGGTGGGGATCGTACCAGGGTTCATTCGATGCTGAAGCAAACGAGTAGTATAGGCGTCTCTTTGGCCCCAAACACTGCGCATGCGCGGCGGCCATTTTGAATGACGTCACAGCGCGGCGGCCATATTGAATGACGTCACAGTGCGACGGCCATGTTGAATGACATCACCGCAGGTGCGCGGCGGCCATTTTAAATTTATTTTTAGAATAACGTTTATTTTTAAAATGACAGAGTTTTATTTTTAGAATGACCTTATGTACTATGTTAGAAAATTGTTCCCGGAAGTATACAGAGCCGACTTGTATACTCGATCTAGGGCGTGATCGCGGACATTGAAGGTCAGGTGTTTGGCCCTAGACGGGGAGAATAGGTGATGAATTAAACAAAATATACAGTAAAAATTAGAGTAAATAATACTTTGATATAACTAATGATATAGATCTTTTATTACGGATAAAAAATACTTTGGTTAATAATCAAATTTTAAGTACGAAAATTTACTTACGATATTTCCTCCTCGGCGTTCACTGACAAAATGACTTCAATCATGAGTGTACAATCCCTTAATGCGCATGCTCGGACCCGTTTTTACAATGACTTCATAAGCTATATTTAGATAAGGTCATGAGTGCATCAAACGTGATCAAACATGTCAATGTTAATCCCCTTAAAGTAGACACAAGGTTAGCGTTTGTTTATTTAAGAGCGGATACATTGACAATGGCCTATTGAAATGTCAATGTTAATCCCCATTAAAGTGACCACAGTCACTTAACTTCTTTTTGTCATGAATACTAAGGATTAAAAGAAATTCATGGTAACGGATTAAAATTGTTCAATTTTGACGATTTTATAGAGAAATAACGTTATAAAGGCAAAACTTGTAGAAACGAATATTTTGCGTGATAAAACTATTGTAGGCCTCAAGGATACTGTCTAAAGTAAAGATAGGTTCTGGAAAGTCTATGTTGACCGTTTTAAGAAATCCCGAAGCAGTTTTGATAAGTAACAGTAGACTTAATATTGACAAAACGGGGTTTCCCTTTTCGTGCCACAGTTTCTATTCATTAATATTGAGACGTTCATGTCATGTGATAGAATCCATAAAAAGCTTTCATTTGCGTCCCCCATTCTCGTTTCAATTTTTAGCCGTTCTCGAGTTATGACGTTACAGCGATTTTTAAACTTTTTTCAAAACTCTCTTTTAAGCATGTAAAATAGGTACCTTTGGAAAGATCTCGTCGAGCAGATTCAGAAAATGTCTACTTTTACAGGTCTTTGATGGTTTTTGACGAAGATATCGGCGTTAAAAGATATTTGTGACGTCACCTTTTGGCGCTAAATTTGAATTTGACGACTAAAATTTTGAAAATACTATATCTTCTTTATTTATGAACCGAATTTAATGATCTTGGTATCAAATGAAAGCTCTGAACGTGTACGTTTTACAATGACACTCGGACCGGAAGTGTAGTCAATCATGCGTAAAACTGGAGGTTTAATTCTTATTTTTGACCACAAAATGTTGTGTTTGGTATCAAATGAAAGGCTTTAAAGAGTATTATTGACTTATCGTCTCAAAAAGAACTTGAGGTCACTTATGCGTGAAATACGTCAAACAATATGCATATCCGATCATCTTGCTATTCAAAATGGTAATGAATGAATACCTGATTGAAGTAACGATATAAAAGAGTAAAATCAATCTTTTGATTGGTCAGTTTTAAAGATTTTAATTAGCTCACAGTCCTACATTTGATAAGAGTATGTTTTTGACTTTGTACAACAATAGTTGACTAAGGAAGGAGACCTCGCCTCCTTCTCTTTTGTCGCCGCCGCCTCAACCACCGCCGCCGCCGCCACAACCGCCGCCGCCGCCAACGCCACTGCCACCTTTTTTGCGACAAGTTTTGGTTAGAAAGCGTAAAAATAACAAACATATGTAAGAACCTATCAGTATCATTTTATTATAACAAGGTTGTTTGCATTTCGAGAACAAATGAAACAGTGTCCTATATGTCAACAGTCATTCTCTAGGCGTCACGTTATGCTGAGACATCAACGTAATTTACCTGGGAGCGACAAAGACAATGGGAGCTCTTTACCATCGTTTCAAATATCGGATACTTTGAGAGAGATGACGTTTCAACATCCGTTTTGTATGGTCGTTTCAGGACCTAGTGGTAGTGGAAAAACTGAATGGACCAGAAAACTGCTTTTGTCAAATCTCGTACATCCACTACCTTCACGTATCATATGGTGTTTTGGGCAATGGCAACCTCTGTACGATGAACTTCAGCGAATAATACCCGGGATCGAATTTGTGCACGGTATCCCTGATCACTTAAACAGTTCAGAGTACATAAACGTCAATAAAAGGAACCTTTTGGTCTTTGACGATTTGATGACCGAAGCAAAATGCGACCAAAGAATTGCCGATTTATTTACCAAGGGTAGTCACCACAGAAATATATCTATCGTATATCTCACTCAAAATTTGTTTCCTCAAGGAAAGGCCTGCAGAGATATCGCTTTGAATACGCAGTATCTGGTGTTGTTTAATAATCCTATTGACAGACAGCAAGTAGCAACATTGGCAAGACGCATATACCCCTCCACCAGTAACATCTTTATGAAACGGTTTGAACAAGCGACATCAAGTCCACATGGTCATTTGGTAATAGACCTAAAATCAAGCACACCAGAACAAGACCGTTTACGCGATAACATTTTTGACGGAAACAATCCAAAAAAGAGGAAACTACCAGAGAGTGAATTTAAACTAGAAAACTACTATAGTGGCAAAGAAAACTGGTCTGACAGGAATGAAATAAAGGATAATGATGGTGATGATAGTGATAATGATGATGATGATGATTATGATGGTGATAATGATGATGGTATGAATTCAATGAATGAAAGTAAAAACAATCTCTCTCTAGCGAATAGACCTTTGTTCACGGGACCTCCAGGTAAACGTATAAAAGAGGACCTCAAAGAAGAGCGTTCACGTAGTGACATATGGGATAAGCGTTTTCAGGAACCTCTTAGACAAACACATATGGAGAAGTTTAAAGCTAAAGTAAACAGCCTTATAGATGAAGGAAAAACTTTCAAAGAAGCTTATCATCGCACTGCTAATGAAGAATTGCCTCAATTAAGAAAGAAACTGAGACAAAATTACTCCCAATTTTTAATTGATTTTTACGAGTTGCAAGACGATCCTACACAGCAACAGATTCCAACACGACATGAGTGTCACAGAATCTATTCGACAAGCCGTTAAACTTAGAAAAGACCTTTTTAATAAATTATGGCCCAATCATGAAAACAAGGAAGAGTATCCAACAGCGGATAACAATGAAGGTGAAAACGATCAAGAATCGGATGGTAAATAAACATGGTAAGAAGGATCGACGTTCTTTAACTTTCAAAACGCAAATATGGGTTCCATAGAAGTGTACGATGATAAACAGCAAAAATGGGTACCCTATGTACCGGACCCGGAGAAATTGTATCAACATCTTAAAGATTTAAAAGACGGTTACGTAACAGCGGATCATATGCGACGATATGTTGTGGGTAGTGGTAATAAATACAGAAAACTAAAAGAAATTGAAGCTCAGCAACAGGAAAAACCCATTATAAATTTAGTGACCCCAGTTGCCCAAGCAGTAGCAATCGCACAATCCGAAGTAAAACGTCTACAAAAGCAAAATTCGTCATATTATGAAGGCACTGATGCGGAAAGCGGTTATAATGCGGCTAGAAAACAGCGTAAGAAATTTCCTACAAAAAACAAACAGATAATCGACTGGAGCAAGTACAAATATTAAACAATGAACAATTATCAACTGGCCGCTATTCTCCTTGGATATCCAGTAACCGTATGTACCTCTGATCAAGTCAAAGTTAAAAAAGGACAATTTGTTATTGCAAACACAGACACTAGCCAAGGACCCGGTAAACATTGGGTGGCGTTTTATTTCCCAAAGCGTGGACCTTACGAATATTTTGACTCAATAGGAAACAGACCGGAAAGCTACGGCGTAGGATTTGAAAAGATACTCACCAAGAAATATCTAATGTACTCTGGACAAATACAACGAGCTACGTCTAACGTCTGTGGACTGTATTGTGCGTATTGTCATCAAAAGATCTCGAGGGAAAACCATGAAGGACATTATAAAGGAATTCAATCCGCGTCAAAAGAAGCGGAATGATCATTCAATTGTGTCTAAAATGATGAGACTGCTTAAAAAAGACATTGATAGAACAGATACTAAACGTATATGTCAGAGCATTGTTTTAAATCATGGTTATAATGTGAATAAAATGTAAACTGCTATGTATAGTTCTTTGTTTATTTATATACTGTCCTAAAATGTAAACTGCTATGTATAGTTCTTTGTCTATTTATATACTGTCCTGTTCCCCACCTTACCTCCTTCTTTCTCCTCCTACTTTTATGGAGGAGGCGGCAGCAGTGGCGTTGGCGGCGTTGGCGGCGGCGGCGGCGGCGGCGGTTGTGGCGGCGGCGGCGATGGCGTTGGAGGCGGCGGCGGTTGTGGCGGCGGCGGCGGTTGTTGCGGCGGCGACAAAAGAGAAGGAGGCGAGGTCTCCTTCCTTAGTCAACTATTGTTGTACAAAGTCAAAAACATACTCTTATCAAATGTAGGACTGTGAGCTAATTAAAATCTTTAAAACTGACCAATCAAAAGATTGATTTTACTCTTTTATATCGTTACTTCAATCAGGTATTCATTCATTACCATTTTGAATAGCAAGATGATCGGATATGCATATTGTTTGACGTATTTCACGCATAAGTGACCTCAAGTTCTTTTTGAGACGATAAGTCAATAATACTCTTTAAAGCCTTTCATTTGATACCAAACACAACATTTTGTGGTCAAAAATAAGAATAAAACCTCCAGTTTTACGCATGATTGACTACACTTCCGGTCCGAGTGTCATTGTAAAACGTACACGTTCAGAGCTTTCATTTGATACCAAGATCATTAAATTCGGTTCATAAATAAAGAAGATATAGTATTTTCAAAATTTTAGTCGTCAAATTCAAATTTAGCGCCAAAAGGTGACGTCACAAATATCTTTTAACGCCGATATCTTCGTCAAAAACCATCAAAGACCTGTAAAAGTAGACATTTTCTGAATCTGCTCGACGAGATCTTTCCAAAGGTACCTTTTTTACATGCTTACAAGAGAGTTTTGAAAAAAGTTTAAAAATCGCTGTAACGTCATAACTCGAGAACGGCTAAAAATTGAAACGAGAATGGGGGACGCAAATGAAAGCTTTTTATGGATTCTATCACATGACATGAACGTCTCAATATTAATGAATAGAAACTGTGGCACGAAAAGGGAAACCCCGTTTTGTCAATATTAAGACTACTGTTACTTATCAAAACAAAAATAATATCAAACAGGGAATGCCACGTACCAAAAACGCAGCCTCCCCAAAACGAACCCCACAGCACCCAGAAGTGCACACCACCAACACACACACACACACACACACACACACACACACACACACACACACACACACACACACACACACACACACACACACACACACACACACACACACACACACGACACACACACACGACACACACACACACATATACACTACCAACACACACATATACACTACCAACACACACTAGCATACAAAGCAAACACACGAGGACAAAACGAACAATTAAAGGAACACAGTGGGGCACCGCCTTGGAACGGTCAGTGGCAAAAACACCACTGGGGAGCTTAAACCGGTCTTAACAAAGTCTGTGCAGCCCGGAAGTTGAAAGCCAAACGTTGGAAGTGCACCCGTTTGCGCTTTGCTCCTTATCAAAGGGGACCAGCCCAGCCACACGCCACGTGTGTCAACGACGTCAACCGTACCAGCGACGAAGCCGGGACTCTGTTTCCAGTGTGGCAAGCCCGGACATTGGATGCCCTGGTGGCACTAGTTGCAATAATAAGATAAATGAATATGTATATTCTTGCTCTTTGCCTAGTGTAGTAGCCACAATTAATCAATGTACAGAGACTCTGGATTCTGGTGCAATAGTCCAGAATAATAATCAGTCCTAAGAGACACGGGTTTCTTTTAAAGATATTGAAATGTATGAAAATAATGTAGAAATCTCGAGTTAATAGACTAAAGGAACATAAACCGATGTAGCATCCGCTGACCCATACATTGTAAGTACTATAGAAAAAGGATACAAATTGCCTTTTAAATCACTCCCTAGTTCTAAAACGACAAATCAACTTAAACAATCCTGACTTAGAAGAAATCAGTTGGTTGTTGTGGAAAGGAGTAATTAAACAGGTAAACGATATTCCAACAGCTGTAAACCCTCCCGCAGT
The DNA here is from genome assembly GCA_022818135.1 of Saxidomus purpurata. NCBI lineage: Eukaryota > Metazoa > Mollusca > Bivalvia > Venerida > Veneridae > Saxidomus > Saxidomus purpurata. The sequence goes on from JAFMSR010000011.1 coordinate 51,289,311, forward strand.
GGCCGTTGAAAAGAAACGTCACAAATAGAGCTTTTTTAATCAAATTCATTATTTATTTACCTACAATCTTAAACGTACAGACAGTACCGCCAGCGTTTCACTTCCGCGTTTCCGGAAAAAAATGTTTTTCGTTCGTTTAATATGCGGTAATCGTTTAACCGTGTAACCGTTAAACGAGAATTCCATTCTGCGTATGCTTACCGTGAAACGTGATTTTACATTTGCGCATGCGCCTCGTATAGGCTAGGCATATAAAGGGGGTTAACGAGCTGTACTGGTGATGGGAGGAAATTATTCAGTACCTTCACTGTGATTATGATGTAATAAAGAATGATAAAAATTAAAGTATAAACAATGATATTGTGTCACATTAGCGCTAAATAGCTTCAGCCAGTAATCACTTTATTGCCACACGCCTTAGTCTCTGCAAATATTCCCCATAACACGGGATCCTGAATATAACATTCCTGATTAAGATCTACAGATCTACCTATAAAAAGACGTTTGGACCTCGAGTGTCCAACTATTGAAACAATATGCTACCAACTTGAATTACACAAACGGAAGTGGGGCATCCTGTGCACTTACAGACCACCGTCTACACCAGATCAACTTTTTGATGAGGAAATGTCAAATGTGCTTGATAAAATGTATACACTTTGACCATGTTATTGTTTACGGTGATTTAAATTATGACATGCATAAAAATGACAAAAGGAAACCTGTGGAAAATTTGATAGACACTTTTAATATGACAACAAAAACACAAAAATAATATCAAACAGGGAATGCCACGTACCAAAAACGCAGCCTCCCCAAAACGAGCCCCACAGCACCCAGAAGTGCACACCACCAACACACACACACACACACACACGCACACACACACACACACACACACACAATCATGTACACACACAAGCATACACTACCAACACACACAAGCATACAAAGCAAACAAATCTCGTTAAGAACCCTACTTGTTTTACAAAAAACTCTACGCCATCGCTAATTGATGTTATTTTGACAAATTCTTGTAACTTATTATGTAACACCAAGGTTGTAAATTCTTGTATTAGTGAATGTCACTGTATGATTTTAGCCACTCTCAAAGAACAAGTAAATAGCATTAATAGAAAAAAGACTTATTTTAGAAGTTACAAAATTTTCAATGAAAGCTCATTTGAGGACGATCTGTCTAAAGTTCATTTCCATTTAGCGCATATTTTTGAAGACACTAATGATGTCTGTTGGGCAAATGAACTACTGTTCAAGGAAATTGTTGATGAACATGCATTAATTAAACAGAAAAAAACTACAAAAAATCCACCTCCATATATGAACTCAGAATACAGGAAAATCATTTATGAAACAAGACAGGCACACAACAATAATCTAAAACATAGAAGCAATAAGCTTTGGGATACATACAAGTACTATAGAAACCTAAAAACTAAAATAAAGAGGAACTCAATTAAAACATATTTCATGGAAAACTGTAGTGGAGGACCTAAATTGAAAGACTTTTGGCCTACTATCAGACCGTTTCTGTCTAAACACTCGCGAAATAAAAATTCAAATGAAATCATGCTTAAGGTAGGTGAACATTTAATATCAGACCAATCAAAAGTTAGCGCAATACTCAACGACTTTTATGTAAACATAGCAAATAATATTGGAATAAACAACAACACACCAGTAAATAAAGAACACCCAAACGTTACAACAATTTCAATCAACCACAAAGATACCCCTAATTTCAACGTTAAGTGCATAACGGACAAAGAGGTGGTAAAATCATACTTCAAATCCCTGGATGCTAAAAAAGCTACAGGGGTTGATGCATTACCACCTAAATTACTCAAAGCAGCATCTAATATAATTTCACAACCAATAGCAACAGAGCAAACTGCATGATATGAAACAGTAAATTTCCAAATGAACTAACAAAAGCACAAGTAACACCCATTTATAAAAAAGAAGATCCTTTTACAAAGAAAAACTATAGACCAGTCAGCATATTACCATCCATGTCAAATATCTTTGAAAAAGTTATTAATGAACAGCTATCCACACACTTTGAAAATATTTTTAGCAATTGTTTTGCAGCATTTAGACCCAAATATGGTTGTCAAACCACTCTTCTACGTCTATGTGAAGACTGGAAGCAGGCATTAGACAGAAATGATCATGTTGCCGCAATTTTAATGGATCTGTCCAAGGCATTCTGCCTGCCCCATAACCTCATAATTGAGAAACTTGCTGCTTATGGGTTATCAGACAATGCATGTTCACTTATTAATAACTACTTTTCAGAGCGACAACAGCGAGTAAGACTAGGTCAATATCACAGCCCCTGGCTTAAAACTAAAATGGGGGTACCTCAAGACTCAATCCTAGGACCCCTAATATTCAATATTTTCATAAACGATATCTTTTACTTTGTTGATAATACCCTTTCCTTTTCACACAAAAATATCAACACTCTTAAATCAGTACTCGAATCAGAAAGCACTCAATTAATAGAATGGTTTAACTTCAATCAAATGCAGGCGAATCCTGACAAATTTCAAGCAATATCAATAGGTAAAAAATCTCATGAACTTTTAACTGGATTCACCATCAATAATGATAATATAAAATGTGATGATATAGTAAAACTTTCAGGCATTAATATAGAATTACTGTTAAATTTTGATCAACAAATCACAAACATGTGCAGAAAAACCAGCAAGACAGTGAAATGTATTACTAAGATTAAGCAATTTCCTTACACCTGACAATAAAATATTAATATATAAGACCTTTATCAGATCCAATTTCAACGTTTGTCCCCTTGTGTGGCACTTCTGTTCAAAAACAAATACTGAAAAATTAGAGAAGCTACAACATAGAGCCCTAAGAATCACTTTCAATGACTTTACTTCAAACTATGACACCCTACTAGATAAAGCAAATATGCCAACTTTACACTTAAGCAGAATACGATCAATAGCTATTGAATCTTTTAAGAGCATATATAAACTATCATCCCCGTACCTACATGACCTTGTTACACTTAAAAGTTCATAATATTCTTTCAGGTACCATAAAACTGCTGTAGTGCCATCAATAAGATCAGAAGCATACGGTAGGAAAAGCTTTAGTTTCGAGGCCGCCCAGGTCTGGAACAAACAGTCTCCCAAACGCTATTCGTAGCGTAGAGAACTACAAAGAATTTGTGCGACTGATCAGGGCCTGGTGCGGCCCAACCTGCAAATGTTCTATGTTTAGTTAATTACTTTTTCTGTATTATACCCATCGTTTTGCATGACAGCATTATTAGTTTGCTTGCATGGTTCCCTATTTTGTTGCCTTTGACTATTTGTCAGTCAATTTGCTTTGATAGAATGTTCTCTGCTGTAGCATGAACTTACTGTCAGTCAGTTCACCACATAAAATCGAAAAATGACTGTCAAATTGTTATTTTTGAAATAAACATAGGGTTGTTAGTATTCATTTTCTTAGTTAGATCATTTTTTATCCATCTATAGCAGTTTTAAAGTAAAATTCGAGAACAATTTGATTTTCATTTTTTCATCCCCATCCTGTATATGCACTTATTCCTACTTACTTGTGTGAAAATGCAATTTAAACGGTGAGAAAATAAATATACCATGTCCATGAGTTGTGGATAAAGAGATCGGGTTGAGATACGTCCAAAAACTCGACAGAGCCTCGTTTTTGGACGTATCTCAACCCTCGGATGAGATTTCCTTATCAACAACTCATGAACATGTTAGATTCACTTTATCCTTAATAATACTGAATCACAAAATCAACACAAAAACTTGCATTATATCTAAGTACAAAAGTGACGCTAAGTCGCTCTTTAGACATTTCCCAATTATCACCGTCATCATTCATTTCTACTCAAGCTTTTTTGTTTGTTTTGTCTTGGGTGTTTCGCTCTATTTATATCTTCTTGAATCTTATTATTTCAACAAATAATAGCTACTGAAGTAAACCATCCTTCCTGAAGTGTAAGTTCCAACAAAATCTTCAATTCAGAACTTCCAATTTCTTGACTCTTTACTGGTTGAGGGATCATCACAAAAAAAAAATCTTTTTTCACACTGCAAGGATTGACTGTTTTCCTACAGTTTTCATCTGTTGGTGTTTTGAACTTCCCTCATCACTGCATGCTTGTGACACTTATTCTCATACTCATAGGCATGATTTCTACAAAAAATAAAAAAAATATCAGAAAGTCTATATTCTAAAATCATCTAATTTGCATAGAAAAGCAGAATTATTTGCAACCAACAGAGTAAAGATTCAAAACTTTGATAACAGATTTATTAAGATAAAAATGTGTACACAAACACAGTGTCTGTGGCAACAAAGCCAAGTATAAGCTATCAAGAACAATATCCACTGCTTTCTCATATTTATGATAGATTCAGCAAAAAGAATCATTAACAATCCCTTCTTTTAAAAGCGCTAAATTTCGTTGGATTTTATTTGTAAATAACACTGTTCAACTATGTCTTGGGTCAGTGCTATATGACAGAAGCATCTGGGTATATACTACCTACCTTGCTTTGTAATATTGTAGTTAATAAGGTTATGCAATCTTACATAACATACTGATAAGAAGGATTTTCAATCTGGGGCAATCAATATTTATAGTGTAACAATACAAATTTAGAGGTCTCATGTTTCAACAACAGGACCTTAATAAAACAGAGGAACAAAATAAAAATAAATCATAATCATGTTTTCATGATAAAATTGGTGTAGGCTCATGAACTAGTATGTACTATTCTTTGAAAGGACCATTTTATAAGCCAAATATATAAAAAGTCAGATTTCATATACATTTTGTTTACCTATGAAGTCTAGTAATTGTGTTGTCTAAACGACACATATACTTTTTATGATACAAATGTGGTTATTTTGTCTGCTAATGAGAGATAATTCATAAGAGTTATTTCTCGCATTATTTCTAAAATTAAGCATCGTTTCTTGACATTCAAGTGTTGTGGTCAATCTGAAGTTTATAACTTGAAGAGTCAAAATAAATATGTACCATGATGGTCTTCATCTAAAAATTTTTGGGATAAGTTACGCCTTCCATTAAATTTATTAAAGGCCCTGTGTTTAAAAAAAAACACAATGAAATGGTGGTTTACTACAATGTCATGTACCGCACAATTTTATGACGATTCTGTTTATTTATCAGTAGGTGGCCATACCATAAATATTGTTGCGCTCCATAGATCATTTTTAGGGTTTTCTTGGGTAGTGAATGAGCATAAAGGTATTTCGTATATGTTTCTCTTCCATTTGGGATCAAAACAGCCCGGCATATTTTCACTAAAACACTTCAGGTTATAGTTAAATATCTTCTCTCAGACGGCCAAAGCATAGAAATGTTTTTTAATGACGGTATTGCTGGTAGCTTGAATTATTCAAAGGCTGTAAAATCAAGTTTCGAAGTTCAAAGCGCTTTATTAAGATTTGTGTTTTTTTTGCATCTGAGAAATGCAACTGGATACCTTGTGGATCACCTAAGGTGACAGAATGGTTAAGATATTTGTTAAACTTAAATAAGAATTGTTTTATATAAAGGTTGGCATAATTCACAGACTTGAGATTGCGCTTGAGCAGGCTTTGAGTAGGGTAAATTTAAATAATTTCAATCTCCATCCCATTATGTTTTTGGCATCAGTTGTAGGGCAAATAATATCTTTGCAGTTTATAATTAGCAGCATAGCCTGCATGCAAACACGAAACATGTATAATTGCATATTAACTCGGGAAAGTTGGAATTGTCCGGTCATGGTATCGGATAAGGCTCTAAGAGAAATGTTGTTTTGACAGAAAAATATTCGTAGGTATAACAGTGCGGGTAAAAGTATATTATCTGTGAAGACTTGTGAATTTGAGTGGTGTTTGCGCAAATTGCTACGGCAGATACGTAGAACAAATTGTTTCCGAATTTGAAGATATCAACGGTAAATTATCTATAGAATTTGATAATGCATTCTAAGAAATAGATTGTAGCGAGCTCTCAAGAGTGAGCAGTGGTATGTTCACAAAAGTGAGCTGTGGTATGTTTACAGAAGCAAGCAGAAATAGGCTTCTAGAAGTGCGCAGTAGTATGTAGTATCCCGGTAAGATATTACAGGATCCGGGAAGTGAACAATGTCAAGCTCCCGGAATTTAGCAATAGCAAGCTCCTGGAAGTGAGCAGAAGCTCCCGGAAGTGATAAAATCCTGATCGGTGATCGGTTTTTGTTCGATAAGTGAAATGTCTAAACCCGGGAGCGATTTGGTAGTTCTGATTTGAGGACTGATTCCAAGAAGCACTTCTGATGCGTTCGATTAAGCCTTACTGCATCTTGGAATTAAATCCAGTAATTCTGGATTTCAAGTAGAATTTCTGTTGTCAGGTGTAGGCATGTGGAAACGAAATTCTGGGCATATTTTTAGCTCATCCTACGCCAAGGTGAGCATTTCTAATTGATGGTTCGTCGTCCGTCATCTGTCGTCCGTCGTCCGTCAACATTTCTTTTCAAATGACATCTCCTCTGAAACCACTAGGCCAATGTTGATAAAACTATGCAGGAATGTTCCTTGCATAAAGCTCTACCGAAATTGTTCAAAGAATTCTATTCCATGCAGAAATCTGGTTGCTATGGCAGCAATTAGGAAAAACTTTACAAATCTTCTCTGAAACCACAAGGCCTAGAGCTTAGATATTTGGCATGTAGCGTTGTCTAGTGGACCTCTACGAAGCTTGTTCAAATTATGACCCTCGGGTCAAAATTGACCCCCCGCGGGTGGTCACTTAGTTTTGCATAGGCTTTATATATATATAAAATCACAGTCCATGAGATAATTATATTATTATTATTTAATTATCTCATGGACTGTGTTTTTATCTTTTCATATTTTTAACTTTTTCCGGCACATTTTTTTTTGTATTTTTCACGTATATATATATAAAAAACTTTAAAAATCTTCTTCTCTGAAATCTTCTTATATTGCATAGGCTTATATAGGAAAATTTTAAAAAATCTTCTTCTCTGAAACCACAGTGCCTAGAGCTTGGATATTTGTCATGTAGCATTGGCTAGAGGACTTCTACCAAGATTGTTCAAATTATGACCCCCGGGTCAAAATTGACCCCGCACGGGGGTCACTTAGTTTTGCATAGGCTCATATAGGAAAAACTTTAAAAATCTTCTTCTCTGAAACCTCAATGCCTAGAGCTTAGATATTCGGCATGTAGCATTGGCTAGTGGACTTCTACCAAGATTGTTCAAATTATGACTCCTGGATCAAAATTGACCCCGCACGGGGTCACTTACTTATACATAGGCTTAGCTATTTGGCATGTAGCATTGCCTAGGAGACCTCTTCTGGGGTCTTAATTGACCTTGCACGGGGGGTCACTTGTTTTACAAAGACGAATATAGGAAAACCTATTGTATATAACATTATCTAGTAATCTTCTACCAAGCAAGTGGATTGTACCAAGGTGAGCGATATAGGGCTATCTTGGCCCTCTTGTCATATTATTAGATTGATACATTTTATCACTAGTGTTGTAATCTTTAAAAACAGTTTTGACCTTTTGTAAGTATCTCCTTTCCGAAGAGCGTAGCTTATTCCGAAACAAGAATCGTTGGACTCAGAATCAGTTCTGTCACATGACATTCTGATTCTAGAGGGACCAAATCGCGCCTGTCTTATGAGCTGTTTCACTAGGAGGGAAACAGAAGGTAAACAGGGTTATTCAAAGCAAAGCATACATTTTGCGAAATCATTGCTTACATATGCATTCTGATAATAGAAATTTAAAATAAATCCTGGTAAATGAAGTAAAAAGAATGTTATTAAATCTGTTGCATCAGATTTACACGAATTTTGTGTGAAAAATAAGATTTACATATGCCTGAAATTAGTAACGGCTATATATTATATATGAAGATTATCCGCGGATGTTGAATGATAAGCCTGAAATAAGTTACGGCTATGTAAACGTTTAATGTTAGTACCAGATGACTGTAATGATATGCATGAACTAAGCCATAGTAGTACAATAATAATCCTGCTATCCGAATTCTGTTGAAAGATATGCTATAGTTTATATAGAGCTGTGGATCATAATATGCAGTTATATGCCTGAACCGTATTGTGGCTGTCTTAGATATTTGAACAAATATCTTGATTATAGTTTACCAGTTTCCTGGTCCATGTGACACACATTTATCCATAATGCATATCCGTCTAAGCTTAATGGTTCACATCGTCTTTGAACTCACACTAACGTAACCATTGTGCTTATAGTTATAATAATGTTATTTAAACAGTTTGTTATAAAGAGGCACTCGATACTTTTCCTCGCTGTTTATCTAAAACCTTCTCGTTTTCATTTAAGCGCTATATAATATATCATAGAGTTATTTTCTTTTTTATTTTGTAAGTGTCGACTTACTTTTACTCTCTTAGTTTTGGGAAGTACACCAAATGTCACGCTTACGGCTTGAATTCGAGTCTTATTTTATATTCACATCTAATTGCAATTTTCAAATAATGTTCAGCAACGTCCACATATATGATCTGTCACTGTAAACTTAAATCAGCTACTCATGAAAGAGAATATTTTTTTCAAGATCTTATTACATACAAAATGCTTGTGTAAAATATTGATCTTTTGAACATTGCTAGTTTGAACTTGAGTCCATCTGTATTAAAATTTGAGTGTGGATCTTATTTACTCAATTGAGATTAAGGATACATAAAATAATTAGACATGGATCATTTAAAATGTAACATTTTTATGATTTTGGATGATAATTAGTCTTGAAGGAATTATGAATGTTAAACGCAGGTTTGGTACAATTTTCACTACTTAGAAAATCGAAAAATTACTATTGAATTTAGGTAGTTTGAAAATACGTATATAACTTGTGAATCGCTGAACGATCCGATAAGAAGTGTAGGATATAAACGGGCCCATGTGACCCTGACCTTTACTAATATAATCCTTATAACGCATCTTGTTAAAGTAAATCCACATCTTGTCAGGGCTTACGATAGCGAAGCTCTGACAGGAATTTGGTGCATTTGCCTACAAAAACAAAAATAATATCAAACAGGGAATGCCACGTACCAAAAACGCAGCCTCCCCAAAACGAGCCCCACAGCACCCAGAAGTGCACACCACCAACACACACACACACACACACACACACACACACACACACACACACACACACACACACACACACACACACACAATCATGTGTGTACACACACACATATACACTACCAACACACACTAGCATACAAAACATATTTGTAAATGTGTAAACTTGTCACGGATGAATCGGTAGAAACAACAACATACACAAAATTCTATTGCTGATATCGATCTTTACCTTAGTGCATATATATATATATATATATATATATATATATATATATATATATATATATATATATATATATGTTGGAGTTAATTTCGCTGATCAAGCAATCGATAAAAACATAAAACATCCGCGTTTTTCATCGTCTAAATAAAATAATTACGATAAATCCTCACTGGGGTGTGAGTAAATGCGGTTGCCTGATTGACTCGCCACATTTGTAAATCAGTTTTAGCAGATCAGAAAATTCATTAAGATTTTACGTCGTATTTACATGACTAAAACTGTTGTATTTATGACGTTATGATCGTGGTTTAAAATCTTGAATTCGTGAAGCTAAAGTCGTGAATTCAAATTGTGAATTCATGAACTCTAAAAAACAAAAATAATATCAAACAGGGAATGCCACGTACCAAAAACGCAGCCTCCCCAAAACGAGCCCCACAGCACCCAGAAGTGCACACCACCAACACACACACACACACACACACACACACACACACACACACGCACACACACACGGCACACACACACAATAATGTACACACACACATATACACTACCAACACACACTAGCATACAAAGCAAACACACGAGGACAAAACGAACAATTAAAGGAACACAGTGGGGCACCGCCTTGGAACGGTCAGTGGCAAAAACACCACTGGGGAGCTTAAACCGGTTTATGGTGCGCACCCAACCTCACTCTTACCCCCACCATGTTCCAAAGTCACAGGACAGTGTAAATAAAAGTAATCCCTGCTAGGTGAATCTCTAACAACACGCAATGGAAACAAAAGGCATGGTATGTAAAACACAAAAATGCTCGTGTATAAATATATAAAAAGCAAACCTTGAGAACCAAAAAACGTATGTACTCAATGCCTTTGCAGAAGGCAGAGCACCAAGAGAAACACCCTTAAGGGCCCGACGAAACAGGCCAGAGGACAGAAATCAAAACAGTTTCGTCCCAGTGGGATTTAAAAACTGCCCATCACAGAGTCCTCCCCCTCTTCCGTCAGACACAATCAAAGAGGGAAGCATAGCGTCCAACTGTAAACGGGTTGAACACCAAACATGCGGTGTGTCTCAAAACAGTTGGGTCGTAACCTCTTTTAACAAAACGTTTTATAATTTTAGCAAATACAGTTGGAAAATTGCCATGACCCAAAATCTTACGAAGTTTGTAAACCACATCCCCATAAAAATCGGGTTTTGAAATACCTTCTCGCAGAAGAGTCTTTAGATTACTATTGAATTTCAAAACCAAATCAGAATTACGATAGTAAAATTTAGCAAAATATTTACGCAATTTGTAATAACGGTAGCCCTGTTGAAGAAGTTTATTTGTAATATATTGATTACGTTCATTGAAATCCTCAACATAACTACACGCTCTGGCAAACCGAATTAACTGAGAAATGTATACCCCGTAAGATGTAGCACGAGGTACATCCCCATCCAAATGGGGGAAATTTACAATACTAAAATTAAAATCATCCCTCTTGTCATAAATTTTGGTATGTATAATATTGTTATAAATAGAGAGATGTAAATCTAAAAATGAAGCACCAGTATCCAAATTGTTAGTTTTAATTAACTGGAGTTCCCGGGGATAAATAGTGTCCACCAATTGACCAAAAAACGGGTTATCCATATTAAGAATATCATCCAGATAGCGTGATGTATTATTAAAAGCAGTGATAATGTCTGCCTGCGTGTCTGGAGAAAGACTCAACATAAAGTCTCTTTCATAACAATATAAAAACAAATCTGCGACAAGGGGTGCACAATTTGTTCCCATGGGAATACCGATTACTTGTCTGAAAACTGCATTCCCAAACCTTATATAAATGTTGTTCAATAAAAAGGAAAGGGCTTTACAAACTTCGTCACAGGTCCACATAGTATAATGTTTAACAATACAGCTAGTAAAAAAAGCTTTATCGAAATTGCAGGCGAGAAATGTAACATTCTCCCTGGCAAAAGTCTTTTGAATTAGAGCAGTTAGCTTGTCATTTATCAAATTATGTGGTAAAGTGGTATACAGAGTAGAAAAATCGTATGTACTGACTGAAGTTACTTTGTAATTATTAACTTTAAACTTATCCAGGATTTCGCCAGAATTTTTGATCGACCAAAATAAATGTTTACCAGAGTTTTCGTATACTTTATCACAATATCTTTTCACGTGGGCTTTTATAGCAGTTAGGCAAGATGTTAATAGTTTTGAAATATTTGTAGTGGTACAAGAGCTTGAATTAGCGATGAAACGAGCTTTATATGGTTGTTTATGTAATTTAGGAATCCAGTACATAGTAGGACCGTATTTAAACTTTACTCATTATGTCTTGAAATATTAACGGTTGATATAAATAAACTGCAAACACACTGTATTTGATGTATTTGCTGTTACCAAACTTTTGGTATGATTTGAACAAATTAGTAGAAGGGCACTAGACCCTGCTACATATCAAATATCTAAGCTTAAGGCCTTTCAATTTTATGAGAAAATAGTGTTTAAGTTTTTCCTATAGAAACCTATGCAAAACCGAAGGCCGGGCCAATTAGACCTAACGGTCCTGATTTAAACAATGTTGGTAGAAGTCAGCTAGGCAATGATACATGCCAAACTTTGTCTAAGTTCTAGACCTTGTGGTTTCAAATAAGAACACATTTTGTTTAAGTTTTTTCTATTTACGCCTATTTCAAAACAAGTGACTCCCGGGCAAGGTCAATTATTACCAACGGGTCATAGTTTGAACAGTCTTGGTAGAGGTTCACTGGACAACACCATACACAAAATATCTATGCTCCAGGCCTTGTGTTTTCAGAGTACAATAATTTAAAATTTTTCCGTATTGACATAAGCCTATCTTAAAACAAGTGACCTCTCATGCGGAGTAGATTTTGACCCAGGGGTCATAATTTGAACAGTCTTGGTAGAGGTCAACAACGAAATGCCACATGCCAAGTATCTTAGCTCTGGGCTTGAGAAGAATATATTTAAAGTTTTGTTTCTTTTTGGTTGCCATATCAACTGTGAGTTTTGCATGGAATGGAATTATTTCAGCAACTATGACAGTGTTTCATGTTAGGCACAACCCTGCCAAGTTTCATCAACATTAGCCTAATGGTTATAGAGGATTTTTATGGAAAATGTGAACGCATTCCGAATAGTGAACGATCCTAATAGCTCACTCTCGCTTTTTGTGCCATGTGAGCTAATAAGTGAAGGATATGTGTAGTTGTTCAATGCTGGACTTGTTTCTGTCTTCTTTTCTATTTTTATTTTAAAAAACAAGAGCTGTCCCTTACAAGTGACATATGCCCCGAAAGAGGTGTCTCACTGTCTGCGTCCTCTCCATGTGCTCAACAATTGTGCCATGTAATTTGAAAACCCTTCCAAGTATGACAGAGTCTCCATTCATACAGTATGACCTTGACCTTTGAAGTAGGGACGTGGTTCTTGCACGCAGCACATGGTCTTGATGTACTGAAGATTTGTGCCAAGTTATTTTAAAATCAATCAATCAAGTTACAGTCCGAACACAAATGTATGCATATATACAGGATTCCATTACCTTTAAACTCTAAGTGTGACCTTGACTTTTGAGGTAGGGACGTGGGTCTTGCACATGACATGTCGGGTTGACAAGCTAAATATTTGTGCCAAGTTATTTTACAACTAATCAATGCATGACAAAATTACAGTCCGGACATGAATGTCTGCATATATAGAGGATTCCATTACCTTCAAACTCTAAGTGTGACCTTGACCCTTTAAAGTAGTGACGTGGGCCTTGCACGCGACGCATCATCTTAATGTGCTTAACATTTTTGCCAAGTTATTTCAAAAGCTTTCAATGCATGACAAAGTTACAGCCCGGACGCGAAAAAATGTAAGGGCGGGCGCACAGGCGGACGGTGCGATTTTAATATGCATCCCTTCGGGGCACAAGAAATGCAATATAGCATTGACTTACTAAGCCCTTAACTATGACTTTGGCCTGAGGAGCAGGCGACTGGGTGTTATTCATGACACACCCTCATCAGTTCACATGGGTAACAATTGTGAAAGTTATGCCAAAATTGGTCAATGCATGTGGAAGATACAAGGTATGGGTAATAATTGTTTAAAGCTTTTTTAAAATCGGTCTTTGCATGTGGAGACGAAACTGCATACATGTAGTAGTGTTTGAGTCTCAAGTCAAAGTGCGACATTGACCTTGCTAGTAGCTGGCTGGTAATGCATGATACACTATTGTGGTATTTGTAAGCAATGTGTGAAAATATTTTAAAATCAGTCTATGCACGTGGTGGATACAGACAAGAAACATGATGAGACAGAGTGACAGACTGAATAGTGCAAACCTATAGTCCTCGAAACTTATAGAAATGACAGGGAATTACCAGAAGGAGATGATTCATAATCATGCTGAACAATCATAATTTGAAGTCGGAAGACTGTTGTTGATAATAAAATCTCAAAATATTGAGCATAAATAATTTCGAGTTCAGGTCAACGTCACCTAGCAGGGATTACTTTTATTTACACTGTCCTGTGACTTTGGAACATGGTGGGGGTAAGAGTGAGGTTGGGTGCGCACCATAAACCGGTTTAAGCTCCCCGGTGGTGTTTTTGCCACTGACCGTTCCAAGGCGGTGCCCCACTGTGTTCCTTTGGTTGTTCGTTTTGTCCTCGTGTGTTTGCTTTGTATGCTAGTGTGTGTTGGTAGTGTATTTGTGTGTGTGTACATGATTGTGTGTGTGTGTGTGTCGTGTGTGTGTGCGTGTGTGTGTGTGTGTGTGTGTTGGTGGTGTGCACTTCTGGGTGCTGTGGGGCTCGTTTTGGGGAGGCTGCGTTTTTGGTACGTGGCATTCCCTGTTTGATATTATTTTTGTTTTTTTGACCTTTTAACATCTCATCCAAAAAAACAATTGGGATCACCTTTAGGTTGCAGGCAACATTCTGAGCAAGTTTCATAACAGTCAAATTTGAAAAATGTGACCTGAACAGTGTTATCAAGGAAAAGTTTACGGACAGACGTACGGAAAACAAACAAACCACCATGGCATAAGTTCTGCTGAACCATTTCAGCTGAAAATCACTCCTTTTATGTGTTGTGAGTAAAATTCTCATCTTAAGGCTAAACAAGATTTTTATAAAACCGGTTTAAGCTCCCCAGTGGTGCTTTTGCCACTGACCGTTCCAAGGCGGTGCCCCACTGTGTTCCTTTAATTGTTCGTTTTGTCCTCGTGTGTTTTCTTTGTATGCTAGTGTGTGTTGGTAGTGTATGTGTGTGTGTGTGTGTACATGATTGTGTGTATGTGTCGTGTGTGTGTGCGTGTGTGTGTGTGTGTGTGTGTGTGTGTGTGTGTGTGTGTGTGTGTGTGTGTGTTGGTGGTGTGCACTTCTGGGTGCTGTGGGGCTCGTTTTGGGGAGGCTGCGTTTTTGGTACGTGGCATTCCCTGTTTGATATTATTTTTGTTTTTATAAAACAACATTATCAGGTACCTTGAAAGACACACCAATTGTTTTGTGTTTTAGAAATTAGCTGCAAACAGAATCCCTATATGCCTGCTACATTGTCAAACAATTCACTTGTAATTTACTGAAAACGAAAAAAAAATAGTGCATTAAATCTTTTAGCATTGCAACATACATATTACATTTATCACTTTCGCTACACTTTTAAGTTTACATCACTTTCACTGGACGATATGTTTACATAGAAACAAAAATAACATGGATATTTCAGAAAAACAGGATTTTTCTTTCAAATAATGTTGTACAGTAAAACTTCGATAACTCGACGTCGCAAGGGGACGAGTAAAATGCTCGAGTTATGCGAGGTCTCGAGTTATCCGAATTATGGAAATTTTACAATTTTTTTCTACTGTGAAGTATCTTATAAACAAAGTGTATTTGAGGACCTTCGTGTTGTATTCATTTACTTCATTTGCTCACGAATCCTGATTTTCCATTTTGTATCTATTCGATTAAATCCAGTCTGTTTGTTTACATACATGTATATCGGTGCAATTACTAAAATACCACTGATTAATTGTTTAGGCGGAGTGACGCAATGTTACTTCGCCCAGTGTATTTACCGGTCACTCTGGGTTTTTTTAAACTGTATTTCTTTAAATCCAGACGACTTGTGTGCTAGACAATTCCGGTCTATGCTTATTTCTATTTTGCAAATGACTAATAACCGAATAGTGATTAGTCACTCACACTAGTTGTCGTTTAGGTACAGTACCGGTATTATTATATAACACATCACTCGTGGCATTTCGAAAAATATTCTAACATGACAATTCGAAATAAAATATGAAGTTTGGATTTTATGTCGTATTTTATCATTAATATCTTATCACATTTTTCATCTCATCATTAAAAACTCGCAAACATATTTTTCGTTAGTTTTTTCTTATTCAATCAAAGTGATCGGCGGCTGTAATTACATTAATATATTGAAGACGATTAAAATGTGCGAATAACATTTGATACATTTTGGCCACTGCACTGCTGATCAATCGATAATAAACAATCAATCAATTAACAATAGAACATTTTCAGCTGACGTGTCAAAATAATGATGCGCCCCAGCGGAGGTGAGAAAAAAATCTGTTAATCAGTGACCTCGAGTTATCCATGGTAATTTAGTAAGAATTCTAACTGGCGGGACTACAGGTATTCCTCGAGTTATCCCAGGTTCTCGAGTTATTGATGCTGGAGTTATCCATGGTGATTTCTAGTTAAACATATAGGAAAAATGGCCGGGACCGACAGGAGTCCTCGAGTTATCCGGGGTTCTGGAGTTATCGATGCTCGAGTTAACGAAGTTTCCCTGTATTTGAATTTAAAAGTGGATATCTACCTTTAATTTACACTAAAAGGAAATATTTGATTGACCATCAATCGATCAATATTGACAACAATAGAGTGAACAGACAAAACAGCCAAAATTGACTTAAATTTACCACCTTAGGGGCAGATTTAATTGTACATTAATATTACCTTATTCTATCAATTATAACTTTTACCGCATTGGAGAATTAAGTCATTTTTTGCATTAAGACAAACAAACAATTATCGCAATATTCAATTGACCAGACTGAGTATTGACAACAATGGGAGAAAAGTTTCAATTGACCACGTATTGACCACAAAAGAGTAGATAGACGAAACAACCAATGCTGATTAATATACAATATTGAGCACTTTCGAGGTATTGACCAGTAGATTTAGCTGAACTTTACTTTTAATCCTTAATATAATCTATTTGAATCATTAATTCATTACTCATATTAAGACAACAAAAATGATCACAACATATTAATTTGACCACCAATCGACCATAATTGACCACTTTGGGAGTATTGATCGGGGTGGCTTTGACCACACAGCATTGCAAATAAGACCATGTAGATTTATTTTTGTTCTGAAAATCACCATCAAACTTGCTGTTACGTATGTAACATAGTGTATGATATCAATACTTAAATGACCGAGAAACATGTCTCCAGTTGCTTTTAAAGCAAGTTAACTCACACACTAATATATAGGTATATACTAATGAAAAAAAAAGTTTACTATTTTGTTTCAATTTATCAGTATATGGGAGTCGATGCAATACGCCGGGTCCCTGTGGTTGACATCAAATGTGACGGCAAATATTAATATAGTATTCTAACACCTATATACAAATAGTAGAAAAACTATGTTATATTAAACCATAAACAACGCGGGAACCGATATGCTGTAAACATGACGTCAAATTGTGCCGCATGACGTGAAATGAGTGTTTGCGTAGAAAATAACGCTTTGCATTTATTCACCTTTTGTAATATCTGGTTATGTTAGAATCAAAATAACATCCTTTTCAGCGTTGTTATCGTCTAATAAACAATAATGTGTCGTTCTGATGGGCAGTTATAAACCACTCAGGCCTCCGGCCTTCGTGGCTAATTACTGCGTATCAGTACTCAAAATCATTGTTTATTAAATGATGAACACCGCTGGAACGGATATTATTTCATAAATAATAGAACAGCAACAACAATATAATATGCAAAATTAATAAGTGAAGCTATTTGATAATTCCATTTATATCATAAAATTCTTAAAAACAGTGCTAAAAATCGTTGTACACTTGGAGTATTCTATGCTGATTGTTGTTCCGTTGATCCCAATTAACCTTATTTCCACCTGCAAACGTTTCACGATGTCATGTTATAACCGCAACAGCGTTTAGAATAAGTGAAGATGACAATGACGTCAAAGTGTTTTCGTCATAGTAATTTGACGTCATAAAGTTGAACGTGCTGAAGTCATTGACCCACAGTAAATAAATGTTGAGTGATTTGATATTTTGGCAGTTTAAAGAAAAAAAATCAGCAGTGAAACTAGATCTTTGGAAATTTTAAGTTAGAATCTAAAGTTTACAATAATTTTGTGTACTTCACCATACTTTATGTGCTAGCAGAAAAAGAAACTGTGCATGGGTATAATATGCTATAACTTTGGAGGTATATAAGAAATCGCAAAAAAAAATTCAACAGGGTTTTATCTGACCTTTATATAACACCAGCTCAATTGATATGGTTATTGTATCAGCAGCGTCTTTGAAAGAGGTCAGTTTTCAGAGACGTTCTCTAAACAAAGTGCATCTCATCAATACCTGTATGTTCGCCATTGGTATCGTTGCATGCTTGGCAACGACGCCTTATTGATGAGACACGTGTGCTGAAAAATGCCTGGGGAATACCATTCCAGATTCTCACAAGCGCACGTGACAGGTCAGGTAACGCCAACGTTTGATTTTGGAGGCGACGTAAGCGACGATGCATCTCATCCCACACGTGTTCTATAGGCGACATATCCGGTGACATTGCAGGCCAGGGCAGCACATTCACATTGTTCTGAATCAAGAAGTCGGTGACAACCCGCGCGACGTGCGGGCGAGTGTTTTCCTGTTGCAGCGTGGCGTTACGTTGCTGCACAAATGGAAGGACGTGAGGCCGTATGAAATCGTCACGGTATCTGATGCCTGTAAGTGTCCCGTCAACACTCACAAGAGCTGTTCTGCCAAGGGTTGAGATGCCCCCACCCCGCAACCATTACACTTCCTCCGCCGAATGGACGTCGTTGAATCACACAACTGTCATGGAAACATTCACAAACACGACAGTACACTCTAGAACGACCGTCGCCGCTGTCGAGATGAAACCTGGACTTATCCGTGAAAAGAACACGTGTCCTGTTGCGTGAAGTGTATGTGTGGCGCCTACACCAGGCACAACGTGCTACTCTATGACGTTGCCGGAGAACAGCACGTATGGCTTGACGTTGTGGACGTATGCCTCGTTTAAGCCGTTCGGGGACTAATTCTTCTAAGGCCAGGGATACGTCTAGCCGTCAAAGTAGCAGTTCTGAGTTGTTCACGGAGATGAACGATCCGGATGTACGTATCCTGGCGATTAGACGTTACGCGTGGGCGTCCTGACCGAGACCGGTCTCTGGTGGTCCCAAACTGTTGGTACCGTCTACTCAAGGCGTCTACAGTATTTCGGTGCACATCAAATTGTCTTGCAACGTCAGTATGACGTACACCAGCTTCAATCATGCCTACGGCGCGGCATCTGTCAGTTTTATTTAACCTTGGCATGGCGTATCAAAGACGTTTTTCAAAATTCTGCTGGTTTTGTGTCTTACAGGTATCAACACTATGCTTTTACACAAGTTTAGGCGACAAACGTGTTTGAAATTGACTGCAGGCCGAAAAAAACAACATGAAAGCGAAGACGTTGGCCAGACAGGCAAACTACCCATGCAACTCATGCACTGACCAGTGTAAATGACCGAGAGGGATACACAACTTACCTGTGTAAAGTTTCAAGCTTTAATTTATAACAAGAGCTGTCCCTCCCATGTGACGAATGCCCCCGAAAGAGGTGCCTCACAGTCTGTGTCCTCTCCATGCGCTCAATAAATGTGCTATGTAATTTTAAAATCCTTCCATGCATGACAGAGTAATCATGCATACAGTATTCCATTACTTTAAACACTAAGTGTGACCTTGACCTTTGAGGTAGGGACTTGGGTCTTGCATGCGACACATCCGCTTGATGTGCTAGACATTTGTGCACAGTTATTTTAAAATCCTTCAAAGCATAATAAAGTTATAGTCCGGACACAAATGTATGCATATATACAGGATTCCATTACCTATAAACTCTAAGTGTGACCTTGACCTTTGTGGTAGGGATGTGGGTCATGCACGCGACACGTCGTCTTGATGTGCTAGACATTTGTGCCAAATTATTTTAAAATCCTTCAAGGCATGACAAAGTTACAGTCTGGAGACGAATGTGTGCATATATGCTTATATAGAGGAATCCATTACCTTCAAACTCTAAGTATGACCTTGACCTTTGAGCTAGGGACGTGGGTCTTGCACGCGACACGTCGTCTTGATGTGCTAGACATTTGTGCCAAGTTATTTTAAAATCCTTCAATGCATGACAAAGTTACAGTCCGGACACGAATGTGTGCATATATGCTTATATGGAGGAATCCATTACCTTCAAACTCTAAGTATGACCTTGACCTTTGAGCTAGGGACGTGGGTCTTGCACGCGACACGTCGTCTTGATGTGCTAGACATGTGTGCCTAGTTATTTTAAAATCCTTCAATGCATGACAAAGTTACAGTCCGGACACGAATGTGTGCATATATAGAGGATTCCATAACCTTCATACTCCAAGTGTGACCTTCACCTTTGAGGTAGGGATGTGGGTCTTGCACGCGACACGTCGTCTTGATGTGCTAGACATGTGTGCCAAGTTATTTTAAAATCCTTCAATGCATGACAAAGTTACAGTCCGGACACGAATTTGTAAGTGGGGACGCACGGACGGACGGACAGACGGACAGACGGACGGAAGGACAGACGGACAGACGGACAGACGGTGCGATTTTAATATGCCACCCTTCGGGGGCATAAAAATGAGCGATACATGAACATTTTACACATGCACAGTTTCTTTTTTCCGCTAGTATATAAACGAGCCTGGTAGAAATGCTAATTAAGGATACACCAGGGGATCCATATATCATTTGTGGTCATTTTTTGGTTTTAACATAATCTTATTATTTTCTATCATCACGATAAAAACTATTTTTCTAAGTAATTTAGAAATATGTGTTTTATCTGCATTATTCTAGTGTAGCAGTAAATAAGTGCTCTGTTTGATTTAACATCTGCCTTGGAAGGTCATTAATTTTCTCAAGGGGATACATTGTAAGGGAAAGTTTCCAATTGAATTGGTTCCAGGTAATAACAATGATTTGACCTGTCTTAGTGAGGTCAGTTGGAAACTTGCAGGACTTATCAACATAATAAATAGTTATTAGTAACTTATACCTGCTATAAAAGATAACTGAATTTATGAAAATGTTATGTGAGTGTTTCCAATAAGAACTTTGAATCTTTCACAAGCATGTTTAGTGTAGTTTGCTAGATCAAGCTAAATAATATCCCATTGGTAACTTTCACTCTGCCCTTTCAAACATGTAGAATATCAAATATTGGCCCGTACATATGTAGAATCATAATACATCACTCTCTCTACTAATTGATCTGGCACCAGAAGATAACTTTAAATTAAAAACAACTCTAAATGTATCATTATGTGATCACGATAAAAACATTCAAAAACAGCCAGCAAATATTATGTAAAGGGGGGCATTGATTGAAGCATACACATAGCTTGATACTAATATTTTCTGTTAACATGTCATTGACAAACATTCTGTTCAATCTTTTTATCAACTATTAATTTATGCCTGCACAGTCTGCACTTTAGTAGGCAGTACCACTTGGTATCACGTGGTATCACAAAAGTTACTATTGATGTCAGAGCTGCTGTGAAAGAGGATAGCCAAACAAAGAAACTAAATGATACTTGAAAGAAACATGTAGCTGATATTTAGACTGTAGCAGAGTAATAGCTGTTTCATAAAGTAAAGATTGCATTCAAATTATTAAAAGTAACTAAGTACTAGTGATCCTATTCAGAAATCGGGTTATTAATATTATCAATATGACTTAAGTCAGTTCTACTACTGGACATTGGAAAGGTGCCATGTCAACGTTTGTGGATTAGAACTATAGAATGTTAATAATCAAAATTCTTCCCTAATTTTCTGATAAGGCAAATCATAAATAATTTTGTTTTAAAAAACAGCTGTTTCATATTCCTAAAAGTCAGTATTAACAATTATGGAGCCGCTCTAGCGCAGTGTAGCGCGTTGGCCTCAGAATCGAAGGGTTCCGGGTTTGATCCCTACCATATCCATGTCGGTAGTGTTCTTAGGCAAGACTCAAATAATTCCACATTGCCTTTCTCTCTTCAAGGTTGATTCCATCTGGAGTGAGTCTCGAGAGCGATTAATCTAAGTTGTAAGAATTTGTTTCGCAATCGAGAGTTAAGGTGGAATGCTGGCTTCTGTGCGCATGCGCCAAATGCCGGAAAACGTTTATAGTCGAAAAAATGAATTATTGTTTACAATCGTTAAAATCATAAAAACAGTTGCTGTCTCCTTCTTTTACATCGTATGAATAAAGATATTCAAAACATTTTTGAAAGTATTAATGAAATGAAATACTGAGAATGCTTTACGGTAAGTCGTCTTAGCAAGCATCTGAGAGCATGAGATTTTTACTTTACAAACGACAGAAATCCAAGAACCGTTTAGTATAATTTAGAGTATTCCTGATAAACTCAAGAACATTTAATGTTTATACTGATAGAAGCGGCCTAATTCTTATCGACATTCTTACCGACATTGAGGAGGGGCTTTTATCTGTTTATCACTGTCAATGATGTTGTGACGACGATGAAAAAATTAATGTAAAAAAAATTAGTTTGGTTGTTGTTGGTCTTACTCTTAGAGCCTACTGTATGTTCAGTCAGTGTTTTAATACAACACGGTTTGAATATATTTAAGTGTTCATAGTGTAACATTCACCTTTTGTTTGGAAGATTGTAGGCTAGTTATTCATATTGTCATTATTTGTGGTACACAACACTTTGCGGTTCTTCGTCTCTAGTGTTAGCTGTTTGCACACGGTTTTCTTTTCGCAATTGCTGTGCTGAAGATTTGACAAACATGTAGACTGATGTATATAAATCTAGAAAGTAAGCCATTTGAAAGAATGATTTTTAAGAATTCTTTTCCATGACAAAAATAAATTATATAAATATTGAAGAGATTGTGACTTGTTTTTTTATTTATTGAAAGTGGTCAACTATTCCAAAATGCATAACAAGTAATCTAGATGAACACAAGTATATTCATTTTATGTGGACTGGAAAATCAAATCAATTATCCTCTTATAGAACCTTGCTCCTACATTATTTGTTTCTAATATAAAGTATCCTTTCTCGAATTTTATTAAACCTTTTGTTTGTTGCTCCCAAAAACTAAAAAGTTGTTTCGTGCATATTTCAGCAAATCTCTGTTCTTATTAGGAAAATGCATTTGGTACGTGAAATAATCAGATTAAAAAAAATCGAAGTAGGTGGGATGAAACAATATGTTCTATTTTCACCGATTACAAAATGCAGACAGACATTTTGGTATAGTCTTACTCTCCCAAAATTCACGATCCTTCCCAAAGTTGTAGATGGTAAGAAATCTTAAGTTTAGTCGATACAATATAAAGAAATCCCCAAGATATTATGTTTGCCGATTTTACAGTATTTCCTTACTTTAAGCACACAATCACTGCATTTTAGAACGCCCGTACCGAAAAATAAAGCACGAGGACATGTCAATTTTATTTTCATGTTTATGTCTTTCTAGGTGTAATGGTTAAGTAAAAAAAGAATTAAAAAAATTCATCGGTTAATTTTTGTATGGCAAACAATTGAGAATGGTCTACAATTCGTGTTGATTTAGAAGTGGGGGGGGGGGGGGGGTAATTTTATATGCTTTATTTTTCTTAATGGCGATGATGATTCGGTCGGTTATGATTTTACCTCAAAAATACATTTCAACCAGTCATACATCTGATAAGCATTATACAATTTATTGTTTCGAGGAGCGAAAAAAAAATGAATCTGACATGACTGTCGATTTTTCGATTTTTTTGAAACCTTAAAGACTAAGAAAACATACTACATTTATAAATGCCTGTTGTGCAAAATCAAGGATGTTGACAAATCTTTTTCTTTGTAGTTTTCTTATTTGGATTTAAATATGGTTGAAATTTAGCGAGTTTAAAGAAAATGTATCAAGTGTTTTTTTTTTCCAAGCATATCACCTTAAAATAAATTAGTTTAATTATAGATATGTCACTTGTCTGCCTCACGGTCTGTTGTCATTGATTAAGTGTTTTCATTCTAGCATGGTTGGGGCGTAAGTGTTATAAAATCAAAGTGTCATTTTATCTCCTTGTGGTGAACATTTGTGTTAATCTATTTTAAAATCCCTCAATGTATAACAGACCAAGTTACAGTCTGAGTTGTATTTTATTGATGGTGAATGTTTTAAGCTATTTGTTAACATGTTTAATCAGGTTTGCCATGTGTTCAAAGTCCAACAATACATTGTCAGATTTTTTCTAGTCGAACTGGGTGGTAATCTATCTCATGTTTTGATTTAATCATTAGCTCACCTGGCACTTTATACCAGGTTGAGCTTTACATATAAATGATTGTCCGTCGTCCGTCGACATCTATTTTATTGGAGGGTTCAGTACTTAATGAAAATCCACATGTCGTACCGTTCGGATTCAAGAAGCCTGCCTTGCGACGATTATGGATATTATATACATAATATTTGTCGGCGGTATTTACGGAAAATCGTTTATCAAATTATTAACTTCTTAAAAATCGTAAAAAGTTCATCAAATTTGAAGGTCAGAGATCTATAAAAAGTGTATTCTTAGTAACAATGACTGCTTGTTGCAGAGCACCGGCAAAAAATCATGCTTATTGAAAGGTATCTATGCAATAATGCTACCAGGCAAGTCCAGTGAAATTGAAACTATTGAAACTTGCTGCAAAAGAATTTCATATGCTTATTATAAGTGTCTTCTTTATGCAGTTGACAGGCAAAATCAGTGGTTTATGCAAGGATGTAACAGAGAAATTAGGTGATTTTTATGATCCATGAGGAGTAAATATCTAAGGATTTTTCTATTTATATAAGCATGGCCATTTTCAGTGTTTGGAAGGGGTCAATGCAAGGATGCTGCAGCGATTTGCAGCTGTTAGTGATATTCCAGGTATTAGTTCATGAATAGAAGCCGTTTTAATGATTTTGTGTTTAAAGGATTTGTGTTCCCCTTGTAGAATGAGCTTGAAACATATGCTGGGTTTAAATGCAAGGCTGCTGCACAACCAGTTTGGTGACACTGATGCCATTGGTTCATAAGAGGAAGCTGTATAAAAACAATTCAGTGACCCCTATGTGCGAAGATTCAGAACCACATCCTGTTTTGTTTTGAAGAGATCACTGCGAGGGTTACAGAACATGTTTAGTAAAAGTTAACTTGTAGTCTAAGAAAAGCACTTCAAAGTGAAATATTGATGACAGATGCTGGAAAATGAAAGCGGAAAACCCCGACTGTACTGATAGCCCATCCGGAAACTTTCGCCTCAAGTGAGTAAAATACATGTTAACAATAATAATGTTTTGTGGGTGGGGATGTTGTTTGTGCTTTGTTTGACAAAGTTTTACTTAAGTGACCAAAGAAGGAATTTGGCTTTTCCCCCAAAGCTACCAAAGCATTGCCTATAAGACACTTGCCAGACTCCAGTTAGAATATGCTTACCAGGTTTGGAGCCTATACTCCCAAACAAACATAAACATATTAGAAATGATGCAGAGGACATCAGCTAAATGATATTGTAAGCGTTGTGTTGTAGAGGAGCAAACATCATGTCGGGGACATGCTTCTCGGTCGCAATGACGCAATTTGATATTGTGTGTTTTCAGGCATGTAATAGCAAGAAACGCGACGGAGGTTTTATATTTAGTCGAAATCGGACCTCCAAAAGATTCCTCAGTATTTACGGCTTAACCATTTCCTCCCTTTGGAGACTTAATTTGTTAAGTGGGATATTTATGGCAATGTTTTAACACGGTGGCAATTTAGCGTATGCCAAAACCAATCTGTGAAAGGAACGTTATACGTTATACTTGTTTTCGTAATCATTCATCATTTTAAATAAATAAATATAAACTGATGGACAGACAGTGTTATAGCTGGATTAATTGTGAACTGATGGCCTTGAAAATTTTACACTAAATCTATAAATAGTGGATAAAGGAGTCGAAGTGTGTTTTCCTAATTCAGACTTTAAGGAATGACCCCGACATTTTATGTTATGGTATTTCAACGCAATGTTGAATATCATTTCAAAGCAAATTTCTTTAAAACGTCATTTGAATAACTCCGAGTAGTTCATTATTCGGTTAATCTGAATTTTTGATATTTCTAAAAAGGAGCCTCGTCATAAAATTAATATAAATACTAAAACATTACAATCTATTTCGAACAAATGTTTAAATATAATATCTGAAAATCAATAGCTATATGCTTTACGACAGAAGGTTTGTTTATAAGAATGTAGTTATGTAATTTTTTCTCTGGGAAATAAACGTTAAGTTGAAAACATAAATACGTTTATACGAATAAAATATTGAATCTATCTGAATCATTTCATTCAAGTATGACTTAGCAAAATATGTCTAAATGTTATTCGATTCACGGCTTCCTTGTTTGTTTTGCTGTACTGATAACGTTTTGGATTTTCAGCGTCAATACCAGTATACATCAATCCATTAATTCAAAAGTGTGGAAAGATTATACGGTAAGATGGGTTTTCTGTACCTTTGCGTATTCCCCAGCATTAGCTAGTGCTAAGCAGTTTGAACATAAATCGTAATGACATCTTAAGAACCTCGTACTATTGTTGATATGCATATAAATTCTTTTAAAAGTTAGAGCTGAAAGACGCTCAATTTATTGACTTATATTATTATTACGATGTAAGATAAACAGATCCTTTTGTTACAAAACTGTTTGACGCTCTCAAATACGACTACACTGGTCAATTTAGTCTTCAGTTTAATAAAAGAACGTTTGAAAAAACAACTTTAGAAACAACTCTCCGTCGAATCAAGACAAGGCAGAGCTCCTGTTTACATTATACATGGAGAGAAATTCAGTGTTGATGTTTTACCTGATAAAGCAGAACGGTAAGATGGTAGCATTTCGAGATGGGACTGGTTTGTTGTAAGCGACACAAGAAACAGCAGTGTTTTCTTGCATAAGAAGAGAAAATAGATTATATATAGTTAAGAATAAACATTGATATCGATTGTGGATTATATAACTTTAAAAGTTTTCTTGGAATAAGTGTTAATAAAATCCTACAAAATGGAGAAACTTGGACAACGTGTTGGATACAATTCAAGTTCAAAATATCCGTCACGGCAGATAGGCGAAATCAAAATTGCGCCCCACTGGTGTTTCTCCAGGATAATTCATCTTTGATAGCCTGATCAAAGTGAGTAGGTGGTTAAAGCATCAAGAACTGTAATTGAGTATTAGTAAAGTGATTGATCAGTCTCACATAACCGGTCTGCAAAGAGTATGAGGTATTCTGAGAATTTACTTGGACAATGTGGACGATAAGGCTATTTTGATATGCAACCTAGTTGGTTTGATCACACATGCAAAACCCTAAAATATATGAAAAATAAACAGTTGCGTATTTTTAGAAGAAAAAGGGATGATGTTAATTTAGAAGCATGCATAATAGCAAAATTAGAGTATATATTTAACTGTGATCAAAAGCGTCACGAATACTTCAATGAGCAATTGAATAGCCTTATTGATTCATCAAGTAGCCCAAAAAGTTATATTTCCTCAAATGAATGAAAACAATTATTTTAATATTGGCGCAGATGATAATATTGAGATATATGTTTTTTTATCGAACAACATTGAAAATGACATTGAAGATTTTGTATTTAATTCTTAGTAATACTTAGAACGACAGAGTCTCTGGAACGTGGTAAAAGTGCAGGCGCAGATAACATTATCCCCTATCTTTTATCAATGGTATACATCTGTTGTTACCTTTAGTAGGAAGACTATTTAATATATTTTATGATTCTGGCTATTTCCCAGAATATTGGTGTAAGGCAATAACCGTTCCTGTCCACAAGAAAGGTAGTTGTAACTCCCCAGATAATTACAGAGGCATTTCTGTATGAGATATATTTAGCAAGATTTATACCAGTATACTAACAAGGCGGTTGAATTTCTATATTAATATTTTTGATAAACTCGGAGAACCTCAAGCCGGGTTCCGCGAAGGTTACTCCACTTCTGATAATGTGTTTATTTTACAAGCAGTGATTAATAAACACCTGCCTAAACCCGGTGGTAAACTATATGTAGCCTTCATAGATTTTATGAAATGTTTTGATTTGATAAAAAGGGAAATATTTTGGAGGGCATTGAGACGTTCAGGTCTAAAAGGGAAATTGTATAACACAATAACTAGCATTATCGATATGTAGAAGCCTTTGTTAGAACAGATGAAGGTTTGACATATTATTTCAACTGTCCAGAAGGTCTAAAACAAGACTGTTTGGCATCTCAAATTTTATTCCTCATTTTATTGATGAATTGGTTAAATTAATAGAAAACAGTGATATAAGAGGTATTCAATTTTTTCCAGATATAACCGAACTGTTAGCATTATTATTTGCTGATGACCTTGCTTTGACAGCAGATACAGTTGTTGGTGCCCCACTGTGTTCCTTTAATTGTTCGTTTTGTCCTCGTGTGTTTGCTTTGTATGCTAGTGTGTGTTGGTAGTGTATGTTTGTGTGTGTACATGATTGTGTGTGTGTGTGTGTGTGTGTGTGTGTGTGTGTGTGTGTGTGTGTGTGTGTGTGTGTGTGTGTGTGTGTGTGTGTGTGTGTGTGTGTGGGTTGGTGGTGTGCACTTCTGGGTGCTATGGGGCTCGTTTTGGGGAGGCTGCGTTTTTGTGGCATTCCCTGTTTGATATTATTTTTGTTTTTACAAACGTTGTTAAATGTGTTAAAATCCTTTTGTTATGAAAAAAAGGTCAAAGTTAATCCACAGATGTCTAAAATAATGATTTTTAAAAAGGGAGGTAGGCTATCCAAACACGAAAATGGATTTATGACGGCAAAGCTATTGAAGCTGTTAAGAGTTTTAGCTATGTATGTGTAACATTGTCACAACAACTATCGCTTTCTAGAATGGCTAGTGAACAATCATTAAAAGCTAAACGTGATCTAATTTATGTCCTGTCTCAATAACATGAATATGATCAACTTCCTCAGAAAGCGTTCTTTAATATATCTGACACTAAAATAAGTCCAATTTTATTATATGGATCTGAGCACCCAACCATTGAATCAGTACACAATTATGCATGTAAAAGATACATGTGTGTAAATAAAAAAACAATAAGCATAGCTATTTTAGGTGATTGTGGAAGATTCCCACTATATATTAACTCTGCCAAAAGATGTTTATACTGCTGTAATATCTTGAACATAGAAGATACTAGACTGGTTAAGAAAAGTTATCTTATGTTGAAGTAGCTTGATGATTGTGGACAAACAAATTGGTGTTCAGGTATAGGAAACCTATTATTTTCTAATAGCTTTGGTTATGCTTGGGCAGATCAATGGGTTTATAATGAAATTTTCTTTGTAAACTGTTTTGTACAAAGACTAAAATACCAATACCAACAGCAATTTGTGGCACAGGTACAAGGTAGCCCGAAATTGCTGAGTTTTTACCAGTTTTAAAATACCGTCACACATAAAATGTATTTGAATAGTGTACCGGAGAGGAAATTTAGGCGAGCTCTTTCAATCTTAAGAACTTCTGCTCATGATCTTGAGGTTGAAACAGAAAGATACCGAAATGTTATAAGAGAAGAACGAATTTGTAAGTTGTGCAACATGGCTGTTGAGATCGAATATCATTGTTTCCTGGTTTGTAGAAACCTTACGGCAATTAGAGAAAAATATATCCCTATCAAATTCTGTATCATTCCAAATGTTCATAAATTCAATGTTTTTATGAGTTCCATTTCAGAATAAGTTATTTTGAATTTAGCAAAATATGCATACTTCGCTTTTAAAGAGAGAAGTGAGATTTTAGCTACTGTAAATACAAGTTTAAAGAGTTGTGACATTTATGTACGTTAAGAGATAAAAAATTAATGTTTTAAGTAATTACATTTTAGAATGTCTTCGGGTACTAGTGTTTGTAAATATGTATGTATTGTATAAAACATTCTTTAAAGGGCCGGTGGCCAGTATCAATAAATAAAGTGTCATCATTATTGTCATCGATATCTGATGGAAATTCATACAGTTGCGCTCACATTTTTGTTCCGTTTACATCATGGTTGTTACCGCGTGGTAACACCCAGTAAACGCGGACAATTGCACGCGATTCACCGCAAAAAAAAACGGCTCATTTCGAAATATGGAAAGAATAGCCGGTAAATAAAACCGGGTCACTCCAAATATGGAAGCAGTACCCCAGTTAAGAGGCTTGACAAAACAAGCAGCCAATCAGAAGATTCCCAGCGCGTTTATTTTTCACGGCTGCTGCCTTTTCACTAATCAGCGTGTCTTTGTCTGAATACTTTGATTTTGTTTACATTGAAATGTAGCGTCCATGTTATTGCTGATCTGTTCTATCAATATAAAATCTACAGTTTAACTAAAGTTGGCACGGACATTGTTATAAACATACTGTACATTAATAATTTCTCTAGATTTTGCTGTAGATCTATTCCGGCCCTGGATATTCTAATTTTGAGAGTGAAGAAGCGTAGATGATTACAACATAACACAGTCATGAATTCGGAGCGGCATTTTACTGTACTTGGTCTCGACACAAACAACAACAACACGAAGACATCTTAAATAAAATGGTTAAGAATAAACTTTACAAGTTTACAGCCCCTTTACATGGGGTCTACGGTCTTTTCAGGTAAGGGATATAACCTACATATCCATATCTTATGATCGGACCATCAGATATATGGTAAAATGTCAGGTTTTAGACTTTTGGTTAACAGTTCATAAACATCCCTGTACAGTACTGGTCTTGCGGTTTGTTGTTCTAACGTCGTGCGTAGTCCTTAAGTCGTGCATGTACGATTTCCCGTATTTGTCATTAAAAGAATTATCGGCTTCACGCATCCGGGTACTGATAATTTTACCTATTCTCGGGTCATACTGACCAGTTAACCAATAGAATTATTAAGTCGTGTTCATTTCTTCATCTGGTAGAAATTAAGTGAAAATTCGGTCTTTACCGTTGACTCATACGCAAGTTTAAATTTATTTCAAACGAAACATTAATAATATAACAGGCTTTTGATAACATAGAAAGAACTCTTATAAAAACAATCTAGTTTCAAGGTAATGGAAGATCGTTTACTTCTTTCATTTCTAAGCTTGGTTATTATGATTATTTAAAGTAATAGATGCAAAGAGACCAGCGATGACATCCGAGTAGTCAGCTTTCCCGAATGTAAATAATTTTCAGTACCCGGATGGGCGAAGACGAGAAAGACAGCCATACAAACTTTAGTCATGTTAGTAGGCTGTACCGACATAAATTGAATTCGTATCTGTGAATCAAAATAACCTCTGTAGGTCCTTCAACTTTTGTTTTGACCAACTAATTCATTTGGCTCATCCTTTCGACCTGGGATTTTTTATCTGATGTTTTTCTCCGTCACATGAAGTTTGGACCCCAAAAAGTCATTTTTATAAAACACCCCGGACCGACAATCGAGAATATATAATACATATACTTGATAGTCGATCCGGGATAAATTTGATTATGTCATTTTTATAAAACACCCCGGACAGACTATCAAGCATATAATAATAATACCAGGGTCCGTATATCATGTATATTACATGTAATCTACGTTCCCTGATAACACCTTGTATTATATATTCTTGATTGTCGGTCAGGATGTTTTTTTAAAAAAACATGGCGAATGACAAATACAATTCAGACAAAACTGTATTAGACTAAATTTAATATTCGAATGTATGATCGTTAAAGCCCTACCAAGCATTATAAATGCCTGAAACCAAGTGACAATGACGTCTTTAAAATGACGTCATGTTTGCAATGCTTTCAGGTGACGTTTCCTGCGATCTTATTAAAATTAAACTCAACGAAATTTGAGTTTGAAACATAATGTCGTAACATAAAATAAACAAAAAAAAAATGGTTTATATGTCATATCACGTCATTGTCACTTGTTTACACCAAAAGTAGTTATTTTCACTTGTGGCTGCGTCGCTCATGAAAATATAACTTTTGTTGCCCACTATGTTAAATAATAACATGATCTTACACCAAAACCAGCAATTATCCTTTATATTGTCTGAGAATGACATTTATAATACCTCTATGTTGTCAAAGGCTTTTTCTTTCCTTTAAAACTCTTATCATTTGATTGGTTAACTGGCCAGTATGACGTAAATGCATAGCCTAGAATATAGTGTTATATTCACCACAGTAATCAGTACTGATGGGTATTTAAATTTAATTTAGTGCCCCACTGTGTTCCTTTAATTGTTCGTTTTGTCCTCGTGTGTTTGCTTTGTATGCTAGTGTGTGTTGGTAGTGTATGTGTGTGTGTGTACATGATTGTGTGTGTGTGTGTGTGTGTGTGTGTGTGTGTGTGTGTGTGTGTGTGTGTGTGTGTGTGTGTGTGTGTGTGTGTTGGTGGTGTGCACTTCTAGGTGCTGTGGGGCTCGTTTTGGGGAGGCTGCGTGTTTGGTACGTGGCATTCCCTGTTTGATATTATTTTTGTTTTAATTGACATGACACCAGTGATACGATAACCCCACCCCTTTGTTGATGTCTGAGTATTTATAACAAAACAATCAATTCAAACCTTTTCCACGTGCATTTATTTGTCGAATTTTTATGGGTAATTAAGTCATTTGATTGACACCTGGCGTCTGGTTAATTGTACATAAGCCACTTGACCACATTGTCAACCACTTAGTCTTCGAACATTTACTAAAGTCTCCTTATGGTATATAGTACCCACTGCTAACAGATAATATTAAAGTATGGACAACCAAATCTAATTGTACATGTATTTTAAATTGTGCACTAAAGTTATTCAGAGAGAGCTGTTATAGAATTACAGACCTGTAAATTCACAGTCAACCCCTTGATTCAGAGACTTCTCCGAAAGCTAAAGGCGAGAAAGCCTATATACCCAATAACTTTGCTTCGTGGAGTGTTAGCTTTCTCGGAAATAGGAAGCAAATAGTGGTTATAATTCAAACAGGATAAACATTAAATCTGGTGTACTCCAGGGTAATATTTTGGGACCACTGCTCTTTCTGTTGTATATAATTTTGTCATGCAACTAGCCTTATATATTTACCAATAATGATTTACCATAGGCAGTGCAAGTACTGTAGGCGTTTCAGTGATGATACAAAACTACAGAAAAAATAGATGAGCATTAATATATCTACTAAGACACCATTTTCATTTTAGTGATTTACTTCATAACTTTTTTATTAAAATGTTAATTTGTGTGTTTCTGCCATAATGTTACTGACGTGGTGTCACTGTATCCAAGATGGCCGCAAACATAGAGCCAATTTCGGGGATGAACTCATATTAAAGGGGCATACCCTTTAACTGATGTCAAACTAAATAATCTCCAAAACATAAATAATATTATCTTTGGAAGTATTATAACTTAACCTAACAGTTTTAGCTACATGCTTTCCCGGTCATTATTGATATATTCAGCGATTCAAAATATACTGCAGTACCGGAAACCATCCAATAACCTATGTAGAGTTGTTGTTGTACAATTAATGGATGGATGCGATTTATTACAGAAAGCCTACTTGTGGCAAAACGAGGCAGTTTTCGCGTTAGGTTCTTCTTTGATATTGTATTCATTTATCAATTTGCGTTCATTGAATACATAATTTATGTTTCTGGAATGTAATATGCTAGATGTAGGGAGTGACCCTTTAAAGAGACATACCCTATATCTGATAACCAACTGAAAACCTCCAAAACATAAATAATATAATCTTTAGAAGTATCACATCCTCATGAATCAGTGGTTTGCCAACCTTTCAGACAAATGAAATTATGTACTAAGTGCTCTGGACTAACGGGAATGGAAGTACATGTATCATAACTCAACCTAAAAAGCTCAGCCATGCATTTCCCGTTATTATCGATAAAATCAGCGGTTTAAAATATACTGCAGTACAGTTAACCATTTAATAATCTATGTAGAGTTGTTGTCATATGGTGACATGTACATGTTATCCCTCTCTCCCTGAGCGGTGAGACAAGAACTTTTTGGGTGACTGTTCCTTTCAATGTAAAATAACATTAATCAACACCATTCTTAAATGTGTTTGTAAGACTGTGAATATAGCGAAATAAGGATATAAGGAATATATTTTGTCTGCCCGATATTCTTTCTTTATTTTATTTTCCTTATGAAAATGTTATATGGATATAACAAACTC
This sequence comes from Saxidomus purpurata, assembly GCA_022818135.1. Classification (NCBI taxonomy): domain Eukaryota; kingdom Metazoa; phylum Mollusca; class Bivalvia; order Venerida; family Veneridae; genus Saxidomus; species Saxidomus purpurata. The sequence goes on from JAFMSR010000011.1 coordinate 51,323,380, forward strand.
CGGATAATGATATGGTCCTAATTAGTTTGTAATAAACAAGTTACCTGTATGCCCTTTACGTTTCTATTGATTAAGTGTCCAGTGCCAGTGATATTAGGTTAATGTACCAAAATATACTTGACATTTTCTGAAACAGTCTTTATTTAAGTGACGGTCTTATTGCATATAACTTTGTGTGTTGTCTGCAGCTTTTAAACCCCTAAGTTCAATATACATGCAGTCACCCTGTACATTTTGGACTTGATAGTATGTTGATTATTAAACAAGACTTATTTGCCAATAGTGTGCACTGTTTAATAATATCACAATTAAGTGAAAGATTTTTATCATAGTCTGCATTTGAATCAGAAAGGCAGAAATTAATGTCTGGTATTATTAAAGAACTTGCGATTTTCAACGAAATGCTGAAGTTCTGATAGCTGTCATTTTCATTAACAAATAGTAGAAAAAAGTGGTCTGTACAGTAAATAAATTACGGAAAAAGTACCAACAGGGTATCGACATGGTGGAAAGTCACCTATCTTGATTACATATTACTTTTTACTTTTCGAAGGGAATATTACCACCATTATACAAATGTGTGGCTTTGACCTACAATTGTTTTCTATTTTTCTGAGCACTGATCTCACAAAAAGATATCAGGTTCAAGACCTGACTTTTAATATCTGGATGTACACTAATCATTTACATGTTTCTCTAATATTAAGGGAAGATACATATGAGTTACTGAATTTACTCAAAACTTTTTTATTGGTAGTAAATTAGCATGGCTGTTTTTCTTATTTTTATTACACACTTAACATTTATTCCAAACAAGAAACCTGGTTTCTGTATAGTGCTTTCAAAGTCAAATGAGAACTGTAACAGTTGTAGATATGGGTCTGTTTTAGGACAGAAAGTTTATCCATTATTCATTGGAACAATTAATGTTATCCTCTTGTTTTAAGAACTGAAGCTGGTCCCTAATTAATTCACAGCCTATTCAAGTTGTTTTATTGGCTAAAGGCAGTACTTTAACATTTGCTTCCATTTCCCCCTTATCAGTATGTTATGTAAGATTACATAACAAAGATATGTCAGAGGGGCCATAAAGTACACTATAGTCCAATTGTGTGCACTGAACCATAAATTTATTAAGCTATTACTGTAATTATTTTAGTTATACTTATAGTAATTCAATATTCAAGGTCAAAATTCAGGCTATACTGAAGAACTATTGGTCAGCGGGACGCTTTTTTATTTTTGTTCAGATATTTAGATAACGGTTCAATCATTCACGCAATTAAGTCCAAATATGTTTAAGAGTCTCATAGAATAAGAAATGTCTAGGATTTCACTAAGTACACAAAGTTTAAACACAGAGTAAGTATTTTGATTTGAATCTATTAAATGCTGCTCAAAGTTTATATACCTGTGATATTACATCTGTAATGTAAGGGAGTTTAATAATATGAACACATTTAACAATAAAATATTAACAATAAATCACACAAAATAACAGATTTTACTTCAAAATGATGGCCTGACAGCCAGAATCAGCCTTCAGCTCGAAAAGTCATTAGTTCATACTGATTTATTTTAGCTCGATTGTGAAGAAAGCTTGTTAAATCTAATATCGAGTCACTCTCGAGTCCGCTTCCTGGAAAAGCCAGTACTGGTGTCATATGAGAAGGTATCCTCGTACACCACCGCTCCCCTAAAAAAGTCAATGTTTGAGAATAGTGACATAAATAATCAAAGCGCTGTTAACTCCCCGAAAAACAACTTTTGACCTACGTGTTTTGCGCTGAATCTTACCTGGTCGAAATGTGCAGATGACGAAATTCAATATATGACACAGAATGAATGATTAACAAATATATGGGTGGCAGGGAAAAAAACAAAAATAATATCAAACAGGGAATGCCACGTACCAAAAACGCAGCCTCCCCAAAACGAGCCCCACAGCACCCAGAAGTGCACACCATTATTTTATTATAAAACGTACGTTAAATGAAAAATAATCACATAGTCAACATTATAAAATGTTTAAGCCAATAAAAATATCTGCGATCTGCGCTTTGTGCAACTTCAAGCGATATGATCTGATGATGTGGATCGAAAATTATTGTGTACCAAGGACAAGACCTTGAAACAGAAATAAACAAAGCAATGCCAGCAATGAAATAAAAATACAGTACTGTACAATGTGTATAACAGAGAAAACCAAAAATGATTCTGGGTTACCTTGTAGTCGTAATCAGTGAAACCGTTCACTGGGCCTTGACATGCAGAGTCCTCCATACATGGCGGTTGATTTTGATCACGTGAGTTCCTTCTCGGGAATGTACGTAAATTATATATTTTTTCAGATAAATTATTTTTAGGTAAATATATATGTAATCGTTCGTAAATAACAAAGTTGTCAATGAAATAACACGGAAATTTGAAAATCAAACTACAAACTCTTATACCGAGCTCTGCGTTTTCGTAAATTTCCGTACATATCCGTACTTTTCCGTGATATGCATATGATTATCTTCCGTAATCAGCTAACAGCGCATTAATTTCTAAAACACAAAACAAAATGTGTAATGCAGCCCGTAAGCTTTATACCTTCTTGCAGTCGTTTGAAATTTTATGTACTGTTTTTATTTGTAATATGTTCTTATCACATACGACATTCAAACAGACGAATGATCTGGTCTGTCTTGCACTACTTTCGCATAGCGCATGTTTACAGTTGTTATTCGCACATAGCACAGTTAAATTTCTTGCAGTGTTTGAAATGTGGTATACTAATTTAGGCATAGGGCACTTTCAGTCCCCATGCCAAAAAATCAGTGATATAAATAAAAAAATGTTTGATAATTAAAGCTTGCCCTGTTGAAACTATGAGAACAGTTTAAGTACAGATGTTTTTAAATAGATGTTTAGAATGGTTGTGGTTACCGTACATATATTTAATGTTCAAGAACTGTTCTAATAATGTCCTAGAAGAATGCAACTATTCCTTAGCATTAGAACACAGTTTTGCAGTAGTAAAAAATTAATTAATTAATTCCTTGATCAGAAATTGCAAATGGCCTTGAGTTACTGAAAAATATTTGACATTTAGCAAATATTGCAAGTTTGAATAAATTACTTTACTTGAATACTGAAATAAATTGCATTAAACAAATCCTAATACACTACATAGACAATCTACTGTAAATCATGTACATTTTGATACCTGAGTCAACATATTTGTTAAAACTTAAACATCATAACCATTTTTGCCGAGCCGCTTACGAAAGCTCAATATAGGTGTCCAAATGATGGTGTGGTGTATGTGCATGCGTGCGTCCTTGAGAGCGAGCGTGCGTCCGTTTGAGTTTATTTTGTCTCGGCTGTAACTTATCCATGGATCAAGGGATTCTTAAATAACTTTGCACAAATGTTCAACATCATTAGACGGACTGTCTTGCGCAAGAACCAGGTACCTAAGTCTAAGGTCAATGTCACACTTAGAGGTAAAATGTCAGACTCAAAAATGACTGTCCGGAGCATTTCTTCTTTATGCATGAAAGGATTTTGATGTTACTTGGCACAAATGTTCACTATCATGAGACGGACTGTCATGTGCAAGAACCAGTCCCCTAGGTCTAAGGTCACACTTAGAGTTTAAAGGTCAAACTCAAGAATGACTGTCCGGAGCATTTCTTCTTTATGCATGGAAGGATTTTGATTTTACTTGGCACAAGTGTTCACCACCATGAGATGGAGTGTCATACACGAGAACCAGGTCCCTAGGTCTAAGGTCGAACTTAGGGGTTAAAGGTCAAATTCAAGAATACCTGTGTTCGGAGCATTTCTTCTTCATGCATGGAGGGATTTTGATTTAACTTGGGACAAATGTTCACCACCATGAGCTCCCCTTGTTTTTAGAGTTACTTCCCTTTGTTTTTAAGTACTACAATGTATAAATAGCTGATAGATATTGTAACCTTTTTATTACTCGCCGTAGAGAAAAATCAAAACTACTTTGATGTGGTACAACATGCATGTAACATCCAATATTTAGGTGTTTTTGACCGATCCCTACTTGGTAAGGAGTTAGTACTTTTGACAACTGGCGGGGTCGACATGTTGCACGTGGGCATCTAGTTTAATTTTTAGCATTTTGCTTACACTTTTGCCACTTGTGCAGATCAAAACCATGCAGTCTGATCATAACCTGCACTGTTAACTATTCCTTCAGCAAATTTTCAGTAAGTGTATCAATTATTAATTGTAAGATTTAAAACAAAATGCAATTGCCATTTTTTCTTTTTAATTTGTTGTAGAAAAAAGCGTCATGTACGAACAGTGATGAGGGAAGTTCAATAAGTAGATTTTTCAGCTTCAATTGAATAAACAAAACAAGAAAACAAAAGCATCAGATGAAAATAATTGATAATTGAGGTGAGACAATGGGACACTTGATGTAATGACAACATGCAGTTAACATTAAAGAAGAACTTTGCTGAGTTTACTCATATTTGGAATTCTTGTACTTTGATTTTTTTGAAGATAAGGAAAGAACAACAGTAAAATCAGCAAATTGATAGCTCACAAGAAACATCATTTGGCCAGACAACATGGACAACATCCATATTGGATAAATTCCCAAGTTGCAGCTGAAGTGATAATGCTACGCTAGCTATGAATCTTTGTTCTTATAAGAGAAGCCATTGAAACTCTAGATGATGATGAATTAAGCACGTGAGATAACCCTAGTAATTGATAAATATAATTATAATCACAGCATGGTAAATGAAAGCACAACTATCAAGGTCATACTTGGAAAACAAATGGACACATAAGAGCTTTTTAATGAATTGAGAGATTTTGAGTTGATTTGCAGAATATAGAAATGCAGAGCTTTAGTAATATAGAATACTATTAAGTTCTGCAGTACATACAGTATTGGTTAGTACAGAACTAGAGTACTACAGCGACATTAATAACAATGTTATTTGTTGCTCAGATGAGCAACTTAAATGGAACTCAGTTCTCCTGAAGAATGATTCTTCATTGCAGCTTTCAGTCATAATCTTCTTGTGTATGAAAAACAAAAATAAGAAATAGGGAAAACTGAAAGAACAGGATTGTTTATTGCAGTTGCTTATTTTTATACAGTCACCTTAAAAACAGTTTACCAATATCTCGACCTGAGGAAATGTTTCTATACCCCAGTTGTACAAAGTGTATGAGGGTAATTACTGGATTCAGCTTGACTGTCCGTCCATCCGTAGACTTATGGGCGCAATTCCTGAAAAACACCTGGTTAGAATTAAAATATTATTCACAGAAATGATACGTATCATGGCTTGATGTGCATGGTCCATGTTTCTAGTAACTAGGTCAAAGGTCACATTCACAGGGGCTTTAGATAGTAAAATATTTTGCACTCTATCTCCAAAACCCCTTATCACAATTTAATGAAATTTCACAAAGTAATAAATACCATGCCTAGTTTGATTTGGTCAATGTTTTGGGTCAATACGTCAATGTCACATGTGTTTAAGATAATCAAATATTGTGCACTCTGATTTTCCAAACCCTCTGGTCAAAATAATGCTACACAGAAGAGATAAGTAACATGCCTACAGTCGTTGTGCATAGTCCAATTATAAGCATCAAATGTGATATAAATTAAGAACACTGTGTCAGTATGGCGTTCAGGGATGTGGGGTTTTGGGGGTATTCATCACCTTCAGTGATAGTTCTATTCTATTATGCTACCTGGAGGTGTGGGGCATTGTTATAGTTGCCGCTTTGACTATGGTATGTTTATCCATGCTTTTGTCCCGCATTTGTTCGGGACCTATTTCACAGAAACTATTGGCATGTTCCACTTCATCTAATATTTTTTACGTATCTTGCTATCTTACCACTGCCTTCGTTTAAATGCCTCGAGATTAAGTCCAAAGTTAAAAGTATTACATGCCTTAATTCTAGTTTTAGCTAAATGGTATAGCTGCTATGGGGTAATTGTGCGCTTTCATCAATACAAGAGTCATGGGTTTGATCTTTTCAATGCCAAATTAAGGAATGGCAAGTTAGGCAAGACATTGTAATACTTCTACATGTATGCCACAATGCACATCTCTTTTCGGGGTTGAGTCCATCTGTAATTTGTGTAATGAGTAGGGGTGCGCGATAAAAACAAAAATAATATCAAACATGGAATGCCACGTACCAAAAACGCAGCCTCCCCAAAACGAGCCCCACAGCACCCAGAAGTGCACACCACCAACACACACACACACACGCACACGCACACACACAACACACACACACACACACACACACACAATCACACACACACACACACACACAAACATACACTACCAACACACACTAGCATACAAAGCAAACACACGAGGACAAAACGAACAATTAAAGGAACACAGTGGGGCACCGCCTTGGAACGGTCAGTGGCAAAAACACCACTGGGGAGCTTAAAAACAAAAATAATATCAAACAGGGAATGCCACATACCAAAAACGCAGCCTCCCCAAAACGAGCCCCATAGCACCCAGAAGTGCACACCACCAACACACACACACAACACACACGCACACACAATCATGTACACACACATACATACACTACCAATACACACTAGCATACAAAGCAAACACACGAGGACAAAACGAACAATTAAAGGAACACAGTGGGGCACCGCCTTGGAACGGTCAGTGGCAAAAACACCACTGGGGAGCTTAAACCGGTTTATGGTGCGCACCCAACCTCACTCTTACCCCCCATCATGTTCCAAAGTCTCAGGACAGTGTAAATAAAAGTAATCCCTGCTAGGTGAATCTCTAACACACGCAATGGAAACAAAAGGCATGGTATGTAAAACACAAAATGCTCGTGTATAAATATATAAAAAGCAAATCTTGAGAACCAAAACACGTATGTACTCAATGCCTTTGCAGAAGGCAGAGCACCAAGAGAAACACCCTTAAGGGCCCGACGAAACAGGCCAGAGGACAGAAATAAAAACAGTTTCGTCCCAGTAGGATTTAAAAACTGCCCATCACAGAGTCCTCCCCCTCTTCCGTCAGACACAATCAAAGAGGGAAGCATAGCGTCCAACTGTAAACGGGTTGAACACCAAACATGCGGTGTGTCTCAAAACAGTTGGGTCGTAACCTCTTTTAACAAAACGTTTTATAATTTTAGCAAATACAGTTGGAAAATTGCCATGACCCAAAATCTTACGAAGTTTGTAAACCACATCCCCATAAAAATCGGGTTTTGAAATACCTTCTCGCAGAAGAGTCTTTAGATTACTATTGAATTTCAAAACCAAATCAGAATTTAGCAAAATATTTACGCAATTTGTAATAACGGTAGCCCTGTTGAAGAAGTTTATTTGTAATATATTGATTACGTTCATTGAAATCCTCAACATGACTACACTCCCTGGCAAACCGAATTAACTGAGAAATGTATACCCCATAAGATGTAGCATGAGGTACATCCCCATCCAAATGGGGGAAATTTACAATACTAAAATTAAAATCATCCCTCTTGTCATAAATTTTGGTATGTATAATATTGTTATAAATAGAGAGATGTAAATCTAAAAATGAAGCACCGGTATCCAAATTGTTAGTTTTAATTAACTGGAGTTCCCGGGGATAAATAGTGTCCACCAATTGACCAAAAAACGGGTTATCCATATTAAGAATATCATCCAGATAGCGTGATGTATTATTAAAAGCAGTGATAATGTCTGCCTGCGTATCTGGAGAAAGACTCAACATAAAGTCTCTTTCATAACAATATAAAAACAAATCTGCGACAAGGGGTGCACAATTTGTTCCCATGGGAACAAAAAAACAAAAATAATATCAAACAGGGAATGCCACGTACCAAAAACGCAGCCTCCCCAAAACAAGCCCCACAGCACCCAGAAGTGCACACCACCGATTACTTGTCTGAAAACTGCATTCCCAAACCTTATATAAATGTTGTTCAATAAAAAGGAAAGGGCTTTACAAACTTCGTCACAGGTCCACATAGTATAATGTTTAATATTACAGCTAGTAAAAAAAGCTTTATCGAAATTGCATGCGAGAAATGTAGCATTCTCCCTGGCAAAAGTCTTTTGAATTAGGGCAGTTAGCTTGTCATTTATCAAATTATGTGGTAAAGTGGTATACAGAGTAGAAAAATCGTATGTACTGACTGAAGTTACTTTGTAATTATTAACTTTAAACTTATCCAGGATTTCGCCAGAATTTTTGATCGACCAAAATAAATGTTTACCAGAGTTTTCGTATACTTTATCACAATATCTTTTCACGTGGGCTTTTATAGCAGTTAGGCAAGATGTTAATAGTTTTGAAATATTTGTAGTGGTACAAGAGCTTGAATTAGCGATGAAACGAGCTTTATATGGTTGTTTATGTAATTTAGTAATCCAGTACATAGTAGGAAGTTTAATATGTTGATCATATATACGAACTTTCAAATTAGAAACTTCACTGATGTGATCAGTGACCACATGTTGTTCAACGGAAGGACTCAATATATAAGCTTTAGTGCTATTTAGTTCGTTTTGTAAAACATTAATATAATGTAGGCGTCAAATGATGATAATATTGTTGGCCGCCTTGTCTGCTGGAACTAAGACATACTTAGAATGAAATTCTTGGATTTCCTTTTTCAGATGTCTTAAAGTAAACTTGGGTTTTGATGGAAGTAGGTGTTCATTTGTTTGGTAAAATTTTATACGAGAATCGACAATGTTAAAAATACTTCGTTTCCAAGACGTTAATGCATTTGGATCAGCATTCTCACGACGACACCATTTAACACAAAAAGTTTCGATAGATTCCGCAATATGACCACGACAAGCATGAAAATCAATAGTAGAAGGAATTCTGTATTTTGGTCCTTTAAAGAATAAATTACGAATACGCTTGTCTTTAATAATATCAAAATTACCAGTGATGACATGACCGGCATCTGAATAGCAAAATTTCGAGTTTTTACATTCGCAGTAAGAAGGGGTATTTGTTTGAACATCTAGGTCGGAAACAATTTTATTGTAATTGAATATAACATTTCTAACAGGTGTTTTATATTTATAACAGATAATAGGAACTTCGGAGTTTCGGAAATACTTAGGCACAGAATCAATGACACGTCTATCACGAAATATACTGGGTACATCGATGAAGTTAAAACTGGTATATCGCAATTCCCTTTAGATTCGATACTTACCGGTATGGTTACACCCCATACTGTGATATTTTGACGTAAGTGAAAAGCTGCTCTGTCTATTTTTAGCTGCGTGCTTTTTCTGTGACAGCAATGACAGACAGTAACTAATAACTGTCAGTATGTTATTCAATCGTTAACAAATATACTTTAATGTCTTTGCCGAAGGAAGTGTGAATACTTCTTAGTGAATTTTATTTAAGAATTAATAAATGTGCCCCTGTATTTGTTGTTGAATAAAACACAGTCAGGAGTTCTAATGCGTAGTAATTTTTAAAAAATGAGTACATAGCACGAGTGAATTTTTTGCGTTTGAACGACTATTTAATTTACGAAAAAACATCCGTTCCAGCGGTGTTCATCGTTTAAAAAACAATGATTTGGAGTATTTATTCACAGTAATTAGCTATGAAGGCCGAACGCCTGACTGGTTTTTAACAGCGCATCAGTACGACAGATAATTGTTTATAAGATCATTACAACGCTGAGAAGGATGTTATTTTGATTCTCACATGACCAGATATTACAAAAGATGAACAAATGCAAAGGGTTTTCCATGCGAACACTCATTCAACGTCATGCGGTGCTATATTACGTCATGTTTACAGCTTATCGGTTCCTGCATTGTTTATGGTTTGATAAAGCATAATTTTCCAACTCTTTGTATATAGAGACAAAACTGTGAGTCCTTTTAGAATAAACGATAAAATGTTGGCACATATTTATTATTACATTTTTTTCTTACACATCTGTATTCAACTTGTAGCAGTACATCATTGTAACTTGAAAACACGAAGTGCAATTGCACGGTTTGTTTACACACGTCTAGCAAATACTTACTTTTTGGCACCTCGCCGTTTGATAAAAGTACTGTATTTTATCGTTAAATAATAAACAACCTTATTATGTTTTTATAGGAAACATCAGGCCATTCGTGTTAGTATAACTCATATTCTAACACTATTGGAAATTTCTCCTATTTACACAAAGAAGGATTTGAGCGTGATAAAACTATTAAGCATATCACGCTAGGCGTCCGGAACCACTTTTGACTGCTGAAATTACCTCCTGTGTAATTTTCACACAACAACTACGAGTGTGCATGTGCTAATACGTTTAGATTGGTATTGTTGTGAATGAATTCACGTGATGTAAAACAAATCGTAGTAAAATTTTCTACACTTCCGGTATCGCCAGCAATATAAGACACAACAAAAATAAGACGTATAGCGGTTTTTTTTAAGAGTAAAAGAAAAACAACCAACATTTCACTAAATGCAAGGAATGCACTGAAAACTACAAGTTTCAAGACAGCGACTTCGTGAAAGCGCAGCAAACAGTACCCAATCGAACATGTTTTGTTTAGATTAACGTGTTATAATGGAAATAAGTTTTATTTTTGAGTGATATACTGGTTATTTTATCACTGGGTGTCGTGTAGATGCTTCGAAATTAATCACTTAGGCCTTCGGCTTTCGTGATTAGATTACTACGCATTTACACTCCCCATAGTGATATACTTACCGGTATATCACTCAAAAGTGAAACTTATTTCATAAATATATTACTATACGTTTTGCAATTGATCAGGATTAGAAAAGTCTGGCAACAGCGATTCCAATAGTAGTTAGTCTCGAGAGCGATAAAGTTGTTATCAAGAATATGGAAATTTTGTATATGCACAAAGTAAAGAATCTGTGTTAATTGAACCAGAAGAATGGCCATGAATGTTATCAACTGCCGATGTTTTAGTTTTATTCTGATAATTGAAATAATATGATCGAGCAGGTTTAATTTAATTAAATGTATATCTACTGCTTATAGATTGTTTATAGTACATAAAAGGGACATTGGAGGTGCTTAATTATTTCTAACTATCACAAGGCCTTCCCCTCGCTCTCTATCTTCTGGGATATGTACCCGCCTATTCAACAATGGTTATGATGAAAACGCGGAAGTTATTATCTAACAGGCTGGTGGTAGTTATACTTTGTTTTTGAAAATAAGAAAAAAAAAAGTTTTAAAATGACCACATTATAAACTCAACATCTATAAGTATACTCGCGATTTTTCAAAGTTTGTAGGGATAGGCCTGATTTTACCAAAAATTTAGACAGTGAAGAAAACACATGTGGTGCATGCGCATTTGCTACCCCGGAAAAAACGGCAAAAAATGGAGGAACTCGCTTTTCTCGCTTTTGATACCCCGGTGAAAAAACGGGTAAAAACGGGAAAAAAACTCGCTGTTCACGCATGTGCAGTGAAACCAGCCTTTTTTTTAAACGGTGCGAGTCGAAAAACGGAACAAAAACGTGAGCACCACTGTACCACAACTAACAACTAATCCTTTAAGACTTAACTCAGACAACACAACTTTGATTAGTGTGCAAACTATACCATTATCGGTAGTTGATCATGTTATAACAAAACCCCTTGATTTTAAAAGATTTTGAGGTAACTAAGATCAGTAGAGAGAAACGCAGAATTAGAGGTCGTTTGACTAATTGTGAAACGCGCGACCGACTGGTGATTGTAAAAACAATAAGCTTGAAAGAGCAACTTAACAAGTTTATGGAGTTTAGCAAATTCAAAGAACAAGAACAAAAAACAAAAAAATATGTACAAAATGCTTAGAAAGACATACAATATTTGAATGTGAAAACAACTGGCAATATTTGGCGAGTCAAAATTCAGGTCACTTACACAGTGACGAGTCAGCTGATGACCCCCAGGTACCTCCGAAAGCTCGAACGACGATGATGGAAGCACAATTACACAAAATTCAAACACACAAGCCGCCGAAAGGAAATTTCCTGACTCCGATGAAGAAAAACGATCGAAAAGTTTGGATATTTCCAAAAACACCCCGTTAATGAAAAGCGAAACGGAAGGACAAACACGAGAAACATGTGCAAATAAATGGACAGAAACAAATGGAAAGTTACATGATTTAGGGCGATAATACACAAAATAAAAGTAAAAGCGGGTCAGTGATGGTATCACAACCAAGTCCAGTCGAGCAACTGAATGAAACAACGAAATAAATACGTGGATTTGTTATTAAGTATAATTTCATGAAAGTGACATTGTTTGAGAAGCAAGTTAAATTTGTAAAAGTTTTAAACATAATTATAAAATATTCATGTATAGGAATAAACACAATATTTACAGCAAATGGTTACTCTGACAAGAACCCACCTCTGAAATTATACTCATTTTTCACAAAGTTGATCGATTTCAAACAGTAAGAAATAAATCGATATGGATAATAATTGAATTGAAATAATAATTTATGCCAAATAGTCGTCTGGGCTGAGGTATTACTTTTTCATCTCATATTTCTAAAACACGTTCATACAAACATGTTATTATGGCTACTAAAACTTACTGGTATTATTACAAAATGAAACTGATAATTATTTGGTAATAATATCGAATTCATCATTATTGCAAAACACAGTTTTAAACATGAGTAAAACAGTACACCGCTCTTAAATTTATTGAGCATTACACGCCTTGCCACGCCGCGAGAGGCGGAGTGACGCGGCAATAGTCGTTTGACTGCTATTTTGCCTTTTGGATTCGGCGATTGAATGCCGCGAACAGTTTTTTCATGCCGCGTCACGCGTTCGATTTTCCGCCGCGGCTCCACGCTTTCAGTCTCTTATTCTCACGCCGCATGCACGCATACGCGTGGGATTTCGCCTGGGCTGTACTGTAAGACCAGCTTATATTAACATTATTGATCAGTTTTTTGAACCTGAAAAGCGGGGTCCTGGATAATTAGAATTTAACAACATGTACCTTTAGTTGTATTGACAATGTACAGAACAGAGCAATGTGTATGTTTTTAGGGGTGTCAAAATTTGCTCCATCTGCTGCTGTTTTAGGCGAGATGGGATGGCAACCCACACCAGTAAGACAGATGATTGTACTATCAAATTACTGGCACAGAGTTTGTAATATTCAAATATCAAGAGTGAATCGTATAATTTTCAACTATTGCTATTTACAAAGTGGTAATAAATGTAGAAATTGGTGCTTCAGAGTCTGCAAAAAATTTAGAGATATTCATTGCGAAGAGTTATGTCAACAAATACTACCAATGTCAAAGAAGAGTATCACTGATAAAGTCTCTGAATCTTGTATGAATTTATTTGTTGATAAGTGGATGAATGATATAAATGCTGAATTTGGCACAAGTAAAAGAGGCAAGAACAAGTTACGTACATATAAACAAATTTTACATTTTAAAACAAATTTTGAGACAGAACAATATTGTAAAAGTATTATGTCATGTTCACATAGATCACCTTTGGCAAAATTTCGAATATGTGTTGCTCCAATACGTATTGAAACTGGCAGATACGAAAGACTAGAAATTAATGAAAGGTTAGTCCATTTTGTCAAAATAAAATTGAAAGTGAGAAACATGTTATTATGGAATGTCCGCTATATGATGATCTACGTAACGAGCTTTTTAGTAAAGCCGAACATATAAACTCTAATTTTTATCATTACTCTGGTTCCGAACAGTTCATACATATCTTTACCAGTAAAGAGCTTGTTCGATTTACAGCCAAAACCTGCTTTCTTATTCTTAGAAGAAGAAGTGACTTTGTATATAAGTAGGTTAGGTATTTTATTTTGTCTTAGTTTTATGTGAAGTTGCATGTCTATATGTTATGAATGCATGTAATGGTTGATATTTTATAAATATACATGTAAAATGTATATATAGTCCTATACATGTATGTACTTTTAGCATACAGCATAATTTCCTTGTCAATCAGGTCATTTCATATCTGATATGAGTTGATATGGGTTTTAGTAAAAGTTTAAGTAGAGGCATTTGCCTACATATATTCACACTCAGTATTTTAACTGTGAATGGTTTTAAGTACATTTTAACAGACTGGAACGCATTCTCCTAGTCCTGAAACATTATTGTGATAAACAATGTATACCAGTTTATATATCTACACAAGATATTTCATGGTAGGTCATATTTTAGGCTGAACTTGTCAGTATAAGATTCTTTTTTTTTCTCATACTTACCTGTTATAACTGGGATAAAACATTACAGCCTGTAGGATTAACAAGGATATTGTGTTTTTTATGTGTACATATGTAAACAATAGAAAAAGGAAGATTATTTTACTGTGATACACATGATTGTTATATTAGTCAGATACGGGTAAATGAATCAAATTGACTTTTATTGAGACTACAAATGTATTTTAACAGTCTCTTATAATTCATATATGAATGTCATTGTGCATGGTATTTTATGTTATGTTATTTATGCAATGTACTTGATGTGCAATGAAGAGACTGTAATAAACTATATATATATACTATAAAGATAGCAAATATGTCGATTGTATGAATGCTGTAATTAATCAATATAATTTGATCATCATTGGTATTAACCCGCAAACAGCATGGGATATTTGTAAGCAAGATATTAAAACAAATCTATAAAGTATGCTTAAGAGAAAAATAGAATGGTCAACACAAGAAAACTATTTGCAGAAGTTACTATAAAAGGAAAAACAAAATAGGTACATCAAAAGTTTGAAAAGAAAAGTTGAAATTTTATAAAATGTTACATACATCTGATAATAAATGTCAGCACGATATTGTGAATTACCTTTCCAATACTACACTCGAAATGAATTATCTATCAATGAGGCGCATCTTTGTGAAGGTATTATTACTTATAAAGAATGTAAAAAGGCAATTATGAATAAGAAAAATAATAAAAAAACCTGGTTAAGATGGATTAATTTGCGATTTTCAAAATGTTTTCAAAATGTTTCTGGCCGAGATTGGGTAATTTGCTTGTGAAATTTCTATTTGTAGGATTCGCAAAGTCGGAACTTTCACCCTCACAAAACTTGGAGTTTTATCACTAATGGACAAAGAGGTTACACTAAAAACTAAAAACATTGGCGACCAATTACACGATTACTGAATAATGATTACAAGATCGCGGCAAAATTTCTCGCAAAAAGACTACAAAATGTTATTAATAAAATTACATAAGTACTGGTCAGCATTGGTACATTAAGAACAGTTTCATAGGTTATAATCTTAGACAAATATAAGGCATCATAGATTATGCAGAACTTTTAAATATAAAAGATGTAATTAAGCAGGTTTTTTTCAAAAAAACTACTTATTAGAATGGCGATGTCGTAGGGTGGGCGGGCGTCAAACATTGGTTTCCGTTGGATAACTTTAGTTAGGAGTGACCAATTGCAATGAAACTTGTGTAGGTAGCTTGCGTGGAGACGCCGCTTGAGATTGCATTTGGGGTCACTGGGGTCAAGGTCACTGTTACTAAAAATAGAAAAATGGTTTCTGCTCAATAACTCAAGTAAGGAGTGACCAATTACATTGAAACTTGGTCTGTAGGTAGCTTCCGTGGAGACGCCGCTTGGGATTGCATTTGGGGTCACTAGGGTCAAGGTCAAGGTCACTGTTACTAAAAATAAAAAATGGTTTCCGCTCAGTAACTCAAGTTAGGAGTGACTATTTGAAATCAAACTCAGTGTGTAGGTAGCTTGTGTAGAGAGGAAGCTTGGGATTGCATAAGGAGTGACCAATTACATTGAAACTTGGTATGTAGGTAGCTTCCGTGGAGACGCCGCTTGGGATTGCATTTGGGGTCACTAGGGTCAAGTTCAAAGGCACTGTTACTAAAAATAGAAAAATGGTTTCCGCTCAATAACTTGAGTTAGGAGTGACCAATTGTAATGAAACTTGGTGTGTAGGTAGCTTGCGAGGAGAGGAACCTTTGGGTCACTAGGGACAAGGTCACTGTTACTAAAAATATATTTTATTTGATTTTAGTTATAAGATTGTTTTAAGCAAAAAATAATTTTTTCGGGGTCAATGTCACAAGGGTCAAGGTCAAGGTCACTGTTTCTAAAAATAGATTTTTATTTATTTTTAGTTTTTAGATTGTTTCAAGCAAAAAATTTTTTGGGGGTCAAGGTCACTAGGGTCAAGGTCAAGGTCACTGTAAATAAAAATAGATTTTTATTTGATTTTAGTTATTAGATTGTTTTAAGCAAACAAAAAAATTTTCGGGGTCAATGTCACTAGAGTCAAGGTCAAGGTCAGTGTTACTATACATAGATTTTTTTTTAGTTTTTAGTCTTTTAAGCAAAAACATTTTTTTCGGGGTCAAGGTCACTAGGGTCAAGGTCAAGGTCACTGTTACTAAAAATAGAATTTTATTTATTTTTAGATTGTTTCAAGCAAAAAAAAAATTGGGGGTCAAGGTTACTAGGGTCAAGGTCACTGTTACTAAAAATGTAATTTGTTTTTTAGTTTTTACATTGTAGCAAAAAAAAATTTGGGGTCAAGGTCATAAGGGTCAAGGTCAAGGGCACTGTTAATAGGGGGGGGGGAGTCAAGATGACTGTTGTTTTTTTATTAAACATCGGAAATGCAGAAAACGTTGAAGGCATAAAATTCAATATAGGTACCAGTTTAAAATGTATAAAGATTTCTCAATTAGCTGATGTCACAGCATTGTTTATTGGAAATGTCAGTAGAATTAGCAAAGCGTTAGCAATAATGCTTAAACTGAAGGTATGTTGATCCGCAAGTTTAAGGAACATAAAAAAAGAAGTTGGGGCTTTTCTTTGGCCGAACAAACCTTTTGGTCATTAAGGAATGTGTAATGTATCATGTATCAATGCGAATTTATCTCTTCCCCGTGCAAAACTAATCATTCCGACATTAAGTTACGCAATTCAACCATTACAGAGATACATAAAATAATATTTGCTGTATACTAAAATCCAAGACACAATACAAGTATTTCACACATTTATTTATTAACGAGACTCATTCCAAATGGAAGCATCTTTTAATAGAGGTATGCAAAAAAGTGTCTGGCCGAAGGACACTGTATAAATGGCTCAGGTTTTGACGCCCTGTCAAAATCTCATGGTGGCTACACACCAGGCAGAAAGGCAAAGAGTTAACATTCCTTTTTACAAACAGCTGGCGCCTCTGCGAAAAGTCCGAAGCAATCCAAAACGTCCCCAAAACAAAACGTCCCCAGACCAAAACGTCCCCCATATGACCAAAACGTCCCCTATACTGCCTGATTGGAATAATATATCCGTTAGCTGACATAAAGAGAAAGGTAATTAGGTAGTGTCCTTGACTGATTAATTAGTTTGAGTCTCATCAAATGCCTCATTGTCATTCAAAACAGGGTCTGAATATTGTCCAAAATTAAGGCCTCCAGCTGGCCCTTAGTGCGTTGTCCTCTACTCCTGCCTACCTGTTTGAACTTGAGGCTGGGGTTCGCCTCTTAGACTGGGGCGCCAGGATTAGATTCTCAAATATTGAGCGAAAATCAAGGTTTTGGTCAGTGAGATCATAAAGCACGGCTATTTTGTAAGATCCTCCTACAAGTGCCCTATGAAAGCAAAATGATCAAATCTGACATACCGCATCTCGCAAAGTCAGAAACTCAAATGATAGATCAGATATTTTTATTCTAGACATCTACATATATGGGTGTAAAAATCCAGGCTCTGGTATATTAGCTTCAGCTGTTGTAATCCATCTAAACATGTATGTTGCCATCATAGGAAGATTGACAAATTATTGTTCCATTTATCAGAATACTCTATAACCTGTTCCTGCATTTATACCAGAAATGATAACAATAGACACTGCATTGAGCTGTCTTTTACATCATCAACCTAAAAAAACTTGCTATATTGTATATATTTTCAGATTCATTATCATCTCTGTTCTCAATGAAATAAAAAATACATTATTATTATTCATAAATTTTATCAATGCCTAAAAACAGGCTTACCAGTTACCATGTTATAGTGCCCAGCTCATGTAGGTTTATGATAATATCTGGTAATGAGAGCAGATGATGCAGACAAAAGGGGCCTGGTTTAGGGGCCATGATCCAGGACATACCATACTCACCCACAGAAATATATGCCAGGATTCGAACCACTATCCTAGATGGATGGTGTAGAGAATTGAAACTTCAAACAAACACATTTTGCCGCAAAACAGTGCGACCTGGCCGCCCTATGGGATACTTGACAAATCACAAAATGGACAAATCAATCACACGTCTTAGGCTGGGCGCAAACTTACCACCAACCAGCTCGGGTTGGTACATACTTTGGGTTGACCAGGTTTGCATCTAGTGTATTGTAAAATGTAACACCCCTCACTGGCTATTTGACTGCATAGCTTTCACCACACAGAGACTAAAATTCAAGCCAGAAATGGATAAGCTTGGACTTGCATGGTTTCACTATTAATGATTATTCTCAGTCTAAGAAAAGCCCTAAGTTAATGTGTATAAAGGTTGTTGGAGAATAACATAGTAGACTGTCGACTGACTGATAAAATTAGTTATCTAATTTACTACAGTTGCTATCAGACCCCATCCTGTAGGTCACTAGTCAAAATCCTAAACACTTTTTGTATAAATGCAATTTTTTATATTCAATAAGTACTTAGTATTTTAATTGTAGTAGTAAACATGCTGTTTCACTGGTTAGTGGGTGTTGATTTAAATTGGCAACCCAAAACATAAAAATTCAATCTTGTTATTATTTAGCAAATCATAGTCTGCACATAACAGAAATTAGCAGGGAGTGACGGGTGACATGTTGGTAGGGGTTGCCCAACCACTGTACCTGTTACATGCCTGTTTCAGTTATAAAATTTATATCTTATATATAATTTAATACTGTATGGTAGTTTGCACTGTCTGTATGGCACCATATAATAATTATAATTAAACAAAATTTCACTGGCTATTATCTGTAATATCTTGGGGACGGAGGGGGTAGGGGGGCGGGTTCAGAATAAATGTAAGCCGGTTTCTGCTTACAAACCTACTTGTACTACCTCCAATTGAGTGAAACATCAACCCTTTTATCATGATCAGTAAGTAGATCCTTGCAGGTTTGGACTGGCCACTGGCCATACAGATGCTACATCTGATCACATGCATCTTTCTTACCAGTTTAACTATAACAGACTCTTACTCCCTTACTTCAGGAGGAGGCACATAGAAAAAATTGATTTTAATCAAGTTGTATACCTTGAAATAGGTTTTATTAGATTTGTAATATATATCAGTCTTGTGAGAACCCTCACACTTGATTAATAATTGTATTTTAGTATTACAAGTAGTTCTTTTACTGAAGATCCTAATTAAATTAAGTAGTTAGTTCTGCAAAGAGCTCATTATTTAAGTATACAATAGTATAATATCACTAAAAGAGTACCATAATCATGTTGTTTAAAATGAATAAAACATTTTAAAAAATAAGATTTCTTTTAAGGCTAAGATCGCAAAATTGTGCTTGTGTGGACTTCCCGTAAAGCCAGTGATACCGGCTAACACCTATTTTTTGTAGTTTTATTTTTGAACACCTCTATGTTAATTGTGTGTAGTTTGTAATCTTATAATAGCTTAATAAAGAAAATAATATGAAAATCACATCTATTACTAAGTCACAATTTACTCTGGTCTCAGTAGACCGGTTGTATAGTTATGTAGTCATATAGTACTTCTGACACTGATCTCCTCTGGTTAGTTTCATAAATTGAATCCATTTTAGAAATCCTTCAAAGGGCCTTTTTTCCTGTAAGTGTGGCAGAGGTGGTGCTTGAACTCTGTCCGGTTTATTAAATTTGTTCCTCATCTCTGATAGTTTCCTTAAATGCCTAGCTTACAACAATTTGAACACTTTTAAGTTCTTTCTACATATCTAAATTCCAAAATAACTAAAAAAAAAAAACATGAGTACCATCATAGCTGAGCTCTATTCTGCATTCTCATAGTTATTGGGGTTTTTGAAACATGTGAGGTTACACCCCCCTTTATAAATAGTGTTGCTTAGCTCTTTCATATTGTTGTTAGTCTTCCATCAATTCATTTGCTAATGCTACATGTGTATTCCAAGAACAATTTTTCCAAATGATCTACTACATGTATAGTATAAAAGTAAAAGGTAAAGTGTTTTTTCATTATAGTGTCACCCCTATTTTAAGGGCCAGCCATTTCTGACTTATGAGATACTTTTTGAGCACATGTACCTCCCAAATCCTACCCTTTAATGCCAGGCACCAGGCAGGTAGGCATACGGTAACCATTATTTAACTAGCTGGCGGCTCACCAACCAGCCATATCAGAACGGACCCCTGGTGGGCTTCGAACCTTCGACCTCCCGCTCCATTTTGAGACTGTATAATCTAGGCTGTGAGATGTGTCTTCTCCAGGGTTCTAACTGAATCTGCTATCCACCACTGGATGCAGAGTTGTGTCATGCAATTGGACCATTCCATTATTCTACAGAGGGTCCAAAATAATTTTGCAAATGATTTTTAATCTGTTTTTTGGTTCATTTCCTAGAAAGTTTTACAAATTTTATCCCAAAATGGGTGAGAAAATTTATAATACATAACAGTCTGTTTAATTTTACTTTAAATTTATTACTACCCCAATAAAGTATTACTCAAACCACCTCGACAGAGGTTCTGTGTCTAAAGGAATGGTAGCAGTGACATAAAGTATATGAAACTGCGTGCCAAGAATTAAGGTACATTAAAATAAAGATTAACTTTAATAACCCTCTTTACTCTAGAAAATGTCACTGTTTCCTAGAGGTTCATTTTTTCTAGTATGTGTTTTTATATACCCCACTTATAGAATAGGCCCACTAAAACACAATATAAAGTAACATGATATAAAACTTTACATAAAATTAATCACTATAGTCCACAGTACATAAATACTGCATTGCGCTTTAATTATCTTCTCTCCTCTAAGAATAATGTATGAGTAATAAGTGTTTTGGTATGTAAATACTGTGACATGTATGTCATTAACTTGCAGCCTTGATTTATTTAAACAAATGGGCTACTAATTAAATAATATTAGATTTGTATTATAAATACTAAATACAAATATGTACCAAGTGCAGAAGAGGCATTTATAGGCTGTTCTCGGATTATTCTGTACAATCAATTAAGATCGAAGAGGTATTTCTTAACTCTTAGTAACTGTATAACTTTAGTACTCGCGATATGACCATAATATAAGTTTGTTTTAATCGCTTTGGTCACAGGTAAATAAACACTATTTTGGTATGTATCAGCTGTGACCTAACCTAAGAAGGAAAGTAAAAACTATATAGATAAAATTGTTGTCAAACAGTAATTGCACATTTTTACCTCTTTATGACCTTGAAATTGACCCTTTGTGACCTTCATCAGTGTAATGATTTTACTAAAGCCTATAATATTCAAAACGTTTAGAAATACAAAGAAAATATACGAATATAATACAGGCCGGAACATGCAAAGTATGTGTTTATGAGATATATGCTAACATTTTACGCAAAATTATCCAGTTATCTTTTACCAAGTCTTATCTTCATTGGAGGCTTTTGTTGTTGAATGTTAATGAAGGTTATTTGTTTTATATCATTGTTCAGCCGTGCATCACACGACAGAGCTTTACAGCACACGAACATAAATTTGACAAAAGACGTTCTGTATTACCGAACAATGCTGCTATGAAATTGATGAATGAAACCCAGTTAATGGAAACATATTTTAGGTAAAAATAGATTAGTTTTCGATTCATCCATCCATCCGTTAATAAATAAATTTATTAATTCTTTCGTTCATTAATTAATTAATTAATTAATTAATTAATTCATTCATTCATTCATTCATTCATTCATTCATTCATTCCTTCCTTCCTTCATTCATTCATTCATTCATTCATTCATTCATTCATTCATCTATTTATACAGTCTGTTATTATTTTATTCATTCATTAACTTATCTGTGTTTTAAATGGTAGATACATCAATACCCTGCAAATTTTATGTCGTAATCAAACAAGACTTGGATCGATGAGAGATGGCGGAAAAGAGATATGTGAGGATGACGTGTATAAACCTCAATACCCTTGCCTTGTGTATTCATTTGGGTAAGTATCTTTCGTATAAACAGTTGCTGTTAGTTTGAGCGGAGATTTTTGAAGATAGTTTCATATAGTTGCATTTTGGAAATGAAAATGTGCTGTTAAAATCATATATTTGATTTCATAATCACTTAAAATCAGTCTGCTGGCATATAACATTTAACTACAAAATTCACAGTGGCGAACAATGTTCGGTTCGGCTAGAATTTGATTTCTTTTCTACAGTGATCGCAAATCCATAAGATACCTAACTCAGCAGAACAAGATCTGAATTTGCGATCTTAATATAAAACTTAAAAGAAGAAAGAAACCTTTAATATAATTTTCAGCCATATTAATCTGCTGCTATTTCTTATTCAACGCGATCGTATCTGAAACCACGAGCAATTTCAAAAGTAACAACAAAAATAACTTTGATATCTTATCATTTGATATGTTCAGACACATTTACTGATTCTTCCGTGTTTCTGTTCTACAAGAATACTTCACAAAATGCATAGGATATAATAATTTTTAAATAAGTTGCTTTTACTCATTCTTCCGTGTCTCTGTTCTACAAAAATTCTTTACAAAATGCATAGGATATGATAGTTTTCAAATAAGTTGCTTTTGTTTTGCTAGTCAGAATAGTCAAAACAAGACACAGCAGATATATAAAAATAAGAACGTATAAGTCTCTGTCAAAGTGTATATCGGAGACAAAGGGAATAACTCAGACCGATTTGGGTACACTCTTTACAATATAATAGTTTGAAACAATAATATATTATGTCATAATAAAATGTATAGAAAGGAAGTGTATCATAAATATTCTGTGGTTGTATTAGTGAATATATATATCAATATTTACACAGAGGTTAGATTATCGGTTCCATTATCAGACCTAGATTTTAACACAACAGTTCATATGGTTCATTAATGTCAATATACCATTATCATTAGACCATATTTCGTTAACTTTTGTCTAGATGAATCTTCAGATAAAATCATGTTCTATGAATAAGGCCTAGTTTCCCGAGGTTTACTAATTATTTAAAAGGCCATTTAAAGTCAAAAGAGAAAATAAACTTGAAACCTTACGAAACAACAATGACTGGTTTATACGGACATCAGCGTAAATTTGAAATGCTGCGAAAGAACTATATGCCATCATTGTGTTTATGCATGCTAAACTATCAAGTAAATGCATGATAAACTGTCGTAGCACATGATACATTTTATACATCATCTAGAATTACTTTAAGAATCCAAACTTTATCTGCAGAAGATAAAAGGTATTGTGGAAAGCATCAATATTTTAAAAATGGCACACCAAACATCAACAATGAATCAAGAAAATGTACAAACAAAGGAAAATAAAAAGCAAACTGCAGAACACACATGTTTACTACAGAATTTGTAGTTTATCTTATATGATTGTAATTCATATATAAAGACAAGTTCAATCTACTAAATCAAAGCCATTAATACATTTACACATGTAAAAACAGTGTTCATAATTGCTTTATATTTCAAGTAATATACCTCGGTTCTTTTCACTATATTAAAGTCCGTAGAAACAGAGTGGTAATAATTTATCAACAGCGCATGTTGCCAATCAACTTGAATATGGGAATACATACATGGGTAGACAAAACATTCATCTCCTATAAACAACAACAAACCAAATAAGACCATGAAGTTAAAACGCTCAACACCAGAAAACGCTGGCAACGCGTGACCGGCCTGAAAGAACTTGCACATCTTAGTTAAGCTGCTGGCATTAAAAAATAATTCGGGTGTAAAATCACATTATTAGGGCAATTCTTACAATCATTCATATAAAAATATACGTTTACAGTCCATCAAATTGCATATGAATGTTATCGCGAGTCCGCCGTTAGTAGTTTCATGTCAGTGTAATGATGGATGGTCGGGGCTAAACACACCAGAGTAAACTAACACTCAACACTTTACACATAATTTACAACTTTAATTACAGTGATGAATATTTACAAAGATGAATACAAAATATAAACAGTAAATAAGACGATAAGAACGGATCAATAAAAACGTCTAAATGAAATTCTTGATTTAACCACGTTAACACTTTTCATAACGATGAAAACACGTTTTACCATTACAAAACACTGTCCTAGCGATTTGGAATAACATCTCCGTAAGGGCTCCGGTACTCCGTGGTTGGATATAAGTAGACCTTAATGTCAACTGCACCAAAGGTGTTCCTTGTGTAAATGGGGAATCACGTGGACAAGTCTGTGTTCGGGGATCAATACATCCGGGCGAATCTAGTAGTTTATCGACGTAACAGGTCGGTCTTCTCCAGGAAAGTCATCATCTGGAGGCAATACACATCTCATCAACTCCGGGCATTGTGTCTTTCGGGGGAGAAAGCTAAAATATATAGCATATGGTAAATACTGTGGCACATAAAACGTATCATACATAAACGGGTCCGACGGGTACACCTTTGTAGGTTCCCATAAATGTGCGTACAAATATATATGAACATGTGTTTAAAGACGACTCTTTATGTAGACCATACTATCTTAAGGTTACCAAATAGTAAACGTGTTATAAAACGTGTTCTATTTAATAGTCTAATACGTCACTTCATACGTTCATTAATTAATTTTTCTCATTAACAATAACAACTTGTATTATTACATGTAAGAATGAAAGTAAAATGAAATTAAACTTAGTTAACTGATTTAAACTGAAGCGTTCATTCACTATGTACAATAATTACATTAGACAAGATAATCAATGATTACTGAAACAATGTAATCACACAATGGCACTTGTGAAAGATTTAAAACAAAAACAAACTGCCCCGATTCCTTGATGAACTTACAACAAATTCAACTACTTTGAAATTTACGACATCTTGAAAACGAAAACATAATATTAAACAAAATAGCTTTCAAAAATCTTTTACTGAAAAGAATATATCTACTGAAACAATTTAACAAACACAATAGAAAACTTTAAACGATAAGTTAATTTATCTTGATCAGGCTAAAGTATGAACTTCATAACATCTCGCATGCCAAGTCATCATACTATGTGTGCAATTTTCTTATAGTCAGTCGTTTCTTAATTTGACCACGCTCATCGCAAATTGGCCAATCGTCGTCAAGTATTTTGCCTGTATATATCGTATAGACAACGCTTTATCATTGTATATTTAAGCAGCGAGAAAATCGTGCTCAGTCAATAAAGTAGGACAAAATTATCTTTTCGAATACAAATACATGATTATTGAAATGTGACATTTTGAAAATATACTTAGAAAATATTAACTTTCTTCTAACTTTGCTTGTGCATAGCTTTGTGAAAACAAATTGGGATAATCATTGTTGTATATGCATTTAAAGAGTGGTTCATGGTGCATCGTTTGAAGCAAAAATGATGGCCAAAGGTTAATAGAAAATGATATAAATTTTGACCAAACGAGGTAGGGGTTAAAAACAAAAATTAAACAAAAACACTTAATGTAACGTGTATTTATGCCCAGTCTATGTAGCAGGACATGGCCCAACTGTTTTGTTATCTAGTATTTTCGGGAACTCTTTCGACTTTCATTAGCTTTGATTTTAGACAAATCACTGTCCGTAACTATCTCTACTGCATTTAAGCTGCTCGTTCACGGATTCAGGTGAAAGAAGAATCTCCAAAATGGTGTTTAAAACATAAAATGAAAGAATAAATGCAAGAATCCACAACACAAGTGAACATTTTGTTAGCAATTTGTGAAAAAGTGTTGGAAATGCTGGTGAGTTGGGTTTAACAGCACCGCTACACTATTTTTATCATGGGATTTCAAACACTTTGTTACATTGTAACGCTTTATAATTTGGTAGCGTTTAATTTCAAACATACAGCAACACTTTACATGATTTTATACTGGAACCTTTAAATTTGATGATTCGTCCTAAAATGTGTCAAGTTCAGACACTTCAAGCTGTTTGACCGATATGCTATCATTATTAAAACGTTTATGAAATTTAAATCCAAATCCATATTTCTTACACAATTTTTATTGAAAGAAAGCGTTTACTAGTGACACTAGTAGTGTTTGGTGGATTAGATTTAATTTACTAAACTGACCACTAAAGCACAAATTATGCGTGAAATTTCACGTGTTCTAAGTCGAATAGAAAAGCTCGTAGACAACCCCACTCGTTTTCTATCCTATACATAGAAATCAAGGCCCGTCTGTCAACTTTGTGACAGTCAGCATGATGCAATCTTTTGTGACCTGTTTTTTATGACGTCCCTGACGTCTTTTTATGTCCTGTTTTGTATGACGTCACACTTAAAAAGCATCATCAATAAAAAGTGAATGCACGACGAATATCATATCACATATGCATTTATCGACAAAAGCAAATATTTTACTGAAGCATCGCAAATATTTTTGCGTATATCAGAATAATGTTAATGGTTCTCGTATATAAACTGGAAGCTCACTCTCTGTATTACTTATAATCTGCTGTTTCAAAAGTGACTCATATTTCACTTATTAGGAGATAGTTTTTAAATAAGCATATAACTTTCTACTCGATCCTTGCTGTTATTAAACAGAAATATTGTATTTGAATTTATTGAATAAATACTATTTAAACCAAAATAATTATAGTCTTATGAGTACAGATTACACAATGGACGATACATCTTATTATATAGTTTATACGGAAATTTGACACAGTAGGTTGTGCTTTACTGTACAAATACTAAAATCTATTCAGATTATCATTTATAGGTATATAATAAATGACCAGATTGATATAAGTTTTTCACGATTTATTAATTCAAATGCATACATTTTGTTTTATGTGTTGTTCATATATTTGACCGGCATAACTAGGCCGTGCTGTAAAAACAGTTGTCACATGATTATCTCAACCATGTTTTATATTTCTAATGCTATAAATATTTATGATCATTTGAATGTGTCATGTTTCTACAAGTATAGTTCAATAACTAATTATGCAATAGAACAATAGGCTAACGGATATATATGCAAACTAATAACTTGCATACACACAGACTTGTGTAAACAACTTAATTGTTAGTACATCATATACAATCTATTTTATCCAAATGTCCAATTTGAAAAAAAAAGCTTAATACGGAATTTCCTTCATCCTGTGTCAATGTTCACATTTTTCAGGACCAAAATGACAGACCTGCCATTCGCTGGCCAATTCAAACGAAAGTGATAATGTTTTGACGGTTAGAGGCATTCTTTAAAATAAACAATACTCGAATACCATTGTTAAATTGATAAGGATTAAGTCTGCATGCTTACTTTCAAAAATGAACACGTAGCTTTCCTTAGTTGGATGTACTTTTGATTTTCTATTGTTCTTTTGATAAGCTACTTAGTGATTTTTTTTTTCGTTTTGGTAATAACGAATTGTGCTAAACTTGATCATTATCATTTATAAGTAGTTACTATAGTAAGAGAATAATTTTGAAAGTTTCTTTTGCAATCTTTTCAAGCTTTTGCTCGAATGAGGGTAAATTGTTTGTTCACATTTCTGACCGCTGTCATTTGCTATATATTTTTACATAACAGTTCATTTTCAACCATTACTATAATTATTACGCTCTATTGTTTATAGATTAGACGATTAAGTATGGCATGCTTCTGAAATGACATTTATTTTTATTTTCAGTTCGAATTTTCAGTTTGATTTTGAGCTAGATGTCATACGAATGTTCAAATGTGAAGTAAACACATTTGATCCCAGGTAAACGTTAAACAATTATATTAAGACGGGATATCACTTGAAGGGATTTCGCCCAAATAATCTTCTTCACAGTCAGTTTCATACAAGATTTTAGTATTTTTGGCAGCTTTGGGTTATTTTGTTTATTTTATCGGGGATTTGAGCACGTTTTAACAGTAATCAATTATAAACAGCAATTGGCCAAATTACCTTGTCACTGTGCCTACAACAGACAATTACTACACTTCTAACCTGGTTGTGTAATTGTGCATCCTTATCACTTAAAATGCAGGCAGGTAGTGATACCCGAACCATTGATCCTCAATCAGTAAGACGATAAGTGTGTCTCTGTCTGTGGAAAATTATTGATTAAGAAATAAAATTCCTTGTTCTGTAATTTCAAAAGAACAAACAAATACAACAATAACAAAGATGAACATAGCGCTTTAAACTGAGGTTTCCGATTACTGCTTCCATTAATTAGTTATTGACCATTTAAATACTCATGTGAATTATATGTGAAATTAAAAGCAATTAAATAACCCAAAACATATTTTGTAATTTATTTATATTTAACTGCAGTCTTCCGATTAGGAATAGAAGTATACCATTTGGAATAAACTTTCATTTGATTGGGCTCTCGAACAAGTCAATGATGGATAAAAGAGGATGGAGAATGGAAACCTTATCTTCTATTCGAAAACTACTGAAGCATACACATGTATGTATGTCACATATTACTGTTTCTGTTTATGTTTATTATTTGTAGTGTTACCACCATGTTGGGGGAAATAGCTAAATTATATAGTAAACAATGTTAAAATTGATATAAGGAATTCTCTCGGATTTCAGATCTTTACAGACATTTAGAAACTATATACTAATTTATTTATTTTCGATTGCGAAACATGTTCTTACAATTTAAATTAATCGCTCTGGAAAATCATTCCAAATAGAATCAACCTTGAAGAGAGAAAGGCAATGTGGAATTATTTGTGTTTTGCCTAAAGACACTACCGGCATGGCTAATTGTGAGGATCGTAGAAATTGAAAGCAATAGGTCGAATTGTAGAACAAAAAAAAAATTGACAGCTTATGCCAAGATATTATCATACATTCATCTCAGAAGGCAATACAATCAACGTCGGCATGTAACTTATTCAGATATTAACTTTGCGAACTACACAACACTTATTGACACCATTTCAATCTTTAAACCAAAACATATTACACCAGTTTCCGTCTATAATACCGATTAAAAACAATTAGACCGAGGTAATTCCGACTCATGCCGGTATAAGCGGTGTGAACGTCGAAAACATGTATTATTTGTGACGGCCAGTATCTCGCGTAATACACTCGAAATACTGATATAATGGCGGTTATACGCTAACAATGAGGCAATCAAAAAAGTTAAATCTATTAATACTTAAATGTAGCGAAAAACAATTCCAAAATAACTGTATGTAAAAATTGCTGAATTTTTTTCAAAATTAAGAATTTGTTAGCGATGTATACCAAATCAAGTTACATAAAATAAATATCTAGCGAAGAACCCGATCTCGGGGGGATACAGTAGCTAGATCGGACAAGCAGAAAACCAAAACAGGAACAAAATGCAAGTTGGAGACGAAGACCATTGAGTTTAAATACAATGCCATCATAGGAGTTAAAAAGGGTCATGACTGAAAGAAATGTGCCTTTTCTTTGTTTCAAAGCTGTTTCATAGCTATATTTTGCCTATGCAGAAAAACTTGTAAAATTTTCATGGTTCGGATAACTCGAGCATTTTACTCGTCCCCGTGCGACCTCGAGTTATCGAGGTTTTACTGTATGTAGTCTTTCAAAGATAACAAACCATTTTTCATTATGTAAAAGGTCTCTGAGAGTTTGTTAACGTCCAGACAGCCGCGTAATTTCCTCTTACAATATGTAATACCTTCATGTCGAGTAAAGATTCGAATTCTTGTATATTTAGTTTATGATAAATATTGAAATTGCAATTTCACGGTATTAGTTTCAATCATCAAATTGACTTAATAAATGTATTGTAAAAACACATTTATACCTATATCGCATGGACTTTTCTGACTGGCGTTTGCAAGATTTATTTAAATCTCAACGAACTATACTATTTGCGTATGCATGATTGAGAGCATGCTGAGGGATCTTAGCAATTCAAAAGGAACGTGTTTATTGATAGTAATAGTAATACTAGGTTTAAGAAAATGCACTGTGTCCACTCATCGCCCCTTTAAAAGAAAATATTGTACGCAAGTATGTTACTACTGTCACGTTGTACAAATAGACGATCAGTGGCGACAATTGTATACTAATGAATAACGTTATATTGTGATTTTTTTTTAATTAAATTTATGCTGATAAACAATGGATATATATATAAATATATATATATATATATATATATATATATATATATATATGTTTCTACCAATACCATTTACAGAGAACAATAGATGTACTGAAGATTGATATAGAGTCCGGGGAATGGGTAGTGTTGCCTGAAATGATACAGTCAGGAGTTCTGAACTACGTGAAACAAATATGTATAGAAGTACATTTTAATGGGAAGCCGCAGCAACTAACAATATTGAGGCAGCTGTATGAACATGGGTTTTACATTTTTATGCGAGAGCATAATTTAGTCACAATAACTAAGTTAGAAAATACGTATCGCTATAGATCTATAACAAGACTAAATGAAATATCACTCATTAATATACAATTTAAAGAAACAGTACATGAAAAATAGTTGTAAAATCGACCAATGATGCCATCTTTTGCTTTGACAGTATATACAAGTTTTGGCTCGAAACAAACTATATGTGGGTTGTTTCGCGTCCATCATTAGGCGTCAACATAATACAACATGTCGTTAATCTAACTCGTCTTGTTTCCTATGAGCGATTTGTAATAAGAACAATGTGTTTCAAATAAAATAGCCTATATATCTGGCTGGACAAAAAGCCGTCATTAAGTGTACAGCAGAAAATAAAAGATTTAGAAATACTGATAAGGGTAAGGAATAGAGTAAAATGGGCTAGGGGTTCTAAAGGATTCGGATTAAGGTTAAGAATAGACCCAATGAGTTATATAGTCAAATGGCGGATGCAAAAATTTGCGGTCAATATATTGTATACTTAGGAAAGGGGATTTTTACGACTATCAGTATAAAGTTGTATCAATGACCCGAGTCCGTTGTATTTTATCCTCAGCCAATGGCAATAAGTTCTTGGAAACGAAAAGCTTTTATTCATATAGTAAAGCATTTATACGGAAACATTTGTTTATGTAATGTGCATATTGATCACCGAGTGAAATATATGCATATACAATGTACAATAAATAACAGAAATATTGTATTTTGTTTTTCAATGACAGTAATATATTACAACTGGTATTGTAGATGACGTTTATAAAACATTTTCTTCAAATGTCACGACTGTTATATTATAAAGAGTCAATAAACACGGGTTTTTTATTAAACAAATTTATCATAGTTCATTTGGTACGTCATTATAACTATGACATTACTGGCCGTTAGAGATTGGAAAGTCAATACAGTTTATTGTTATTCGTCCAATAGTATAAAATATAGTTTCTTGTAAATACCAGGATTTCGGATAACCCAAGCACTTCCATAACTCGAGCATTTCACTCGGGCCTATTTGACTTCGAGGTCTCGAAAATTTACTGTATACAAATGTTTGGTTGCGGTTTTGAAGCCATGCAGTATTTAGTAATGTACGGCTATCAGTTAACGAACACATACCGTTCCTGAAACTAGGGTTAGGGTTAGGAAGGTGTTTCAAGGTGGAGTTACCCATCCTAATCTACCCCATTTAAGTTCGCATGTAGCAGTGTCTGAAGATAATCTATCATCCAAATATTTACTAAAGTGCTGAACAAAATCGTTGTAGTCTGAGTAACAAGGATCATATTTTTTAGGCCACAGCTAATTGAGCAAGAATTTAGGACAAACGCTCTGCGGGGTTCGAAATTGTTTAAATAAATTATAATTGTAAGCTACTTTTAATCTATATATTTATGAATTTATATTTTGAGATTTTGCTACAACTCAAGATGTTAAGATTTCTATACAGATGAACCCAATCAACTGTGACGGCAAACCATGACTTTCACGTTTATCTAAATTATATGTACATGAAGCTTATAATCACAAACATTTCTAGTAAAAATTTTGAACAAAGAATAGTCCTATAAAACTCAGTAAAAATCTAAATAGCTGGACGTATGTTGTTATGGAACATTTGTAAATCGATTTAAAAATGATAAAATTCTTAGTGTTTTCTAATTATGAAAAAACAAAATGATTTCAGGCATTGTCTTACTTTAGTTTTGTCCTTAAGTATAATTTCAATATTTTAACTTAGGCTTCAAAATACCCTTACGGGTCTCAGATTAGAAACTCCTTAAGACTATGTTATTTTGGTATAGGGATTTATTAAAAAAGTTCTCAAAAATTGTTATAATCATTTAACCAGTACCAGTACAAGATCTCTAAATAGCAATGATGATTACTCTCACTTGCATGTCCAAAATGCTATGCATACACACGTATACAGAATCTTTCAAAATAGTCTGTCGTACGTCTTTGTTACCAAATAAACTCTTGTGCGTCTTTGTGTGTCTCTTGGCATCAACCCCATTTTTTAACCACTATTTGCACGGAATAGTTACATGTATCGCATAGAGGATTGTTTAAGCTCTCCA
This sequence comes from Saxidomus purpurata, assembly GCA_022818135.1. Classification (NCBI taxonomy): domain Eukaryota; kingdom Metazoa; phylum Mollusca; class Bivalvia; order Venerida; family Veneridae; genus Saxidomus; species Saxidomus purpurata. Next base: position 51,356,128 of record JAFMSR010000011.1, read on the forward strand.
TTTATACAACAATACAAGTTTAAATCCATTCAGTCTAGCTTTGCCAATGGCTCGATTAAAACTGTCTACTCTTGTACAATAAAGCTGAAATGGTTTGGAAAATGTCTCCTTTCACTGACTAAATAACGTTCTATATCAAGAGCCGCTGTATTGTTGGTATACAGGCGAAAAATATATTTAATGAAATATGTCCTGTTTATGGGAGCAATGAACTTTCTTTTTCATCTGTCACATGGTGGTGTAAGAAATTTAAAAGTGGTTAACATTCAATAAAAGATGCACCTCATGCATGCCGTCCGAAAACTGCAACTTCGCCAAAAATAGTTGAAAAAATTAAAGATTTGCAGTTCCCTAAATACAACAATCGATCTTTCGCATATATCATCCCTGGCGATCTTTTATGAGCCTAAGCGAAAGAAACAGCACAAAATATAGGCAACCAAAGGAAGCCAAAGACCGTGCATAGCAAAACGCACCATGAACGTCAAAAAGGTAACGTATGTAATTTTCTGTACAAATCAAGGTCCTGCTATTCAAATTGCCACACGAAAGGGTAAATCGGTCAGTGCTAAGTTTTACAGAGGTAAGGTCCTTCATAAATTAAAGAAATATGTCGCAAACCGTCGACCAGCAAATGGTCTCCGTGGTGTCAGGTTATTGCATGAGAATGCTTCATCTGACAAAGCGGCCATTGTACGCGAATATCTGAAACAGGAAAAGGGTTGTCGAGCTTCCTAACCCTCCTTTTTCGCCAGATCTTGCCCCTTGTGACTTTTTCCTATTTCCGAGTCTAAAAAACACTTTGCTGGAAGAAAATATCAAATGCGCAAAAATCTCGGTTAGGTTATTTTCTAAGGTCTGAACAGTTTACCTCGAAAAGATTATGAAAACGCCTTTTAAAATTGGATTAAAAGACTAAAACTTTGTACATGGTGGCGAGTATTTTGAAGGATTGATATAATTATGTTGGCATTGTTTGTTAAGCACTTCCGAAAATTGACGCAGTTGCAATTATATTTGAACACCCCTTGTAAAAAGATACTCCTACATTGTTTGAAATTACATAAGAAGCCAACAGGAAACCTTAATTGAAAAAAGTGCTGCTATTTTTAATCAAAGCTGCCATTCGGGGGTATATGTAACTTCACAGTTACAGCTCTTCTTCCGTGTGAAATTCAAAAGGTCAACTATTTGAACAGTGTTAAATCTTTTTATTCAAATGCATTGTACAGTTATTTTTGAACTTAAAAATATACATGTATTTGTCGTTGAACATGTATTACATGAAGCCCAAATTTCAGATTTACATTCTCTGATAATGGTTCGAATGCACATCGTATGTGTTTGAACTACAATTTCCGGAACCATGACACCTTTCTAAAATCCAAATCATCAGTGATGTAATACTGGTGGGGTTTTCTGGTGATTGAATAACAGAAAACAAATAGCTGGTCGTGGTTCATTACTCTTTCATGTGTATGGGGATCTTTTATACTCATGCATCGACTTTTTTACAAAACATCTGGTGAAATCAGTATGAGTAGAAGATGAATTAAACCCCTGAAATATCAATAATAACAGCGTCTAAGAAATATACTCATTATAATGGTATTATAACATTATCCTCAGTCATTTATATTTCTCTAAATAATTGATATCTGATACTTACGGTGCATAGCGCAGTATCTTACACATTCTATTCATAGCACAGAGGTTTTAGACTTAAATACATTGAAAGACAAATATTCAACATACTACTCAACATCAAAACTGAACATGTATACATGACATTCTTAACTAATCTGCTGAAATAAGGCTATTCTCCCCTTCTGCACAAACTTCCCAGTGCTGTGTTCTGGTCAACTGTTAACAATTTAAAAAATGGAAAAGTACATTCATATTGCATATAGATAAAGACCAGAGAAGTAGAGATTTCAAACATAAAGTCAAACTATAGTGGCCATTACTACAGAGATAAACAATAACCTGTCTGTTTGCATAACCAGAAAGTAAAAAAAAATAATTAAGTTTGCAAACTGTATTACCTTAGATTGGCCGATTGAACTGCCTGTCACCATGATTCGTATAGTATGTGTGATACACAGTAAACGAACTTTGTTCATCTTCGTATACTCTTAATCCCCAATAATTATCTCTCGTCTGCTGATATAGCGCTTAAAAAGGTTTCTGCCGGATGTATGTATCCTCCGGTTTTATGTACAAATTATTTATATCATTGTTCATAGGATCAAGGTTCTGGCCATTTATGATGCAGTTTCAATCGTTTCCTATAGTTTATTCATATCGAAAAAGATTTATTATGTTAGAATGAAAACTGTAACCTCTGTGGTGAGCACAAGCGAAAAATTTGCCAACGGACGAGAAACATCCGTTAATCGTTAAGTTCACAATTAGCACTTTGTGCTTAGTGTAGCTAGAACAACCAAACGCTGTTAAGGTTTTATATCATTCACGAAATATTTAAATTAGACTAATGGCTCTTAATGTTTATCTCTATACATGTATATAAAATCAATAAAATATCAGTATAGGTCATTGCATTTCGAATCTTTCGTATTTAAAAGGGTAACATACTAATGTCGATTTTTCCTTGATACAAATTTATTTTCTAGTTTGTGCTAAATTTGAACGTCTGCTGCATTTACATAACATGGTAAGTAACTAAATAACTTAAAACTGCTCTAAACATTGTAACGACTAAAAACAAAAATAATATCAAACAGGGAACGCCACGTACCAAAAACGCAGCCTCCCCAAAACGAACCCCACAGCACCCAGAAGTGCACACCACCAACACATACACACACACACACACGCACACACACACGACACACACACACAATCATGTACACACACACATATACACTACCAACACACACTAGCATACAAAGCAAACACACGAGGACAAAACGAACAATTAAAGGAACACAGTGGGGCACCGCCTTGGAACGGTCAGTGGCAAAAACACCACTGGGGAGCTTAAACCGGTTTGTGGTGCGCACCCAACCTCACTCTTACCCCCCACCATGTTCCAAAGTCACAGGACAGTGTAAATAAAAGTAATCCCTGCTAGGTGAATCTCTAACACACGCAATGGAAACAAAAGGCATGGTATGTAAAACACAAAAATGCTCGTGTATAAATATATAAAAAGCAAACCTTGAGAACCAAAAAACGTATGTACTCAATGCCTTTGCAGAAGGCAGAGCACCAAGAGAAACACCCTTAAGGGCCCGACGAAACAGGCCAGAGGACAGAAATCAAAACAGTTTCGTCCCAGTGGGATTTAAAAACTGCCCATCACAGAGTCCTCCCCTTAAAACATTATGAATTAATATCAAATTAATACCGCAAAGATCTCTGTAGTAATTCGTTTATATATACATGAGGTACATATATACACAATCATGGGACGTGTATTCTAGGTATTTTGTATGAACATCAGCAGTTTATAAACTGTACAAATTCATTCTGTGGAAGTTTTGAAAGAGTCTATGAGGGGAATACTAGAAAAATTAAACCATTTATCATCTGGATACACTTCGGGCCAGAACATAACTGATGGTATATAATTTGTATGGACCAACACATGTTCTTATTTGCTATGATCCTGTATAAACATATGACCAAAACTTAATTTCCATATCGGGCAGATCTTTTGCATAAAGAAAAAGGGTAAATATCAACTCTTTTAAAGTAACGAAAAATGCATTTGACGTCATTGTTCACTTGAATGTTAACATATGAGCCGCGTCAAGTATTTTCAGGTGTAATGGTAGTAAATAATGACGTAATCGAGAAAAGTGACGTCAAAACTGAGCGAGAAAAATTAAAATGGCGGCACCCTTGAAATTACAACGTAAAAATGGACACTTTGAATAAGTAAGTGTTTATTAAGATAAATTTTACCAATTATGAAAACCCTAAAGGAGCGACCGGGATTTCTTCACTTACTTAGTGTTTAACCCAATTTGACCTTTTGCATAGCCACCGACATTTATTGTGGGCGGAGCTAAAGTGCTTTCTATTAAGAGCGAACTTTAATAATTAAGTGAGTTCAGTAGTGAGTTTCTATAAACAAAGACGTTTATTTGCAAATCTGAGCCGTTTGGTGGGCAAACGGGGTCAAACACTTATGATGTGAGTACATTGTTTTTGTTATATAAACTGACTCTAGCAATTATTTATCTCACTGAAGCTATTATATGATCGAAACTATCTAATATTTCCGAGGCTTTTTCCTGTTCATGTGATCATGGTGAAGCAAGATGATTCATCATAGCGATTTGGACATTTATAACTAGCTCTCGTTTGCACATGTTACTGGTTACTTGTTTTGGCAATTTATATTAGACCACAATTCCAAGCCTTCTTCGACTTTGTTGAACTAGAGCAAAATTTTATATCAAATGAAATTTGAAAAATTCTCGCGCATTTGTTTATTTATACTCGAAAATGAAAAATATAATTATTATAAGAAAATGAGTGGAAAATGGTTACGAAAAATATGGGTTTTGTTGTAGAAAGTACTGTTCTAGGAAAGAAATTGAAGTTTAAATATTTATTTAATAATGCGACGATGGTCTACAATGACTGGTCCAGTGGTTTAATACCGTCGCTCTTGCGGGAAGTCACGAGTTAAAAACCCGCTTGAAGCTTCCTTTCCCGTTTTTGTTGTTGTTGTAAACAATTAATGATAAATCAGTGTGCTATTTAAAATTTGATAAAGATATTGCTATTTAGTTTCTAAGATTATTAAAATAGATCTCGTGTTAATAGAGGTGCAAATTTATTTTATTAAAACTAAAAACAAAAATAATATCAAACAGGGAATGCCACGTACCAAAAACGCAGCCTCCCCAAAACGAGCCCCACATCACTCAGAAGTGCACACCACCAACACACACACACACACACACACACACACACACACACACACACACACACACACACACAATCATGTACACACACACATATACACTACAAACATACACTAGCATACAAAGCAAACACACAAGGACAAAACGAACAATTAAAGGAACACAGTGGGGCACCGCCTTGGAACGGTCAGTGGCAAAAACACCACTGGGGAGCTTAAACCGGTTTATGGTGCGCACCCAACCTCACTCTTACCCCCACCATGTTCCAAAGTCACAGGACAGTGTAAATAAAAGTAATCCCTGCTAGGTGAATCTCTAACACACGCAACCTTTTATTCGAACATTTACAATAATTTTCTTCATTTTCTATATTTTAAGGATTTAAATTCAATTTAAATAGAGGTGTTTTGATTTGTATGAACTGGCACCACCAAACCGAACACAACTTCATTTTAGCAGTCCCAGTAATGATGCAGACAGTAAAGGGGAAGGAAACGAGACGATAGAACATATTTACACCCGTGCAAACAGTTAAAATGTGCTACAACAATCTGCAAGTACTAGTAGTTCTTGTCAAGAAGAACTCTAAAAAGGGCGATCCACAGGTAGATTTAAATAAACTGGACAGTATTTTATGATAAGGGTTGTGGATGTTCCAAGAATTGTTATTTATAATTTTCCCTTGACGGAGTAAGATCAAACATTTACAGTATGAGGGAATCAAAACAAAGCAGAGAAAGACCTGTTGATTATGGGAACATTAAAACAATTAGGAAGTGACAACATATGTAGAAGTGATGAGCGGAAACGTGTACGCTATGAATAGATTAACAACGGCATCAACATATGCCAAGATCCATTTCTATTAATCAGTGATATTGGACTGTGGACACTTAGGGCTCTCATGAAGCATATGAAAGGAAATGGCATTCAGTCACATGGACATGGAAACCACGGCAGAAAAGCCCCAATCGCTTTTTCTCATGACACTATAAAAGATGCAGCTCAATTTCTTTTAAATTATGCCAGTGAGGAAGGACTTCCACAGCCAGCAGCACATCGTGGTCGGGGAGAAAAAGACCTGTATTCCTTCCGTCAAAAGATACAAAGATGTCTATTCATCAGGAATATATTACAGCATGCAGACAAATTGAAAAGCAATATGTTGGTCTCACCACTTTCAAAGATCTGTGGAAAAAATGCGTCCCGCGCATTAAAAATAGCTGCACCAAAGATGATGCTTGCGAGGCATGCGAGGACTTCCGGCAAAGCATACAGTTAGCACGAACTGAAGATAAAAAACTGTCTGCAACGGAGTATTACCATGACAATGTAAAACAAGCCAGACAAGAAAAAGACAAATACCGGGAATGTGTAGAAAAATTATGTAGCTATGTTTGATAGACGGAGTGGGCGAGATGTAGGGAGTTGAACCAACTTTTCTTGTAACGACGTGCACTATAACTTTGATTTCTCACAGTTTGTCAAACTGTCTTCATAAAACTTAGCCAGAATGACAACCTTGATACAATCTAGATTGAGTTAGAATTTGGGTTATCTAGGGTAAAAAACTAGGTCACGGGGTTAAATCATAGAAAACCATTTTGTATGCAATAGAGGTTGCATTTTTCATTTGTTTTCATGAAACTTAATCAGTATGATTGTTTTGATAAAATCTAGGTTGAGTTTAATTGTGTGTAGTCTAGGATTACTAGGTCACTAGGTCAGATCATAGATAAATATTGTGGTTAGGTAATAAAGGTTGCATTTTGCATTGGATCTTCATGAAACTTGGTCAGTATGATTGGCTTGGCGAAATATAGGTCAAGCTTGAATATGAGTCATAAAGGGTCAAAAACAAGGTTATCCGGTTAAAAACAGTGTGTATGTCATACAGGTGACATTTACAACCCAATCATCATATTACTTGATCAAAAGGTGTTCAATGTCAATGTCAAACAGAATGTTTGTGTTTATGATATATAGTTAAGGGTTTAAGTTTGGTCTAATATTGTCTTAAGTCGCAGGTGAACGAAATAGGGCCGTTTTGGCCATCTTGTTAATATATGTTTCTTCTGAATCAGTGTTTTACTCACTCATTTTCGTGAGTAAATCAATTATTCACTTATCTCATGTTACCTAAACAGAAAACACAACAACAAGCCAATATAGGATACAGATAATTGTATTTGACATCATTTTATATAACAAATTTGAAAATAAATCGATAAGCCTCCATTTCTGAAATATTATGTGGTATTGTTTCCCCATGACTGGCGAATCTTCATTTTCCTGAAAAATACTAACATACTTTAAAGCAACATCAGCATAACAGACACCAAATGGTGCCTTGGTCGTTAGAATAAATAATGTAGAAGAAAAACCAAATCCATAAAACAGCATGGTACATCAGCCACATTACAAAACGGAGGGAGTGTCGGTGGGAAAAGCTAGTGTAGAATCTAAACATATGTAGGTGTCAAATGCTTTGCCTCGAGTAACTAATAAATTGTAATCAGTTGCTTAATATAATGTATCAACACGAGTTATCGAAATATTTGTGCAAAACAGGAGTACAATTGCATAAAGCAAAATATGTCACATACTATTATAGGCATTAAATATAATCTCACTGGAGTATAGTTACATTGGGAAACGTGAATAATTTATTTACTCACTATTTTCGTGAGTAAATCAATTATCCACTTATCCCATGTTACTAAAACCATAAACACATTAAAAAGCCAATTTAGGTTACAGACAATTGTATTTGACACCATTTCGATCGAGCAAAACAAAGAAGGCTACTCTTAGAATATGAACAAAGGCATAAAGTAAGTAATTAACATATAATATCACATAGCTTATGTATATCACATCTAAACTGTCTGATATTCAAAACTTTACATTTAAGGAACAACATCCTAATATGAATTGAAATGAAGCTAAATAAAATAAAGAGCTAATATATGCATAGTCATCAAAATTAACTCCTGGCTTTGACATCAGATTTAATTTCGCAGGTTTCTAAATAATAAATATAAGAGAGTGAATTTATAAGACAAGTAGTTATACAATGAATATGCAGCGAATGTGGAGAATTGACTCTTAAGGCTACACACCACAAAATATATCCATGCAGCATGACATCAAACGTTAATCTCGAGTAAGCCTTAACAACATCACCTCGGACATAAAACATAAGTGAGCTTAAACAGCGTCACATCTAACATCAATATCAAGTGAGGTTTCACAGCATCAAAACAAACATCAATATCATGCGATTCTTATCAGCATCAGAACAAACATTAATATCAAGTGAGCTTTCGCAGTATCACATCAGTATCAAGTGCGCTTTCACATCATCACATTGAGCATTAGTATCGAGTGATCTTTCACAGCATCACATCAGTATGAAGTAAGCTTTCACAGCATTGTATCAATATAGTTAAACAAAGTTTAAATGTTCGGTTTTGAATTGGCATCAAAGACTAGAAAATTCAAACAGAGCATTATTTCATAGAAATATTTTCAATTTTTAATTTCAGCCTTTTAAAACAATTTACAAATAATAAATTATTGTTTTAAGGAATAGAACTCTAATTGAAATTGAGATAAAGCTAAAGAAAACAGAGAGCCAGGTAAAATATATGTCTACTCATCACAGTTAACTCCTGGCTTTGACATCAGATTCAACCGCCGGTTTCTGAATAATAATCAAGGTGTTTGTGATATAAGAGAGTGCAGTTATAAGAAAAGTAGTTATGCAACGAATATGCGTCAAAAGTGAAGAAATCATACATTAAGATAACAGACTACATTAGGCAAAGCATTAGCGAGTTAAAATACTGAATACACATTTCAAACAATCGAAAACACTTTAACTTTTCATTAAGATTAAATTGTAAAAACTGTATGTAATGATCCATATATTCCTCATGATTGTGTGTTATACTTACTCTATACGATACAAACCACTAAATGTATCCATGAAGCATGACATCAAACATTAATGTCGAGTAAACCATAACTACATCACCTTGGACATAAAACACAAGTGAGCTTTCACAGCATCACAACTAACATCAATATCAAGTGTGTTCACAACATCACAACAAACATCAATATCACGTGAGCTTTAACAGCATAACAACAAACATCAATGTCAAGTGAGCTTTCAAAGCATCACAACAAACATCAATATCAAATGAGCTTTCACAGCATCAAAACAAACATCAATATCAAGTGAGCATTCACAGCAACACATTTCAAGTGAGCTTTCACAGCGTCACATCAAACATCTGTATCGAGTGAACGTTTAGAGTATCACAACAATATCAAGAGAGCCTTCACAGCGTCACATTAATATAGTTTAACAAAAGTTACATACAGATTAATCGAAAAATCTTTAACTTTTCATTAAGAATAAATTGTAAAAATTGTGTGTAATGATCCACATATTCCTTTTGAATGTGTGCTATACTTACAAAATGTACTCCTAACGATACAAACCACAAACTGTATACACGCAGCATGGCATCAAACGTAAATCTCGAGTAAGTCATAGCAATATTACCTCGGTTATAAAAAATAATTGAGATTTCACATCATCACAACAAACATCAATATCACGTGAGCCTTCACAGCATCACAACAGACATCAATATCACTTGAACTTAGATGCACAATCACAAATATCAATATCAAGTGCGTTTTATTTTATAGAAATATTTCAAATTTCTCATTTAAGCCTTATTTAGAATATTTAACAAATTGTAAATACTTTCTTAAAAGTACAGCATTATTATTAGAATTGAGATGAATCTAAAGAAAATAAAGAGCTGGGATAAAATAATATATGACTTCTCATCACAATAAGCTCCTAGCTTTGACATCAGATTCCATTGTGCCGCTTTTTCAATTATAAATAAGGTGTCTGAGATATAAGAGAGTGCAATTATAAGACAAGTAGATATACAAAGAGTACGCGGTAAATGTTAAGAAACAACACACAAGAATATCAGACTACATTATGCTTATCACGTGAGCTTTCTAAGCTTCACAACAAACATCAATATGACGTAAGATTTCAAATCATCACATTGATCGTCAATACCACGAGAGCTTTCACAGCATTACAACATACATCAATATCACGTGAGCTTTTAAAGCAACACACCAAACATCAATATGACGTAAGATTTCACATCATCACATTGATCGTCAATATCACGAGAGCTTTCACAGCATTACAACATACATCAATATCACGTGGGCAATCACAACATCAAAGCAAATATCAATATCACGTGGGCTTTCACAGCATCACAACATGCATCAATATCACGTGAGCATTCAAAGCATCACATTTATAGCAAGAGAGGTCTAACATCATCACATCAGTATCTAGTGAGCATTCACAACATCACATCAATATATACTCAGCAAAAATAGAAACGTCCCTCCATATTTCAGGAAAGATTTATCGAAAACCAAAAGGGTTACTTTTATGAATCAAAATAGAAAAACAAGTTCATTCATTTCTGTATCAAAACCAATTAATTGCATCTGGCTATCTTGTTAACTTTTCGAGAGATAACCGGTCAAGAGAGGTAGTGGTCAAAATCAAAAATCACAAAACTCAGAAAGGTGTTATTGAATGTTTAGAGATGGAATTTCAGTAAGAAATGTGGCACATCCAGTAAATCACGTTAGTACTGAGTGTGGCCACCATTTGCATGAATGCATGCAATGATCCTACGCCGCATCGACGTATCGTAACGCAATACCAGTGCGTTGGGCAATTTTCTCCATTCCTGTTGTAACGCCCGTGTAAGATCGCGAACATTGTCAATCTGATGGTTAGCTCGTGCTTTGCGGCCCAGCTGATCCCATATGTGCTCAATGGGGTTGAGATCCGGGGAAACCGCGGGACATGGCATGACGTTGACATTGTTTTGCTGCAAGAATTGAGTGGTGACCCTGGCTACATGAGGGCGGGCATTGTCCTGCATCAATGTAACACCAAGACCATGCTGACGAATAAATGGTAAGGCATATGCATTTAGCACGTCTGCAACATAACGCTGTGCATTAATGTTGCCCTGTACAACAACCAAATCTGTCTTCCGGTTTCCCATGATCCCACCCCAGACCATTACGCTCCCTCCCCCAAACCTGTTCTTCTCAACAATGCAACAATCGGCGAATCTTTCATTTTTACACCTGTATACCCGTAATCTTCGTCAGCATGACTTACTGTGAACCGAGATTCATCGGTGAACAAAACTCGGTTCCAGTCAGCCCTTCTCCAGTTCAGATGACGTCGCGCCCATAACAGCCTGGCAGCACGGTGACGTTGGGTCATTATCTGACCAGTGTACGGGCGGCGTGCCCTGATTGGTTGGGCGTTACGACGCAACCGGTTGCGAATGGTCTGCCCTGAGACACCGTATTGCCTAGCAGTGACTGTGGCTGCCAATGGACGTTGACGTAAGTGCGTCAACGTAATGAAACGATCGGCTCAAGCCGTCGTTACACGAGGCCTAACAGGTCGCTGCCGGTCGTGAACAGCCCCAGTCTGCTGGTACCGGGCTGCAAGACGATCAATCGTCTTCCGACAACACCCGAACCGACGCGCGACTACCCTAGCGGACATCCCACCCGCAAGCATCCCAATTGCCTGATTTCGCTCGTTGTCGGAAAGCCGTGGCATATCGAAAACAATAATTTTTAGAATAGCCCTTATCGCATGAATGGTACGACATGAACTGAATCAACATATGGATGACATGTATAGCGTGCACGTGCAAAACGTGCAAATGACCGTTCCGGTTACTGGCCGATATGTAAACCGTGCGTATCGGGTAAACTGTACACGATCGTATTCTGAACATCGCCAGGGTTTAAAATACATGTACATTGAACATGTAGCAACTACACAGACAAAGCTTCACCGGCTATAAAACAGGAACGTTTCTAGTTTTGCTGAGTATAGTTTGGAATAAATAATGTTATGAGCAAGTTTTATTTTGGGTGATACAATATATTGAACACGCTATACAAATGTACGTCGGCCGGCAAATAATAAATTTGATATATACTCAATTCAAATTTAATTTCCTGTTAACCCGTCCATTTATTTGTAAAACCACTTGAAATGTCGTGATTTTACTTTCGCGAAGTTACGCGTTATTTCTCCTTACTCGAACACAGTCACATGAAGTTTGGACAAAAAACATCATAACACCCCGGACCCGCTATCACACATACACAAACTTTCACTTGAGAACATAGATTTTGGAAATAATTGTGCAAATCGCATGCCATAGCGGCACACAAAAAAACTGTCAAAGTTTCAGATGACATGTCTGCTTTTTGGGTGATGGAAAAAGGTGATTTGTACAGATTTATGAGATCTTTTTTTTTTTTCGAAAACCCGATGGACACTTTTCCAAAAAAATCCTGTAAACCAAAAGATAAAAAAGTAGTGGCCTTATCTCATCTTTATATACTGTATAGCGACAATACATGTTCCAGATGCAAATTCTAAAATAAAGAAAGGGAGGTAATAGAAATACACAACTTACAGCGTCCACTAATAGCAAATGACTTCGATTTAACAAATTATCTTAAGTTAGTTTAACGGATATTATTGGCAATAAATACAAAACAATTAAAAGGAATTGAAAAGTTTTTTAACCGAATCTTTTTATTAACACTTTTATATTATATATTGTTGAGTAGCTTACCATGCTTTCTAACACCGCATTCAGCAGTGTGTGTGCTGCACCATGTATTTATTTGAAAACAATGACATGTAGCCATGTTCGACTATTGTTTACGGTCCATTGCATGATAATCACAATAATTATTAATCTACTTACCTTGAACTATGTACGCGGGATATATGATTGAAACGTGTAGTTACAGGCTTTGAAACTATCACAATTTCATGATTTTAAGACTTCTCAAACACGGAAGCATTTATGTAAAATGGCGCGACCTCATGGCATTGTCGTCTGCATAATCGATAACGCTCGACGTCATTTCCCGATAAGTAATGTCATAAGCTTAAGAGCCCTTTTCAAATGACGCCAATCAAGTATGTATTTGAGCCGTGAAAAATCAATGGTATTTTCCTAAATACTGTTAACATAGTTTCATCATCGAATATAGACATTTGTTTGTAAAAGTCATCTGTGTGTAAGGAATAAGAACCAAAAGTTTAGTGGCTCACTTATTTGAATTTCATGAAATCTGCGGAACTCATTATAGCCGAATACATTAAAGCAATGTACAAACATTAAGAGCCGAATCTCTCTCTTTCGCGAGCGTGATGACATCTGGAATGAGTGTTCGAGAGCGATTCAATCTAACAGCAATCAATACTATAGTTTCTCTTTTAAGTTAATATATTCCATTTTGCATATTTAAATGTTTACCTCAATTCATTAAACTGGTCCATACCAGGTTTTTATAACCCGTACATAACTCGAATCATAACCATGACAAAATTGTTCGTGTAAACGGATTGTATAAGAATTATATATATATATATAACAAAATTGAGCAGTAAAAGTTAAAACCCTTATTAGTTTCACGTGGCATGGATAATTGTCTTTCGTGCAATCGGAATATTCAAACCCCGGATGTAAGTAAGAGATAAACGCTTCGTGCAACCGGGCAACAGTGTTGTCTGTTATACATTTCTAACGGTTTGATTTGTAACAACATTGGATTTTATTGCATCGGGTTTACGTAACTTGCCAATATCAGAACAGGTAATTTATATACTGTGATTTTCTCGTTAGCATTAGTTAAGCATTTATATTTACAATTTTTGAAAAGGTGATTATTTTCAAATTAATTGAAAAATAGAAATAAATGTACTTATGGAAAACGTGATTGCTTGGCCACCAGGCTACATGAAAATTATTTCATTAAACTCGGAGCCCTTTTCTTTCAATACAATATACCTCAATTGCAAAAAGTTTTCCTTATTAATTAAAGAATGCATATAGGTAACAGAAACAAAAGTACATAATCCGCAATTTTTATAACATTAATTCTAATATGCCTACGGTATATTTCTATAGTCAATTCGAGTGCATTAATATGATTAAAGCACTCGGAAAAGTAGGCGGAGTTTCGGACATGGAAGTAGCTCCTTCCGACTTTTCTAATTTACTCCCGCGCAAAAATAAAATATAGAAACGGAAATAATATCAGTATAAATACATCAGCCGCATGAACAAGATTGGTTTAAGAACCTAAATATTATTTATGATTGCGTCAAGTAAGCGTTAGAATACCCTCACCTTGTTTTCCTTAAAAAAGGCCAAGAAATTCAGGATTAACAGTCATACAATGTTTTGATTCCGGGAGACAAAACTATGAATGAAAACGTTTACGTCATCACACTGACGTCATTACTCCACGTTAAAACGTTGTACAGTTCAAATTAACGGTACGCATTTAAATCGATTGGCTGCTTTGTTAGGTTCTGAATCTGACGTCTTCTGCATAATGTCAGTCAGGTATTTCTTTTTATATTTTATGTATTAGATGATTAAACTAAAATAAGTTTGTATAATATAGTTATGCTTGATATCTTGAATGGTTGCCCGAATAGGGGAGTAAATTCCAACAGCAACTATTTATGCTGTTTTACACATTACCGCCGAAGGTCCGTAGTAGTTGCGATAGTTTTAAAAAAATCGGCTTCTAAGAATCGAAATAATCTATGTCTTGGAGTGTTTTATCGAAATTGAAGCATTCCCCGGAGGTGATGTGCCTGGCGGAATAATTCACGAGGGCGAATTATAACGCAGGCACATTACCGAGCCATAGATTATTTCTTAAATCAAATACTGCAGTGAAGTATAATCATGTTGATACTATTAATTCATGTAATTACTTTTATTATAAGATGTTCGCGATCAACAGGGCTAGATCATAATTATATTCCTTGCATTTTTGACGGCAATTGGAGGCAATTTTGAAAGAAAAGGGTAGCCATATAATCAGATAAAAATAAAAATATATGTAAGGACTTTTTTCACTCGTGAGGCAATATCCATTTCTTAAGTAAAAGATATTGATTTAATTGATAAATTGTATTAATAATTATTAAGCAATTAGATAGTAATTGAACCTAAACCTTTAAGAGGTATACTGATACCTCGTCCCTTTGAGCTACGTTCTAGGGCATTTCTTACTTTTTTATTTACTAGAAGTGTCAGATATTAAAGATGTAAGAGGTGATATTCTTTCACAACGTTTACAAATATTAAAAGTGCAGCGTTTATATTTTTAAAAATACTAAAATTCAGCCAAGTGTCCGTAAATTCTTGAACTATGCATCGTTAGAATATCTGTAACGTTCCCAGTTCGCCATACAAATGGTGACTGCTTTGCAGGTTGCAATTAGAATCGTAAACTGCAAATTCGCAACGTGTCTGCAATTTGCAGATCGCAATACAAACCGTGAACTGCAAACTGACAACTAGAATTTGCTAATCGAATAGCAAACTGGTCAGAGGTTTGCAAATCGCAATTTGAACCACAAACCCGGAGCTAGTTTTCAATTTGCAATTCGAATCGCGAACTGCGAACTAGGAACCAGTCTTCATTCAAACTGCGAACTGAGAAATAGTCTGCAGTTTGCATTTCGAAACTGTTTTGCAGTTCGCAATAATTACTCGAAATGCGAACTGGGTTGCAACTGGGATGCAGTTCGCAATTTCAACTGCGGACTGACAACTAGTCTGCAGATTGCAGTTCGCAATTCACTGTCCGAATTGCAAACTGGTCACTGGAACTTGGAACTAGTCTTCATTCAAAGTGCGAACTGAGAAATAGTCTGCGACCTGCAAACAAACTTAATAGATATGTCGCAAATTAAAAATCAAGCCGTACACCGAACCGGAGAAAGTTTTAACCAGGAAACCATGATGTTATTTCAATTCAAAGATCACAACACTAGAGTTCCTATCGAACAGAGTTCCCCAAAGGGAACGAAGAATAATTATTACTCCTGTGTCACGATTTGTTTTAATCTATGGTGTACCCTTGTTCAGTATTCTGCTAAAAATGCAAACCAATAAATTTAAGCTTGACATTGAGCTAATGTATCCCACCTTCTTTACTAAGACGAACCCTTGCCAAGAATTATGTGTCATTATTTTTTTCTCTGCCTGACGACCCTTTCCCTTTGTGGCATCCCTTCCAAAACTCTTGTCGTAGGTCTTTGTTTCAAGAGTCCGCCGTCATTTTGCCGTAACTTACCGCATGACATGAGTAACGAATACAAAATATATTCAACATCACGCTCCATCAGTTCTGTTAGAGACATCCAACAGTGAATCTAAGCTTGTTGCACAATACTGATTTATACAACACTGAATACGCAAGTTTGGATAATCGCGCGTGAATCAGCATTATAACCGTGTAAATAGGTTCCAGCAACTCGATTATTTGACCAGTAGTACATTGGTGACATTATAGCAGTTTCTAGAATTTAAATATGTTGGTCACGGTGTGTTGTACACTGTTGTTATCTAGGGCATTATTGTTTACATGATATATTTTCCCATCTTTTATTGCTTGAACAGTGTTCAAGCTCTGGTATGGACCTCTTTGCCAGGTTCCGTTACGCCTGTGAATACGATTGTACTTAGATGGAGTGATGCGTAGACCTTGCAGCTAGCGATCCAAGTTTTTTTTCAAGTTTTTTGTCGCGCGTTTTAACTGCCTGGCTTCAAATGATAGACATTCGCGGAAGGGAGTCATATGTTCTTTCCGTGCATCATACAGACGTTGTCGCGCTCCAGAATTTGTTAACTTTACAATCACCTTTCTATTCGCTTACACTTCGGTATCAAATAACACTTAATTACAGAAAAAGTCATAAATATGAAATAAGAAGAAACAAAAATATTTATATCGGTGAAATAATGATACCTATACAGCGCACACACTTTATACAATGTAATCCCGGATTGTCTCTTTGCTTTCGTGGTGATAAGGACAATCCTGTCTAAATGATGTAAGCATGCTATAGCAGTTTGTCGTTTCCTGACTGAAAAGCTTTAAATATAGCCAAATCTCTCACGTATCATCAATCGTGGGGGGATAACCATTGTTTACTGATGTAGCTGAAATTAACAAATAACTATAATCACGAAAGAGGAATTTCATATATGTGACTCGGAGTAAGAAAAATGGGTCCAGATAAGCATTAATTATTATTGCGCAAATGTAAAAATACAAATGACGAATTTTTCATCAAATTTCGACTAGGCGTAACCATTTAAAAATTATGTTTATTGGAAATGGCATTCACATATATGCACGAAACTGATTCTGTCAAGTCTATATTATAAAACATATTACCATAGCAACCACTAATTCTGTAACATTCGAAAAAATGATAATTAGGGCACGGTCAAACATTATGAGGATTAATTGAAAAGATGAGAAATTACAACAAAATTAAAACAAGCAAAATACCTGACAATAATGTATGTGCTATCAGGTGAAATTTCAAGAAAAAATACCTCCATATGAATGTGTAACACAATGTGCAATCTACAACGTCAAAAATAATGATGTTAAAATTACTGTTTTGACATTACAAACGTCAATATGAAGAATAAGAATGTTTATTTAATGTTTTCCAGTGAATTATAAAGTTTTCTCAGTGACATAAAAGTGATAATCCACAGTTTTGAAACAGTGGATTACCATTTTTTATTTTTCACTGTTTTTGCAATCTTAAACGCGGATATACGTCTAAAAGTATACCGAACGTAATTAATGCTGGAAACCTTACGACGATGACGTAGTTAAAATGACGTCATTTGCGCTATGTTTATAATGACATTTCCCGCGATTTTCGATATTTTATAGAAACAAACTCGATAAAAGTAGAGTTAGAAATGTAAATTTAGTAGGTTAAAACTATAAAATAAACAGAAAAATTGTTGGTATCGGTGTAATGTCACGGTTATTTCACTCGTGAACAGCAAAAGTTGTTATTTTTGTTACACTTTTGGTGCCCACTCGGTGAAATTATAACTTGATCTTACACCGAAACCAACAATTATCCTCCATGTGTAATCTGAAAACAAGTATTACTTTAAAAGTAGTTGATATATTTACTTGAAATTTTTAATTCATAGTCAACAGACTTCACACTTTTAGAAAACATGTAAAACAAATGTTTGAGTTTTTCTCATCTGGACTCGTTTTCACAGTCACAGTCACTATAATAGTATAATGAATTTGTGTTCAATTGGTTAAAAGTAAGCATATCACTAAAATAATTGTCTTTGTAGATTATTTGCCAAAGTTAACATTGATTAAGTATTTTAAAAATGAAAAAGCTGGCTTTGTTTTACCCCTTACATTAGAATTACGTTATACAAAGTTGCTATTTTTAAAGAACAGGCAATCCACTTTAATTTGAAACACGACCGCCTTTTAGTACATTTAGTACTTTGATTTTCTTCAATTCTATATGGATATAACATATTCCGGATATACGGAACTATTTGATTGGTCTAGATGAGTTTGCTATATATCCTGAAACGTCTAAATACTTAAAATAGATTAAGTCCAAAGATATGTCCAGATATAAGAACACTACCGGGCTCTGATTTGCTCGATTTAAGACGTGGTTGTGGTCTGCAGACATGGACGCGGAATTGAGCAACCTTATTTTGGTACGAACGATGCTTATCCATGAAGCACCTTTGAAAGAAATAATTACAGTTATTAGTTCACTATTCATCAATTTGTATGCCAAAGTGATATTGACATTTATAGCTCAACCGGAACAAAGTGCCAGAGTAAGAATTCAGGGTCAATGATTGTCCGTCGTCCGTCCGTCCATCATCGTCCGTCCGTCAATATTTTGCTTAAAATAATATCTCCTCTCAAACCACTGAGCTTGTGCTGGTGAAACTTGGCAGGGATGATCCTTGCATAGAGCTCTATCAGATTCGTTCAAACAATTCAATTCAATGCAGAACTATGGTTGCTATGGCAACAATTATAACATTTTTTTTCAAACCTCTCCTCTGAAACTACAAGACATGGAGCTTAAATCTTTAGCATTTAGCATTTTTGATTGTACCTCAATCAATATCATTCAAATTGTGACACCCGGATCAACATTTACCCTACAAGGTGGGTCTTTTTGATTTTACATATACTTATATAGGAAAAATATTACAAATCTTCTTTTCTGAAACCGCTAAGCTTAAACAAAAATACTTAGCATGTAGAATAGCCTAGTTGACCTCTACCAAACGGAAGATTTGTCCAAAACCGCAATGCATAGAGCTTAGATATTTAGTATACAGCATTGTCTAGTAGACCTCTACCAATTTTGTTTAAATCTTGTTCCTTGGGTAAATATTGGCCCTGCCGTGGTGATAACTTGATAAACACAGACACATATATGAAATCATTCAAATCTTATTCTCCTAAATCTTGAGGCCTATAGTTTATATGTTTTGTGTGTAACCTTGTCAAGTGAACCTCTTCGAAGTGCGTTCTTACTTGACGCTGGGTCGCACCAGGGGAACACTGGCTTTAAAACTCTTCTTCTCAGAAACAACAAGGCCAAGAGCTTAGATATTTTGCATGTATCATTGTCTACTTGACCTCTTGACCAAGTTTGTTCAAATAATAACTCTGAGGTCGAAATTGACTATGCCCGGGGGTCACTTGTTATAGGAAAATCTTCTTCTGCCACACAACAAGGTATGGAGCTTAGACGCTTTGTTTGAGTGTTTATAAATTGCCCTTTTGGTCATTACTTGCCTTTCCTGGGGGTCCATTGTTTATTAGACTTGGAAACCCTTTCAAAAATTTCTCCAAAACCACAAGGCATAGGTTTAAGACATAAGGTATGTAGCACTGTCTCGTGGTCTTCTTACAGGTTTGTTCAAGTTATGAACCCTAGGTTAAAAAATGACCACGCCCGCCAGGAATTCCCTTGTCTGTATATAGAGTTGTAAGAAAACCTAGCTTCCAATGAGTTCCGGTAGAAACAGGCGATTTACCAAGCAACCGCTGAATGCCTTAGCAATCAGTGACCTCCCCTTGAAATAAGTGACTTCCTCAGCAACCACTGATTTCCTCAGCAACAATTTTGTCACCTAGCAACTAATGACTTCCACTCGCATCCAGTGACTTTTCCTAACAATAAATGACTTCAAGGAGTCAACTTTTAGCAACAATTGACTTCCTAAGGTAAGTACACTAAATCAGGTGAGCGATCGTGTTCGATTACCTTATAGCATTTGCCGTTTGTACATACACCTTTTCTTACAGTATGAGGAACCACAAATGGACAATTGGGCTGATTGTCGCGACAATTTTGATCGTGCAATTGTTTGATCTGAAACCTTGCTTCAATAAACTGTTCATATCATCAAAAGATGAGACGTGAGTTAGTCTTTATTTTATTCAGTCTCCTTACAATTTATCACATAATTATTGAATGTTCTATACACCAAAAATGAATGTATCGAGCAGATAATGGTAACTCTTAGCGTAAACACACGTGTATCACTTTTACTTATTTAGGTCCGTTTCCGTGGTCGGGCGGTTAGAGTTGCTGACTTGATATCACTGTATCATATTAAAGATTGGGTTAGGGTTAGGGTTAGGGTTACTAAGGTCATGATTTCAGTCCCTGCTACTGTGGAAATTCTTTAGCACTTTCTTACGACGTATAGGGATCTAGTACTTGTTATTCCCAGGAGTGATAGGTATATGATTCATATAAACAGGCATTGAACTCCTACAACAGGTCAAAGACAACCTCAAAAAGCAGCATTGGGATAATTGTAAGCTAGGAGTCATTTGCTATTTCATAGCTATGAGAATATATAAGCTACGCTATGGTTCTCACAAATAAGAACTCTTTCAAACTTTTAGTAAGGGTTGCTTTTCGCTTTATATATTCCACATATTAATGCAGTAAAGTCGTTTTCAGTAAAAGGTCAGTGAACAATCAAACATACCAGTTACACAACGAATCAAAAAACGTATATTCTTATTGGAAGATGAAAGAACTTCAGCGGCTTGGTGATCTTGTACAGCGAAGATTCATATACCTTCAGGTTATATTTCGTTTCGAAGTTTGGATGTAGAGCCTGTTTACACTGAATCGATCTCGTTTTGGAGGCAAGTTGAAACAATAATCCGATTAAAACGTGCCTAACTGAGTAAATGTCTCAATTGAAAAAAGTATATAAATTCTATTGGTCAGTTCATTAGCGGTTGAAAAAATACCAACTTCCGGTCAAAATAAAGAGACAGTGATACTTCCAAGTGGGCGCTAAGGACCGAAACAGGACGAAAACTGTAAACAAAGCAAGACGATTAGTAGAATTTATACTCTCTGTACAAATCTAAAGCTTTTATTAAAAAAAGGGACAGTATGGTTCCATTCATTGATGCTTATACGTTGCGATTATCTTGGTCGATTTTCAGAATATAAGTGTTACTTTGCGTGAGAATTTCTAGTTTTCATGTCAGGGCAATTTAAAGAAACAACTTGGCAATTAGACATACATCCCACCTGATTTTATGGAATTGGAGCTTTGATCTCTATGTTAATGAGCTTTTGCTTCACCTCCAGTCCTGTACACTGACTCAGCCTCTAAAAACGGGTGAATGTATGGGTGTTCACCGTCAGCAACCAACTAATTTATTTGGTAACTAAACAAGCTTCTCATCAACCAAATAGAACTGTCCATTTTGCATGAATTCAGGCTGAATACATACCCAGCTGTTAACTTTCAATTTAAAAAATCAGAAATTTAAAAGTTCTCACGTGAAAACGTATATAAAAAACGACATAGATACATGTAATCGAAAGGTCTATAATCATCACTGAACCATAGTTTCTTGTTTTAAGATAAATGCTTAAATTTCTGTTACACAGTATATTAATTCAACACATCTATATTTTCGTCATATTCCAGTCCTTAAGGCCGACTCGAAAATTATCAATGGCTCTTTATTCACCTTATCTCCAAAACGAGATGGAACCAGTGTTTACATACCGTATTGTAGCACTTAAGGCTTAGGGTTACGGTTAGGGTTAGAGGAAAGATATCTCATTGTTCGAAGAAACCATGTACTAGTTTATGGAAACTAAGCTCTATTTCAGATAGTGCACAGTTTTAAGCTCCGCCCCCTTTCACAAAGCTGTGTATCATTTATAGATGTGTTTGCTCGTATGTAGATTCAGCCCATGATACAATGAGATTTTCAGCATTAGTCCTGCAGTGATACCATTCCAAGACCAGGGTAATAAAAGTGCAAAAAAAGACATAATACATGTTCGTATAATACATTATAAATTTTGGAGTATTTTAAAATAACCATTCCTTCTAAAAAAAACGCTGAAAGGAACGGTTGCTCGCAATTTGATCATATCCGTTTTTTCCACATTTGGTTTCGCAAAAAAAAAATGGTTCAACTATATAAATATCAAAGCGCTGTAAACACAGAAAGACAGGACCGTTATACATTCACTTGGTATTCAGAACATTGGCGATTATTTTTACATGTAGAGGAAGTAGCCCTGGCCTCTGGCGAGGGGAAAAATGCCTGATCTGTTTTTGTTTTTTATTTTTTGAGAAATACATATTTTCCAGAATGGCACTTCCAAAAGCTACAAGATTTCACTAAATAAATCTTGATTATAAAGACGTCGCGCATGCTAACCCGGCACAACGTAAAATACACTACCTGTCGGAAAGTTTCAGCTTACATAAAGCTATTTTAAAAACATGAATGCATAAAGTTATACATGAATTTATTCATAATGAACGCCTGATTCTTGTGGTATAATATTCAGGTTCAAATTATATACAAACAAAAATAATATCAAACAGGGAATGCCACGTACCAAAATACAAGACCTGACACAGGATGCAAAATTCAACGAAATACCTGAAAATAACGTTGCGTAAGATGTAACATGAAAATCTACTTTTCCTTATATTTGTAAATGATATTCAAAAACCACTTGTACTTGACCGGGAAAATACCGTATGACGTCCAGGAAATGACATGAAATGACGTCCAGACCGGAAAAAACAATTTTCGAAAAGGCTGTTCAGTAATGATTATTTAAGTATTCATCGAAAATGCGTAAGATCTTTAAATTAACGTTCCGAAAACATAAACACGGAGATGGTATGTACATTTATCTATCTAAATTTAATTTCAAACGGTATGAAATTTAAAATCTGTAATAGTATTTTTGTCTTCTAAGCGTAAACTTAAATTTGAAAAAAAATTGCCTGTAAACTTGTTATTTTATCACTGAAATTGCGTGTGGAGAAAACATGTCCCGTTTTGTAAAAATGTGCACATGGCATCGTAATGCTAATTTTCATAGTCTTTAAAATATGCGAAATAGGAAAGATTTTGACTAATGAATAAAATGGCACGATAGAAATGTTTTGAAAATTGAGCATTGTAAATTTGAAGCAAATCGCATTACAACTGGTATTTAAATTCGAGGATTATCGTTGTGGAGAAAACTGTCCCGCTTAAAACGTCAACCGTAATATTCGATTTTATATGTTGATTACTGGTATCAGACACTCTTTTGATAAAAACCAGGGTACAAGAAAAACACAGAGAACATAGGTCAGATAGTACAAAGAGGCTCTATTAGACCAGGTGAACAAATAAAAGCATCCGTTCCCGCTCTTATAAAAAATACGACGAGTACAAAACTATTGATTTGACAGTTTCAATTTGACGCTGATAATCGCGATTTTGACGTTACGTCTTTGTGTCGGGTTAGCATGCGCGACGTCAATGCCTTATATATGACTTGCATGCCAGAGCAATAACCAATTGACCATCACGCCACCCACTCTGAAAGAAAACTGCTGATATCGTTTAAACAAACCACCATAAACAAAGTCATAAAAAACCAAGGCCTCTTAGTTTTGGAAAAAGTTATTACCTTTTTTGTCACAACTGTCTGATTTTTCTTTGTAAAACATCTAAAATAATTTTATCCGTCTTTTTCAGTCGTTCTTTTACAGCTAGTATCTATTTAGTCAATGATTAATAATTTATTTAAACAAATAACACATTATTAATTTACATTGAGGATTTATATTTCTCCAAAAGCGATAAAGCCACTCCATAGACCAATATGTTACAGTATCCAATACTGTGCACTGTCGTACAATAATCCAAGCACTGAAAGTACTGATGGGACGGTTGTGTTGGCATGTGTACATTAAGTTTAATGTTCAACTCCAAGCGAAAAACTGAAATTGTCACTCCAAGACGTGAAAATGATCACTCAAAAGTTCCAAGACGTGACAGTGATCACTCATTCATTCTTTGAAACTATGTTCAACTACTACGTAGGATTTGAAACGCTTGATTAAAAGAGACTTAACTGCTCATATTAAAGACTTTAAAATGTTAACTAGAGATGGAGGTCAATGTCAAGAAATCAAAACTGATTTACAATTCTCGCAAACTTGTATTTCAGATTGCAAATGTGTAAATGATCTTGCAATAATACAGCGCTCAATATGTAGTACTAAAGAGCTAGAGTGTACTTTGAAGAAACTATTGTCAGTCGTAATTTTAAAACTTCAGCCGTGCAGCCGATGGGAACAAACGGTACATCAACACTTATTGAGTGTGCTAACTCATAAACAGTATTTTTTTTAATTACTTTGATAGAGTTTTGTGTGTATCGCATGTCAACAAAAAGTACATAGCCTACTTGTTTTATACATTCTCGTCATCCAGAGCATTCATTTCATGTTTGTTGAAAGCTCGGCAAACAACTGATGTATGAGGATTATTTCATCAACCACTACAGTAGTGGTTTAACTTCCGTGACACAACTCTGTTTATACAAGTCAACTCAAAAGTACTTTAAAATCATTTCACTCATGTTTTTCTTGACTCTGTACGATCACTAAAATGTGAAAATTATCATTAAAATCTTGTCATCCTATATGATTAGCCATATTTTTTTCACATCAGCTGCGAGTGTTAATGTCAAATAGAGAGTAGACATTAATCAAATACGGATAATGGATAAAGAAAAAACACTGTTAGTATGCTAATTTATGTAAAATATACGCTGTCTGAAGCAGAAAATAGAATACTTTCTTGGCATGTAGGTTATATTTCGGTAATAAATTTAATTTCTTCGAACATGCATTTTGATATTAGGGATTTCAAAAGCAAATAAACTGTAGATATAACTCCGCTAAGACCTTTTTTCATCGGAGTTGCCTGTGTTTTTAGGAACCTCTGACGTCAAATCCGCCTATATATTGTTCTGTTTAATTATGTTCTGTTCTGTTCCCTCTGGAACAGCTGTCGTTCGAAAACCGTCCCAAAAATGCATTGGTAAGACAGTGCATGGACCAATATACACATGGACTTAAAACTCTCGTATTTTCATACACAAATCAATTGCCAAAGTATCGCAATCAGATACTTTTTGCGCGTGATGTTTGCATACAATGAAAATATCGGAGGTTATCCGAAAATCCGAACTGCTTCCGACTGTCGTCCATATTGAAATGAATAAAGGAAAATTGCTTAAAAGATCAATTTTAATCGTTATACGACTCTTTTATCGATTTTATTTGTTGAAAATGAGCGAAGATACTAGGATGTTTTACCAACCAACGGAAAGAAATATATATAGATACATATTATATTATATTATATATATTATAAAGCTTTTGTCGGATACATAAAGAAAATTGTATAACAAGAAATATCTTTAAATAAGATATGCGGCCGTTGTTTAAAATCAAATATCGCATTTTCCCTTCTTTATAAACAGTGCGTGAACAGTGAGTTTATCTGGATATAATCCATCGTTATTGTTCGATAACCCACTGAAAAACATTAAATATTTGTTTATATCCATCGTTTTGTAATTGTAATACTGTACAAGCTGACAAAATATTTATGACGTCATATCGCAATTGAAAATTTCAGAACCCAGCAGACTGTGACACTAAAAGGAAAGTATTGTGTAACTTCACATATAGAGGTATAGGCAAGTCATTTTATCAAAAATATCAGATGTACCTTAAAAAATTCCAACAGAAACTTTCTTCATTTACTTCAAAACTTTAGACCTTGTAGGCTTATAGAAAAAAAGTCCTCAACAAAACTTCGGTCGGAACCTTTGAAAAATGCATCATGTTTAAAGGCACCCTTTATTACTTAATTTTTTTTCATAAATAATTAACTTTAACTATCAAAATAATATAGATCCCAGTAAAACAAAAAAATGCTCTGGTCTATTATTTTGATGCAAGCATTATGTAATTTTTATGGTTTTTTTTAATATTCTTACAACAAAAATACTATGTTTTTGTACTTTTATTACCAGTTGGGTCAAAATACTCCACCCACCCTATTTACATTGCAAATTCAAAAGAGTGCTAGATGGTTTACTAAGTAAAAGTGACACTTCAAGAATACCTTTTAGGATGGTATATAATATACTAAAACAAAATATATACTTTCCAAGAGTGACAAAACTTTATAAAATAAGCCAGGTCATAACAAAAAGTCGCTCATGATATATTCTTTACAGTTTGCGATATATAAAGATTAGTATTTCTTACACCTTTAGACCATATTTTTACATCATCCTTCTCATTAGTCATACAGTAAAATGAGTTATTTAATGATAATTGAATTGCATCTTAACAAAAAAAGTACATAATGTACTTTACCATTTACTGTATATGTGCTTATGAATTAAAGATATTTCACAACTTGTTGCATGAAACAGTTCAATGTTCTTCAACAACAGGTTCGAAATCTTCACTGTCGACCTTCATACTGTTTGAACAGCATGTTCCCCTACATCCTCCACAGCCTGCAGAACATGACTGTCCGTGCTTCCTACAAGAACATCTCTTTGTATCACAATTGATTTTACATTTACATTTAATGATATTTAATAATCTTTCAGGTGCTGCGGGTAAACTGGTTTTTAATGGAACCAGTTTGTCGCCAAGTTTACATCAGCCCCATTCAAGAGGGTTTATTTTGTTACCAATCCATGTTTGAACTTGATGGTAAACTCTATAGCTATGATACTTTGCGGCTGCTTCTGTAGGGGGTAATGTCTGTACCTGAACTACACATGTGCTTGTGGCTGCTTTAGTAATAATTTTTCCGTATCGTAGACTGTTCAGTGTTTCACTTATTCCATTGTACAAACATTTAAATGAATTTTCTCCAGCTCTTGCTACTTCATCATGAGATAAACTGCTTTTTACATAAACGTTTGCCTGCTGTCTAAAATGAACTATCTTCTTGAACACTGCACCTTTACCAATACCATATACTCTTGATGTTGTATCACATCCACTAAAAGCATGAACAAATGGCAACAGCCTGCAAGTTTCTGTACCTAACGCACATTTTGTATTTTTTATATCCCATATTTTTTTCTTTTTCATACAATTCTTTGAGTCAGATGTAAAATACAAACTGTTGTCAGATTCATTTGCATGGTAACATAGTAAAATGATGAGATCAGTGTCTTCGCCCAAAACAACAGTTGGAACATTTTTGCCAACTCTACCCCTGTTTCAGCTATCAGAACATTAGCATCACCTTCAGCATTTAAAACACAAATGTTCCGGTCTTTCATATGCTTCTCCACACAACTCTGACATAGTTTTCACAAGATCTGACACTGTTACTTGATCATGTTCGTGATCTTCAAAATATTTCACAGTATCTAAGAATGCTTCTTCTATTTCTTTTTTAGTTGGTCTACCTTTTCTTCTTTTGTGTGAAAGTACAGAAGAATTATACTGCGTAGGAATTTGACATCCTGTTCTGAAATTAACGCTACAAACTTGATGGTATCGAGCTTCAGCAGCTGGAAGGTCGAGTACAAATTCAAGCCTACATAGTACATCATTTCCCCATTCGTCATTTCTCTGTTTACACACATCTTTTATGGTTGTTTGAAAATCTAGAGTTCTAACTGGGAAAACACCATAGCCTCTTTTGTTTTCATTTTGTTTTGCTTCAGTTCCACAAAAGATACACTTGCTTTCGAAAGAGAAAACTATTTGACCGGGTTTTCGTGTTCTTGGACTTGCATTAACATTAGGCTGTTCTTTTAATGTTCTGAGTTGGTTTGGGTGACAGTAAATTCTCCTACATTCATGATGTACAATCTGGCCAGGCAAAACACATAGTCCATCACCTAAAATTTAAGCAAAAAGTTGTGTTCTTTAGTTTGTACCTGATTTGGCGAGTACTTCAATAATTTTCAGTGTAGTTACCTAGCCAGTGATAATGGGAAATAGACCCAGGTTGTACTGTAAGTAATTAAAAAAATTGACATTATCTAATTATGCAGTAGGTCTCTATACCTTTAATATAGCTAACTTAACCTTTCAAGTTATTGATAAATACAAAACATTTTAGTTAATAAAATAACAATTTCATTATTGTTCAGCCTAAGTACTCTGAAAACGATTTTTTTTCCAGTATTACACACGGCAGAATGAATAGACTTATAACATACCTTTGTTCTTGCTGGCTGTCATTAAACCCACACGCCCCTTTTCACCAAATTTAGCAGTTGAACCTCCCTTTTTAACTTTACAAATGACACAAACTTGTTCGACACTGGTAAAAAGTAAATAACTTTCTGCCAAACTGCTCAAAGTCATAGTGAAATTTAATACATTTTAACCAGTTTTAAATATGAAGTGTTCAGAAATGAAGTGGTTGATCAGTCAGTATACAGTGTGTAAATAGTGACAAATTATTGTGAAATATAAGTGCATATACATGAAAACATTGAAAACATTACAATACTAATCCGGGAAAACATCATCAAACCACTGGTTTTATGTGCTGTTACATAGCACATCACAGGCCTACTACAGTATAAACAGTATAACAGATCAATAAATGACAATGTATATTGCTTCTAGAATATTTTCAAAACAAGAGTCGTACTCCATGCTCGTCGTCAGAAAAAGCGGTAATCAGCAACAATCGAAAGTGTGTAGATCTGCCTCAACTCTTCTAATAGTCGTCTCAAATATGACCCTACATGTTGGACAGTCTGTGTTTGCTAAAATATACAATATAAATAGTGTTGTTCGTTTTCAATAAAAACGTAAGTTAACAATGTTATAAGTTATAAACATGTCGTTAATGTGCACAGCTTGAAAATAAAATCATAAATCTTTTTTTTTACAATTTAAAGAAAAATAAATATTAAGATTCATTATTTATATCAATAAATCAAATAAAGTCATTTATTTTCAAGTTTTAATACAAAAAAAATACACGTTATCCTGTAAGATTATTTTTTCAACATTAAATTTATGACCCAAAAATGCTTCCGTATATTAATTTTTCAGTAATTACCCTAACCATACAAATATTTTTCTCGGATTTTTTTGTACTCTTTATTCATTATATCTTATTAATTCAAATCACAAACATCGTTACATCAAAAGCACAGTTGGTAAATAATGTTACTGTGAACGGTGTAGATTGTTGTAAACAAGTCGCGGAAACATGTAACTTATAAACACATGTCAAGTTTTTGTAAACTTTAAACTCGCAACCTGGCATAAATGGCGTGTTAACTGGTATAAAACAACATACCTTTTCTCTCCTTACATAATATCTTCGATTTTTATGTCAAACACATGAAAACGTACGATTTCCTCGGTAAATTCTTGCAGACGCTGGTGTTTACGTCATAACCGGAAGTAGGAAAACACGGCCTATGGTGCATGATTATGGACGTCATGAAATACGCATAAAATATGAATTTTCCATCTTGATATCCGACAACCCTGCAGCACGATTTTTGAGGACTTTTTTTCAAAGTTACATTTGATATAGAGGAACATATTTATCATAGAAAAGTTTATGTTGGAATTAGTTTAACCCTAACATTCAGGATAACCGGCCTAGTTAGTTTCGGTTGTTTTACAAATTTTGGATATATGGGTATACATTACTGAAGTTCGCTGTATTGGTATTTTGTAAGCCAAATTAGCGTTTATTTCATAAATGAACATATATCAATGTGTTTATTGAGTATCTTTAATGGTTTGACAGGCATCGGTCGATGCGATAATTTGTTAAAAATAAAATACACCAAAATAACAGCATCAGTACTCAAATACGAACACATTGTTCGTACGAATATGCTTCCATTATAATTAATTGAAGATTGTTATTTATTGGCAACTTCCATGTTTAATTGTTTACGATAATTCTTTAAGTTGGATATGGAAGTCAAATGCATGACGCGTTGTTTTGCCTTGTTGTTGCGTACGCAACTATGCGGACACTTATTATGGAATCTACAGGCTGGATATATTCAAAACGAGGTTTGGAGTCAATGTTCCTACCTATAAGTACGAACTGCACGACAATCAAGAACCAAATTGTGACCCTGAAGGACGGTAACTATGTATAAGAAACTTAAAACGATAGGCCATATGCATTGCAATATGCAACTTGTTTCAAATTGTAAAGTAAAATGCAAAGCAAGTTTTGCTAGATTTAAAAAAAATATCAAGATTTGACATTAAATAATATTTAAAGTGAATGTTGTTGATAATATGTTTTTTTATAATTATTATATGTTGATACTTACATACGTCCACACGTCCACACGGTGTCCGCTCTTTTACTCAAACAGTTTTCATGTGATTTTTACCAAACTTGCTGCACATGTGGGCATAATGTATCGGCTTAGTTCGATAACCAGTTAGATCGTTCAAGGCACTTTTGAATAATGGCCCTTTAATTATCCAACATGGCCAAAGTAGCATGGTCCACTGTCTACATCAAACCGTATTCATCCGATCTTCACCAAACTTAATGACAATATTTGTGGGCATAAATTTTAGGCCATGTTCAATAACCAGCAAAATCGCGCTTGGCATTTTTGGACAATGACCCTTGAGTAATCGAAAAATGCCAGATGCCGCAATATTCCTCCCTGACTGACGTGTTTAGTGACAGTTTGGCACTTTATCTTTCTTTGATGTCAAACCCCTCTCGAGGATGTAGTCAGTTGACGCGTCATTCACAAAGACCCGTGTGGAACAATGGAGAAGACAGGGAAGACAGTTGAGCTGGTGCCATTTAGGATATATGATTTGAGTCTGTTATCTAGAAAACTCTTCGTCCGCTTCAGTGATTGACCTCTGACTCCATAATTGTGCATTTTCAGTAGTACTTTATCACGCCTAACCTTATCGAAAGCCTTGATGAAATCTAAAAGTATGAGATCTAATTGCTGTTTATTATAGACTGAGGTGATCAGATCATTTATTAACATGTCAGGTTGGGTCACACAGGATCTCTTTTCAAGAAACCCATATTGCAGCTGGTCGGGGATGCTATGGTTTGACAAGTTCTTACAAGTTCCTTCCTCGATAATTGGGGAGAGTTCCTTAGAGATTGTTTAAAGAATGGTAGGCTTGATTTTATCAGGACCACTAGCCTTATAGGGATAAAGATTAGTGTTGTCTCTGGCTTAAATAATGACGATTATTTATTCACAAATTGTTTTATTCAGATTTGACGAATATAACAGACATTGAAGTTGTGCAGTTGCCGCGAACACATACAATTAGGAAATGCCCGAGCTATATACCGCCTTCAATACCAAAAGACTTAGCTGCCGACCTATCTCGTGTTCACCAAAGTCCAGCAGGCTGGTGGATTGGACAGCTCTTTGTTTATCTTACCAGGAAAAACCAGACTCTAAAGAAATTTGTAGAACAGAAAATACAGTCTCTACGATTTCGTCACCCAATTGTTGGGTAGGTGCTATAGTTTTTAC
Source organism: Saxidomus purpurata (assembly GCA_022818135.1). Classification (NCBI taxonomy): domain Eukaryota; kingdom Metazoa; phylum Mollusca; class Bivalvia; order Venerida; family Veneridae; genus Saxidomus; species Saxidomus purpurata. Next base: position 51,387,937 of record JAFMSR010000011.1, read on the forward strand.
TTTCTTCCATGTGCAGCAGTGGTCAAGCTAGGATTTTAAAAAGGAAGAGTGCTGTTGGGAAAAGGACACTTTAGAGCGCATACAAATGTAATAAAAAGTGCATGTTCAGATGTTCTATATTTGAATTAAATTGAATTGAATTAAAAAACAGTTCCAGTACTGATTTAATGACTGCTTGTCATTTCTGAACTCCTATTAAACTATTTGTGCCGTTACATAGAAATTCAATCATATTTAGTTTGTCATTAAATCCGAAAGAAATATGTTCTTAACATAAAATGCAAAGGTCCTGTCAAAAAGGGCACAACAGGGTGCCAGAGAAAAGGAAGGCGCACAATAACAAGGCAGGGTGCTGCGCCCTGCTATATTGTGCAAGTTAAAGCACTGTACAATGAACTCGGTACATAACGACTGCGGATATAGCAAACGTCCAGATATAAGGAACACATGTTTTAAAGCGAATTCCCCCTTCTTTATTTTATATAAAACTGCTATATGGATATAACTGTTCATGATGCCAAATTATGCAATGCTATACATGTACAGTAATTTCTGCAATCTCACGAGCAATGGTGACAAAATCTACTCTTGTTTCTGGGAGAACAGTTGTGAAGTGATGAACATGTAATAGATAGAATACAGTTTGCGATAATAATAACGTTATTTCGAGGAGGACTCGTCTCCGAGTAATTACGTAATTGTTCGAGCAATCAGTTCTCTATTTGATTTGTTCCATGGCTAATTACTACTCTACTTTCTTTTAAAGACAGAATACAATTTTAAGCTCCGCCCCCTAGGACAAAACATGGTTACATATAATTCCTATGCTTTGATGTAGATTCACCTTCAAGGCCATGATATAATAATAAATACAAAATATACACAAATAGCAATCATTCTGTAACCACACGTACACCACACGGGTTTCAAATTTATTATTTTACAGAATCCATGTTCGAAGAACAGACAAAATAAGCGAAGGCAAAGACAGGTATCATGAATTACAAGAGTACATGAACAACGTTGAACAATGGTTTGACAAGTATGAGAAATCTCACCGCGCTGTCAAACGCACGGTTTTTCTGGCATCTGATGACCCGAAAGTTTCTATTCAGGCAAGAAAACGGTAAGACTGAACGACAACTACACTAATCTTAATAGCCACGCAGTCCTGTCATTCGCTAAAATTCCAGTAGATTTTTTTCAATTTTGAGTACAGGCATTATTTAAAAGATGAAATACACTCAACTTTTTTTTTTTTAAACATACTAAGAAATGGAATTCAAGAAAAATCTCCGTACGTTTAATATTTTACTATCCCTAACCGCAGGACACGAGGGATATAAGATAGCTTTCGTCAGTAGCTTTATGTTACAACTGCATCGTCTCAAAGTCAAGGTCACAACTTGAGGTCCAAGGTTCGAACCGGGCATTTGTGTCCGCTTCATATCTCCTAAATACTTGGAAGGATTTTCATTTAGTTAGGATTAAAAAGTCACCTCATAAAAACGACGTGCAGAACCTATATACACTTATAGGCTGGTGACGCACTCACCGCTAGATCTAGATCTTAAGTCATAGCTCTTCCGTTATATACAACTGGTAGATTTATTTTCTATCCATGATACAACTGCTTTTAAACTGTCATTTTCCCTTTTACAAACAACAGTGCAAAGAAGAAAAAAATAGTGCTCACGTCTGATTAATTAATGCGCTTTTCAAACCCAGTACCATTCCCAACATGCTTTTTTTTAGCATTTTACACTTCTTGGAAGAATCTGAATTATATGTGTATTTCTTTTATGATTTAAATATTTTATATTTTGGTAGAAATCATGATACATGTACGTACGTTTAAATACCGATACAATTGCAGGCAGAAGAAAAGATCACATAACACATTGAACTTACCCAGGCATACCCAAGGGATATATTCGGGTAGTATCTTAAGGTAGCGGGGGTGTAATGGGTACTTCCTGTTTAATGATCATTTGTAATACGTTGAAGTTTGTAGTTGCACCTATTTGTACTGTGGCGCATTGATTAGGGCGTCTGCTTTGAGATCAATATGTCCTGGGTTTAATCCCCGTAGAAGCCAAATTTCTTTACGTTATTTGTTTTTAGAATTAAATTTAATAACATGAAAAATGATGCCATTTTACAAGATTTGAAAACTATATTATACTTTTCCTTAATTTCATCAAGCTGAACAATTATTAAAAAATATTAAAAATGAACATGCTCATTTTTTGAATTTTAATATCTATAAAAGAAGACGGTAAAATAGTTTCGTTCTTAGCTCTACTGCCCGACCTTTCAAAATATTTTCCGCTAAGATCTATCTGATCCACAGTCTTCAAACTGTCTTACTGAGTAAATGATCCCTACTGTTTTTGTTGGGTGGGGGGGGGGAGCGGGGGTTCTGGGTCAAGGTCATAGACAGCTCGTTGATAACATTGCAAAACATTTTTACACAACTTACTCAAAACAAGTCAGTCAGACAGACCTGTCAGGCGACACTGGCCATTTTTGGCCTCTTGTTTCTTATATTGCAGTTCATAAACTACTAATGAAAGTGTTATAATCAATAGTGATGTCCCTACTCCGAATACTTTGCTACAGTCTTGTATATTTACATGTGTGATATGTCTCGAGGCAAAATTAGGTGAATTGTATACCCTAGTTTTTGGCATTATGGCATATTTGTAACATATGTTAAGATTGTAGAAATTATATTACGTGTTTTGTTATTCTACACTGTTTGTATTACATTTTGGAATCTGTAACAACAAAAAATTGGAATAAATATTTGCAAACATATCTATTTTAACTTTAAGGGTACTTTTAAATATGGCCAGTATTTCTTAAGTGGGGGTAGGGCAACAAAGAACGAAACACACTTTATATTAAACGGTGAAATGAAACGGTGACAAAAATCGACAGTCATGTCTGTTTCTCTTTTTTTCTTTCCTCGATACAATAAATTGTAAAATGCTGATGAGATGTATACCTAAATCAACACGAATGGTAGACAAATCTAAATTATTTGCCATCCAAAAATTAACCGATATTTGTTTTAATTCTTTTTTTACTTAACCTTTAGACATAGAAGCACATTAAAAAAAAGACATGCCCCCATGCTTTTTTTAGAATGCGCGTTCAAAAATGCAGTGATTGCATACTTAAAGTAAGGCAATACTTTCAAATCGACATATAAAGTATCTTAGGGATTTCTTTACATTGCAGCGACTAAATTTAAGATTTCTTACCATCACCACCTTTGGGAGATTTGTGAATTTCAGGAGTGTGAGTGTATACCAAAATATGTTTTTGCATTTTGTAATCGAAAACAATAGAACAGATACCCCCCCCCTGCACACACACACACACACACACACACACACACACACACACACACACACACACACACACACACACACACACACACACACACACACACACACACACACACACACACACACTTCCATTTTTATTTTGAAATCTCATTATTTCCCTTACCAAATTCATTATTAGGGTTAGATTTGGTGCTATTTGAATATGATGGATGTTTCGATAACGTTCACAAACGCACATAATCACTCATGAACCACGTAACTAGAGAATGTCGGTGTATTTGGCTTATAAAAGCCAAGATTCTTTGAAATGATGTAGGAATACAGTTGTATAAAAGGTTTATGGATTGGCTTTTTCCAGTCCGCCTGATGAATATTATTGTGTCCAGCGATTTTACTCGTTAGACCTTTTGGAATAGTGGACAAATTTCAAATAATAAGAAAACAAGTCAAAATATCTTTAATATTTTTTTAATGTTATTTTAATCTGCTTCACTAATATTTAAGAAAGAATTATATCGATAATTAGACTGACATGTGTTTTAAATTTTTAAAATATATACGATATGATATTTTTTCAACATGAGAAACAATTATTAGCAAATTGTTCAATAACTGATTATGAATGCTACAATTGAACAGTTTGTATTAAAGTCCCTGAAGCTTTTTTAATCTACTGATATTATAAAATTAATAGATACTGATATAAAAATGATGATAGAACCATGTTCTATTCACTCTAAACATTGTTGACACATTCAATTATTTTAAATTCAAGTCTTTTTTATATCTAGCAATATCACTGAAAAATACTGTTCTATATTTCTTACATGTACATTGATTTAAAAAGTAAAGTTTTGAATGTTTTTTGTACAAATAAAAGTCATTGCCAACGGTAAGAAAATGTCCTTGGTAAAATGTGTTCCGTTAATTGTTCGTTTTGTCCTCGTGTGTTTGCTTTGTATGCTTGTTTGTGTTGGTAGTGTATGTTTGTGTGTGTACATGATTGTGTGTGTGTGTGTTGTGTGTGTGTGTGTGGTGTGCACTTCTGGGTGCTGTGGGGCTCGTTTTGGGGAGGCTGCGTTTTTGGTACGTGGCATTCCCTGTTTGATATTATTTTTGTTTTTTTGTAAAGATTGTCCTGGGACTTATAGCTAAACTAATGTTCAGTCTGCTCTGAAAAAAAAACAGGTGTAAAGTTTTGTAAATCTTTGAGCAAAACATCTAACATAAATATTCTCTAAAATGTGGCTGCCATGGTTACCAAATATCAAAATTCACAAACATTAGGGCCGTGATGGTCCTATATCGCTCACGGAGTAGCATTGCCCTTCATGACAAGGTCACAAAATCGAACACACCACACAAATATCCAAATGATAATTACCCCAAAGTAGAAGTATTATCTCATTCACATACATATTATCAGATGATACACTGCAACAGTAAAAAGTTGTAAACAATATATGTCTATATATATGCCTATATGCATGTACATTTATATAGAAATTCATTACAAATGTGCACACATTATCTCATGGTTATACATTAATTTAAGTTGATAAAATATATGTATCCTTATACTGTTCTATGCGATTTAATTATATCAAGAGGTCTTCCTCAGTTTGTAAACTGGAATAACCAAACACGTGTTTTTCACAATAAAAAGCAATCAGGTGACATGGTGCTCAATCACATTTTTTCAAACATATATATTGTCAGCCATTTCTAGTGAGTAATTATGCCAATTCATTACTGATGACCTGTATTCTGGCTTTCACAGCAAAATCCATTCCAATGAACTGTTTGCACTAGTCTAGTCTGACAGAAATCAACACCAAGCTCTGTAGAACTTGTACTGCAATGAATAAAGAACACATACATTAAGCTGACATGATAAACATGTACGACATTTGAGGTTTTAGAATGCAAGCTGGCAATGTTGTGTAACTGAACCTGATTTCACATTCGTAATTCTAATATGCCAATGGTATATTTCTATAGTAAATTCGAGTCCTTTAGTATGATTAAAGGACTCTGAAAAGAAGGCAGAGTTTCGGACATGGAAGTAGCTCCTTCTGACTTTTCTAATTTTCTCCCGCGCAAAAAAATAAAATTTAGAAATAGAAATCATATCTGTATAAAGCCATCAGTCGAATGAAATAGTGATTAAGAACCTAAATATTGTTTTTGGTTGCGACAGTTAAGCATTAGTATACCTTCACTTTGTTTTCCTTGGAAAAGGCCATGAAAATTCAGAACTAAATGTCACGCAGTGATTTGATTCAGGATGACAAAACAATGAATGAAAACGTTAACGTCATCACACTGACGTCATTACTCCACGTTAAAACGTTGTACAGATCAGTTTAGCATTAATATCGATTGCATTTGTTAAGTTTAAAAACTGACGTCTTCTGCTGTATGTCACAGTCAGGTATTTTATATATTCTTTGTATTAGATGATTAATCTAAAATAAGTTTGTATAATATAGCTATGTATGATATCTTGAACAGTTGCTCGAATAGGGGAGTCAACTCCAACAGCCTCTTGTTATGCTATTTTACACATTACCGCCGAACTGAAAAAAGGTAATAGTAATTGCGATAGCTTTCATAAATTCGGCTTATGAGAAATAATCTATGGCTTGGAGTGATTTATCGGAATAGAAGCATCTCCCGTCGGTAATGTGCTTGTGTAATAATTCACTCGGGCGAACACCTATGCTTCAATTTCGATGATGCACTCCAAACCATAGATTATTTCTTAAGTAAATACACATGCTGATCTGTTGCCACTGCAACATAGAATATCAAAATATCAATGACATATGTCAAATAGTCAATACGAGCTATGTCAATATTGAATCGCTAGGCTACTTAGAAATACATTTGTCATGAACATATAAACTTTCCAATCAAAAAACAGTTATTTATATACATATGTTACCTTCATTTTGATTTACACAATCCAAAATGCCAATCAGGTGAAAACTTGGTGAGTCCAGTCATCAAGTTGTTCAGAGTCCTGTGATGCAAGCCTAAAATGAAGACATTAATGAAGAATTGCATATAAAATATTACTTCCTATCTAAAAAAATCACAACATATTGCATACTTATAAATATTATCTTATTTTTTGTTCTTTTTCTATGAAAATTGATACACAAATCAACATAGGTAGATAATGTAGAAATAATTAATGGCTTGGAGTGCTTTTCCGACGTGGAATGCTTTAATTTCGATAAAGCCCTCAAAGTCATAGATTATTTCGATTCTTTAAATCCGAATTTTTGAAAACTATCGTAACTACTACATACCTTTTTAGATCTTTCTACCATCTTATGAACTGTGTACTACACAGGTTGTGAAATGAAACTACCTCGTCGGTTTAAATCAACTAGATGTTCAATTAATCTGATTCATGTTGCCTTATACCCCGGTGCCGAAAGATTTGGTTCCCCCGGGTGTTTCTCCAAAACTTTCAGCGTTTGGCGATTCAGATATCCTCCCGGGTTAGTTACCGGGCCCTTCTCTGGATTGTTCGACTGGATCTCGGACAAGTTCATGACTTCCGCCCTCCGACATGACTCTTTCTTTTTTGTTCAATATCGAGAAGTTATCTGTCTGATTTGTACGTATTGAAGACACGATTTATAATTGACAGAATCTGCATTTATTGCTGTTTATAAATGCAAATAAATTTTCTCAGTGTTGACACAATCAATACAAATTACCCATTCCACATATTACACAGCTTACGTCGCCAACAAACAATTAATTAATTTTGGGTCGTTAAGCGAATCACTGAGTGAATAGCCGCGCGTGGTGATTTTCGCACCTCTGACAGCAGACGACAATTGAGCGATTACAATCGTGTGCAGCTTTTCGCACCTTGTTTGGCAGATGATAAATGTCAAATCGAGATATCGGAAATTTCAAAGTTTGGGATCAACACTTTAGTCGAGATAACGAAAAAATCGAGATAAACAAATCGAGATATAGGTAGTTGATTTATATAGAGCAAGAAGGGATAAAATTGGGACCGAGAAAATCCAGTCGAGATATCGAAAAATCGAGATAACCAAAATCGAGATAACCAAAATCGAGATAACAGATGTGGACAGTAATACATATGAATAAGATACAATACTTAACTTATTAAATGAAAATGAAAAAGTCGGATATACGTCTGCGGTTCTTGAAAACTTATATGAAACAGGCATAAAGTATGTGTTTTTTATGCCCCCGAAGGGCGGCATATTAAAATCGCACCGTCCGTTCGTCTGTCCGTCCGTCCGTCTGTCTGTCCGTCCGTCCGTCTGTGCGTCCCCACTTACAAATTCGTGTCCGGACAGTAACTCTGTCATGCATTGAAGGATTTTAAACAAACTTGGCACACATGTCTATCACATCAAAACGACGTGTCGCGTGCAAGACCCACATCCCTACCTCAATGGTCAAGGTCACACTTGGAGTATGAATGTTATGGAATCCTCTATATATGCACACATTCGTGTCCGGCCTGAAACTTTGTCATGCATTGAAGGATTTTAAAATAACGTGGCACAAATGTCTAGCACATTAAGACGAAATGTCGCGTGCGAGACCCACGTCCCTAGCTCAAAGGTCAAGGTCATACTTAGAGTTTGAAGGTAATGGATTCCTCCATAAATGCATATATGCACACATTCGTGTCCGGACTGTAACTTTGTCATGCATTGAAGGATTTTAAAATAACTTGGCACAAATGTCTAGCACATTAAGACGAAATGTCGCGTGCGAGACCCACGTCCCTAGCTAAAAGGTCAAGGTCATACTTAGAGTTTGAAGGTAATGGATTCCTCTATAAATGCATATATGCACACATCCGTGTCCGGACTGTAACTTTGTTATGCATTGAAGGATTTTAAAATAACTTGGCACAAATGTCTAGCACATCAAGACGACGTGTCTTGTGCAAGACCCACGTCCTTAGCTAAAAGGTCAAGGTCATACTTAGAGTTTGAAGGTAATGGATTCCTCTATATATGCATATATACACACATTTGTGTCCGGACTGTAACTTTGTCATGCATTGAAAGATTTTAAAATAACTTGGCACACATGTCTAGCACATCAAGACGACGTGTCTTGTGCAAGACCAACATCCCTACCACAAAGGTCAAGGTCACACTTAGAGTTTGAAGGTAATGGAATCCTGTATATATGCATACATTTGTGTCCGGACTATAACTTTATCATGCTTCGAAGGATTTTAAAATAACTTTGCACAAATGTCTAGCACATCAAGCGGATGTGTTGCGTGCAAGACCCAAGTCCCTACCTCAACGGTGAAGACACACTTAGTGTTTAAAGGTTTATAATTGGAATTTGGCCATGTAATAGATTTGTTTGAAACTTTAACATCTGATCATTTACACTTATTTATGTTCACTTAGCGCTTAATTCAAGTAAGATTTTCACTGGAGGTATTTTTAAAATTTGATTTTCCTATCCTGGTTGCCCAACCAAGATAGAGTTATTTTATCATAAGTAAAAATTTGATACACATACTTTGCCTGCAGAAAGATATAAATATAAGACCTATTATATTATATTTGTGAAATATTTGCATTAAATATTATATATTTAGATGGAATTCATTAGAAATTCAAGTTTGAAAAGATATTATTACCTCCCTTTACCTATCTTGGGTGCGCACCCAAGATAGGTTGGAAATAAATCAATTCAGAAGCTACACGTAGGTTTAAAACTTGCATTTTGGTTCAGAATGTTAGGATATTTGTAAATCTATCCAATTCAAATGTAAAAGTAGAAATTATATTGAAATAAAAAAGAAATACTCAACGTTTTAAATACTTTCATATTAAAGGGGAGTAATAACAAAATTTCATAAAAGTTAATAAAATGTAAATTTCTGATAGGGATCTAACTCAGTGTAATGGGTCTTTTTGTTCATTAAATTAATCTCTAACAGAATAAACAAAAAGTAAAAATTGTCATAAAATGTTGCTTAAAAGTAATTGACCACCTTTAAAGTAATGGAATTCTGTATGCCTGGTTACTCCGTCATGCATGGAAGGATTTTAAAATGACATTTATTGAGTACATGGAGAGGACACAGACTGAGGCACCTCTTTCGGGGGCATTCGTCACTTGTGAGGGACAGCTCTTGTTGGTTATGATATTGCAATATTTCTTCCATGCTTACCAGCTAGCTTTTGTGAGCAATTTGTGGCGAAACTAAGCAAAGTACTGGTTCTGATTTCAAATATTTTTGGTGACAAAGGACTTTTTATGTTTAAAAAAACAGGGCAATAAATACTAAAGAACTGATTGAAATCTACACTTCATCAGTTTGCATTTCCCATCATTATCTAGTAAATAAGCGGTTGCTACACAAATTAGAATTACATCCGGTTAACACCACAATTCAATATATCGAAAGAAAGGCCAACTCACTGTTAAAACTATAGATTAACAATTTACTCTGAAATGTTATATCCAGAAGCTGCTAACTAAGAACATTTCAACGTTACCGCTTCAAATTAAATACAAGTTTACGCTTAACTTTTATCCGGAAACGATTGGTTTTACAAAGGGGAATAATTTTAAAAGATGACTTTTTTCTAAGGGAATTGTCTCAAATCCGTACTTACCCTCTTATCATTCAGCCACTTTAAACGCTTTTAGGCACAGAAGCCAGCATACCAACTTAATTTGATTTAACCTTAGATACTACCCGAATATAGCCGTCGAGAATGCCTTGTTTGTGTGATCTTTTCGACTGCCTGCAATTGTATAGTTGTATTTTACCTTAGTATAACATGTGTCCCTTGCATTATATTTCCTCCAAGCTGGATGATAATTTCTTCTGGATTGTTCGTGTGTCTGATCACGGCTGATTGCTGTGCTGAATGCGGTTTGCATATTAGTTTGTATATTTACATTTATGATATATGATCGAAACAATTTAGTTTTACATTTCAGATATCGTAATTATACTTTTCTAACAAATATAAACGGTTCTGTAATGGCAGAAATTGGGAAGACCAGATATTCAGACAAATCGTTTCGTGAACTGTTTTTTGAAATCGAAATGTTATCCAGATGCGACTTTGTCGTCTGTACGTTGTCTTCCAACGTAAGTTATATAGTTTTCAGAAAACTCTCTGTATCTTACTATATATTTTGTACTTAAACTAAATTTACGCATACTTTTTACTTTTTGCGCAGCCTTTTATGAAACACATTTTAAATTGGCGTAAACTGCACTGACATCACTAAGACGTAAATTTTAAGAATTGCGTGACACAGTCAAATACACCTGTTTCCAGTGACATCATTTTACCGCAAATGTGTCAACTTGCATGGCCGCTAAACTGTCTAATATAAAACTTCGTTTCTTTAACTAGTATTCATCAACACAAGTTTACTGAATAATCATAATTAGTTACCAAAACAGGTAAAATGTTTGTATTTTATAGACCTTGAATTGTACTTCATTTTTAGACAAGATTATGTATAAATATGTGCATGCCCGCTTAGTATGCGTGGGAGGAATTTGTTGGTTTATAACTAGGCTGCGTCACACCAAAGTCATGTAAATGTTAGTGACGATCGTAGGTACGTATCATATTAAGCTAAACTAGATGGTTGTTTTGTCACAAAAAGCATATTTCTCCCCAATAGCAGTTTGTCAATGATTGTAATACTGAAACAGGATGCTAAAGTAAAAAACTATTTCAAGTAACAGTGAACTTAACCTTAAAGTCCTCCCCTCCGAAATTTATTTTTCTGCTCAAAACAATTTAAATATCTATTTTTAGTAACAGTGACCTTAAACTTGGGTAAACATAATTAAACTTAAAAGAAGATAACTTTGCAATACAGTAATTGATGAACTTCAAACTGCTTATATCCTGACATTTTCGTTGTTATACATGTATTTACATTTGTAGTTGTGACTGAGCATACCTCTTGCTTGTTTCAGTTTTCATTACCTTTCTGTGTGTATCTTCATCACTTTTACACAGCAAAACGTGTAAATAAGAACTGAATATATCCAAACAGCATACACAAAGTATTGTTCCAATGCATTATTGTTCCAATGCATAGTTGCTGACAAACATGCTGTTTATCTACTTATATCTAATTGATCGTGGTATAAACAAGCCAATGAAACATTTCAAAGGGAAATAAATGAATAACTCATGTAGAATGATGTTTCTTGCACAGGAACTTCCTCTCAGTATCTTTTAGGTAACTGCCATTTTGGCTGTGTTGTCATTAACATCTGACCAAATATTCTAGGTAATAGTTAGGGTTTTAGTATATCTACCGCAAACATATATGTTTATGTCTGCATGAAACAATACTTCTTAATGGCATGTAAAATGTTAAGTGTATGAGTTAATTTACTCGTGACTGAACTATTTATGGTTTCTAGCAGGCCTTTAGTCAAAAATTGACATTTATGCACTTTAAGTGCCAATGAACATGACTGAAACAGGGTGCAATGAATTGTACATAAAATTATTTCTGTATTAACAGTATAACAACAGTCAAAAATAAATTCAATAATTATAAGCAAATAAGTCATTTAAAGTATACTGTACAGCTGAAAGTGTGTAAGTGACCACCTAAATAAAGCACCAATCTGCTTACACTAAATAAGCAGCCATTTGTTAGAGCTAGCATATTCCTTTACAATCAGCATGAGACAGAATGATTATGGTGATATAGTTTAAGGAAGTGGGTGTGTCCTTTATTTAATCAAGCTGTACAATTACTTGAAAATATATAAAATTGAATGTGCTCATTTTTAAAAGTTCAATATATAAAAGAGGACGGTAAAACATTTTTATTTGTTCTTATATTACAGTTGAAATACTAATAATAAAAGTTTTATAATCAAAAGTGATGCCCCTACCTCGCAGTTTTTGCTACAGTCTTGTATATTTACATGTGTGATATGTCTCGTGGCAAATATAGGTAAATTGTATACCCTAGTTTTGGGCATTAGTGCATTTTTTTTTACACATTTTAACCTTGTAGAATTATAATACATGTTTTGTAATTCTGCAATGCTCTGTAATACTTTCTGAAAATTAGAACAAACATAAATGTAAATAAATATAAGCAAATATACCTTTGTCAACTTTTAGGGAACTTTTCAATATGGCCAGTATTTCTTCAGTGGGGAAAGGGCAACAAACAAAATGTCTTTAGATGTTGCACACTTATTAGCAACAGATGCAGATTACTGTGTTTTGGTAGCTGCGGAAATTAGAACCAGAATTCAAAAGGAACACAAGAAACGCATTCATTTTGGTCTAGGTACAGTTTCATGTCTTTAGTTTTGACAATTACTTTTAGAATTACTTTTTACTATTTAGCTTTAACATTTACGTAAAAAGCGCCATCTCGCGGCACCCATTTTTCTAAGGAAAATTAATCGTTTTTCTATCCTAATTTCAATAAGATTTCACTTTCAATTGCAAGTGTTCATTATGTTGACAATAGCCTTTGTTCTGTAGAGTAATTTAAATGTGATTGATGTATTACAAAAACATTATTTTAACGTAGCGATATTTTAAGTCAAAATTTAGAAATTTTGCCGTATAGCGCGTTATCCCCGCGGTCAAAGTTTTGTATTTTAATAATCATCAGGTTTTGCTCTTTTAAATGATCAAATCAAAAAGGCATGTGTTCACGATTATTGTAAAAAACTTCGAATATCACAAGTAAATGCATATAAACTCGACGTTTCAATGCTTTCAAACCATGAACGTCATTCTGTTTCATGCCGAAATACGGACAATTGTTTCCTTAATCGGAAATTCCGTTCATTGGTAGGTGAAAAATTGTTTGTTCTACAGGATAAACGTTTGAGTAAAAGTTAGAATTAATAATTAATGTCCACGAAATAAACTGTTGTTATGTTTTAAAAAGGAACACGCGGCGGAAAATAGAACAAAATGTAGAAACTGTTGACGAAAAAAGGCACGACTGTTCTGTTACCTGCTTCATACCATTTTTCTATCCTTTGTTCCAGTGTTTGGAAACCTCGGTTTGTGAGAAATTCTGATTGTTTGTTCTTCTTATCGATAGAGCGCCCTTTTCTAGCCTCCCTTTGGCTCGAGGATGCGCATTTAGATGGTTCATATAATACTTCAATATTCATTTTGAATAGATTGGCCTAATTCTTGCGATTAACATGGTACACATTTCGATTAATGTATGTATTAAGAGATTCTCATCATTTGTTCTACATACCCTTGTGAATCTCAAGAAAATGTGAACGAGTTCGATGTAGATCAACCAGAATTTGGCAGTGCTACAATGATTACCTTCTTCAGTTTCATTGCAGAACTTTTGGTATATTATAGCAATGTACTCATTATATAACATTGTGATGTGTCTATCTGTTACAGTTCATGGAATGGATGGTCTGACACTTGAATAATAGATGTCAATCAATCACCGGGTATTGGTTCATATTTCTCCATGAAATGCCGGTAGTGTAAAACACTGAAAGGGCTCGCTAGTACTATATGTAGACGCTACATCAACTGTAATATTACCTTTCAGAAAGGTATTAAGGAATCCTGCTGCGAGTACCCGAGACTTTGTCAGAATTTCTGGACCTCCTGAACCATTAAGGAAGTGCTCAGCAGAGCCAAAGTCTGCGTAACGATATGTGGAATGCACAAAAAAAAATGTGTTTTCTTAAGTCGGGGCTTCTTACGCTTGAATTCTAAGTGCAGGTTTTGCAACTGCTAAGTCATAAGTTGCTATCACCAAGTCTTCTCTGCACTCCCTAGCTACTTTCTGAATTATTCAGCGTTTCAACTACATGTAATATGTCAAATTCATCTCTAGTTACAAAGGAATTCCAGCCTGCCAATAAAGGAATATCATTGTGAACTGAGATGTTCATCATCCATAATATGTATAATTTCTGGATTCACATGAAGTTATTTTGGACGTCAGATGTATTCATCTCGTATTCTAATGTAGACATTCTCGGCTTTTTTCTGTAAGGCAAAATAGTTCGCTCTGAAAACTCTAGAGATCTACGAGGTCGTTTAAGACTTAAATTTCGTGTGTGACAGGCATTTTTGATATATTGTTGTACTACTTTGTTTATCATGTACACTTACCTGCAGCAGGCAGTGTCTCAAGGATTTCATCGCAATCATCCCATGTAAGGCTTGTTAGAAGTCCCGGGGGTTAGCATATTCATTGGCTATTGCATGTTGCTTTTTGAAATATTTGTTGCAAGTTGCGCTTCCATTTTTTCTGCTTTGCGATAGGATACACAATGAAAAAGCCTGTTCAAAATTTCCAATACCCTTCTTCGTCCAGTCAGACTCTTAAAGCGACTGCACTCCAGATGGACAAGTTATGCTAAAAAAAGAAAATTTTCAATTTCAAGAAAACAATTGTCATTACTGTATCAGGGGCATTGTATTATGATAACGTGACAAGTTTTCTAACAAAAGAAACAATTAAAATGTGTTGTTTGCTTACTTTTATTGTAGAAAATATCACCCCGTGACTAACGGGGTGGGCTCTTTGGTATACCAATATTTTTAACTCGCATCAAATAAGCTGACTCCGTAGTGTAGTAGGTTAAGCCGCTGTAAAGATCCGAGTTCAAAACCTGGCTCGGGTAAATATTTTTTTTCTACCTTAATTTTAGCTCTTACAAAAAGAAAATAATCTTGATGCTGACAAATTGAATATATTGATTTTACCAAAAAATTAAAATTTACTAAGAATTTGGAGTGCAGTCGCTTTAAGACCCATTTTAAGGCTTAAATGCTTTCCCGGTTTGACTTTTCCCCATGATATGGCAAAAACCATATCGTCACAGTGTTGGTTTGATCAGAGTTGATATCTTTAT
Organism: Saxidomus purpurata; assembly: GCA_022818135.1. Lineage (NCBI taxonomy): Eukaryota > Metazoa > Mollusca > Bivalvia > Venerida > Veneridae > Saxidomus > Saxidomus purpurata. Next base: position 51,403,204 of record JAFMSR010000011.1, read on the forward strand.
TTGAACCAGTATACAAGATCAAATAAAAAACGACAGCAGTTCTTTAGGTGTTCCATTTTGTCCTTGTTTGACAATTCAGCCGTTATTGGGTCAGGTATATTTTCAACATGTGATATAATTGCATTTCTCAGGAAAATCATAGCTTCTGTAACAAAGTCGTTTCCATATTTCGCTTTGGAAAGAGCATCGTGATCACACATAGAAGCAGAACACAAACTAATTATATCCTTGGTGGATGATTAACATGCTTTCAGTAGTCTTTTGAAATCTGAAAGATGTTTTTCAATAGATATTGGGGCTTGTATCGAGGGTAAATTTTACCTGAAAGCTAACATATCTATCAAACAATTTTATTGGTCCCCTACAGTCAACAACCGTTTGCAAAATGTTTTAATATGTTTTTGTCCAGATAGTATAAGTGTTTTTGTACATAAAACAATAAAACAGTATTAAACTAAAATAAAGACCAGAAAACAACCTATTTTTGAACAAATTGTCGTTCACTATCGTAGGCATGTATGTGTACAAGATCTAAACCACTGTTTTTACTGTTTGATTTCTTTAACATTGAATACCTTTTCAATTAGGCACTTACGCAAGAATGGTCAAGTGAAGCTTTCTTTGCAACAAGGTCAATACTGTTATTTTGGCTTGTAATTTTTCATCATTCAGTTCTAAATCTGCTTGTTTAATAATTGGTTCACTTGTTTCACGATTATTTTTCACTCTTTTTCTGTAACTGATTAAAAAACAGGCAAACATTGCTGAACATTCCGGAATAGCCTACTGTTTGGTGATCAACATCGCTCCGAAGTGTAGGGGTTAGATGCGTAGGTCTTTTGTTTGTTGTTCCCAAGTTTTTTTCTCTGAAAACGAATACTTACATTCATATAAAAAGTTTTATATAAATAGATAAATTTAGGCATCAGATTATAACAACATGGCCTATCCATTTTATACCGGTAAACAGACTTTACAACCATGAATGGGGTGTGTGAACGCTATGTACTATACATATAAGTTATTTTGAAAAATAAATATAATTGAGAATTATCGTCTGTTATCCTATCTTAGTATAGAACGTACTTCTTCAAAAGAAAATGTAAATAAGCCTTACAGTCTAAACCTGTTATAGCTATGATTAAATATTTTACCTGAGCAACACAACTGGCTTTTGAAGTCATCCTACAAGGTCAGGTGCACGAAGATGTGTCGTGGGAATAGAGTCTTCAATTGTAACAAGTTTGCATTTCGACACAAAACATTTTGAAAAGTCAGTGTAAAATCATTATTATCAAATTGAGACAGAGATAAGGCTTTGATTGAAATACATTCATTAAAACCCTCCATAGCTATTTTGATTACCTATTAATCATGTTTAAGTGTAACCAGCCCTTGCTTTACTGTCTTACTGTGTGTGTATCAATACCATTTCTAAATACCAATAAGCCTTTTACTCTTAAAAAGAAATTAGAAAAATGAAATACTTAGAATCTTCTAAAATTTGAATTCAAGAGCTTCAAGGTTCATTTGTATCACCAAGAAACTTCAATTTTCTCATACAACCAATAACAAAATACATGACACTCAAACTACAGATTTTCCTATGTGTCATGTAGAGCTTCACATAAATGTTTTCTTGAACTGCAAGAAAATAGTTTAGATTTAACGAGTAAAATTCAACATAAAAAACTGGATACTGCCATAAGCAATCAAATGGTAATCTTTAATAAGTGTATCTTTAAAATTACTTTATAATGATTAAAAAGAGTATTCATTTTTATAGCCAAAGACACTTCTTTTCATAAAAATGAAAATTGTACCTGACACTCAAAATATATATTTTTTCCTATATTCATCATGCAGAGCTTGACCTAAGTCTTCTTGAGCTGCAAGAAAAATATAAAGAGTACAATTCAGCATGTTAGACATTGTACAGTCCTAAGCATGAAGTAGTATTTCTTGATAAGAAATGTATTAACCAAGAAGCCTAAAATGATAAATATATGTACAAGACTACACTAAACCTAATGATTAAAAATCTATTTTGATAAGAAAAGGGTCACTAGCTTTAAAAGATTATTTCCATAAATTATCTATTTTTACTACTAAATACTTCAATTTTCTCATACAATCTAAAACAATATACCTGACACTCAAAATGCTGATTTTCCTTTTTTCATCATGGACAGCCTGATATAAATCTTTTCTTGAACTGCAACACAATAGTTTAGATGTAAAGAGCACAATTCAACATGTTAAAGATTGTATTATCATAAGCAATTAAATGGTAATCTTTAAGAAGAAAGTCTTTATAATTACTTTATAATAATTAAACATATATTTCATTTTTATTACCAAAAAATCTTCAGCTTTTTATACAATTGAAAAAATATACCTGATACACAAAATGCAGATGTTCCTTTCTTCATCATGTAGAGCTGAGACATGAGTCTTCTTGACCTGCAAGACAAATAAGTGAAATATAAAGATAACCATTCAACATGTAAGACAATGTACTATCCTAAACATGTATTGTTTTCTCTTAATAAGAAATTACTTAAAATACTTTTGAAAAGCAATGTTTGCTAGATGTGTGCTTTTTAAATAACTATCCGACATTTGTTTTATCCGAGTGCCACAACATTTTCTTGAACAACGGTTGAAAATTCCTCTTCGTAGCCGCTCTTTTATATAATGTTTTTGAAGAAGGCATGCGATTTCTTTTGTACCAGACGCATTTTTAGTAAAAAATAAATTATAGTTTACCTTTACTTGCAAAAAAAGAGTCTTACATCTGCAATTTTTCAAGATTCTATAAATTAAATTATGTGTATAAGCTTAAATGTGACTGTTCCTTTATTGACATAATTAAACTTACTGTATCTGTACTTGCTTGGCAGATGCTAGTGTGATTGAAAAATAATGTCAATTAAATATGCTTTGGTGCATTGTTGATCCTATACATTTGTTATTATATGTTGGTTTTAAAAGCACTTCAGAGCTTATGTTTAACTGTTACTTTGTGTTGCCATCTTAAAATTAAATTTACCATCATTCTCTTCAACAACAGACAAGAGTACATAACTCTATGAATGTTTCTGATAAAATTATTGAATTGGATTTTAATGTTAATTTCATATTGCTATCCTTAAAATTTAAATGTTAGATGAGAGATGGACAACTTTTTTTAAATGTTCGCTTATTCATGATAAATATTAAGGCACAGAGAATCATTAAAATAAATCACATGTGCTTTTTGTGAAAACCGGTCTTTTTTGCAAATAGGTTTTCTAAATATGGTAAAGTCTGGTTCATTATTTAAAGGCGCCTGTATAGGAATATGTGTGCAGTCATTTGCACCAATGACATTGGGCAATTCTGAAAGAAATTAAACTGTGACAAGAGGAAATAGAATGCACAATCTACACAACATCAAACAATAATATGTATATCAGATTATGCTCATGAATATGTTACACTAATATTACAAACAACAACCCTCAATTCTTATATAGAATCTAAGGATTTTGAATACAGGAATAAAATTCAGTTTATCTACGACAGTTGAACATTGCCCTTATCTGTAGATGAACCAAATAAATGATATTGTTAATGAAAATAATTAACATACAGATGCAAGAGTTGTGTTTCTTACGTTTTGGGCTATGTCAATCTATCCAAATCTACACCATATACCTATATACATTACATGTTTTTCTGTTTGAATGATCAATGGTTTTGTTACAGTAAGTTCAGAATGAATAATTATCTCAGCATCACTTTTCTCTCGGCATTGATACACCATCAGCACTGACTAAATAGAAAAGAATCTGCATGCAAAATGATTTGTATGCCAAAAATGTTTTGACTCTCAAGTAAGCTTAACAGTCATCCAGGCTCTCTTCTTTTATGAAGGAGATACGCGAAGTGCGAAGTTACGATGACGATATATGATGTCAGGCTGGTGTCACGTGATGCGCAAAGTCACGATAACATAATGACGATGGCGATACTGAAAATCACGATACGAGAAGTCACGATAACGATACGCGGTGTTTTCCTTCGTAACTTCGTGGATCGCCATTTTGACATCGTAACTTCGTGCATCGTCATCGTTACTTCGTGTTATCGCACTAGGAATTATTAGAGAGAAGATGATGGCCCTTACAGAACACCGTATTCTTGCACCAGAAGGATTATATTTAGGCAATGTAGATGTGTTATGCCTGTGGACACTACTTTGGCATTGATCTTGACCCCAGTTTTTAGGCATAAGCACGTCGCCTGTCCGTCAATAAATTTACGTGAAAGACCTAATGAATAAACAATAGTACTGTATTTTGGGAAACATCCATCTTAGAAATTCAAAAGGATAGCGGCTAGTACATGTATTTCCCAGAATTTACATAACATTTTAGCAACATAGAAATTACATGTAAGTGGCAATTCTTATTATTAACAGGAAATAGTTTAACATTGCAGTTGCGTTTTACATTTCAGGTGTGTAGACTCGTTTACGAATTGATGCACGTGCATTTTTGGGACGCACCTTTACGAATCAAGTCTCTCGATAAGGCTTACTATTTTCATCGTAGAAAATTCTCTACTTTGGATGAGAAGGGACTGCCAGTAGAAATGCCGACATATCCCGAAGCATAAGACTTGTAGCAAACCCAGTGGAAATGAAAATAAAACAAACAAGTTCTCACCTCTTGTTTGACCAAGACAAAATGTAACAATTTAGAAAACGTTTTATTGCATCCCTGCCACAGTTCAATTTCCTTTTCGAAAACAAGAATATGAACGACAAAAAGAGTGTCAACGAAACATTTACATAATTTAAAAGTATGATCAATAGTGCTTCGTCACCGTTGTTTGAACAACAGATGCGTTGTAATAATCATGTAAAACAAAAATTATCTCAAACTTTCAGCCTTTAAGACATCAGAATGGTTCGATCATGAATTTGTCACTAAGCGTGCGAAGTTTTTAGATGCACTGAATGTATAGACATTATAAACAATTTGTTCGGCAAAAAGAGCTAAAACACAATTTTGTTTTAGGTAGACAGTCAATGATATATATAATGTGGCCAATTAAGTAGTTGTTTGCCTAATACAGGTTTATTTAATGTGTAAATAGACTAAATATGACATATCAATATCATCTCTTTTGGCAGGTTGCTCCATAATGAAGGTGACCATTAGCACATGTTCAACTGTTTGTGTGTTCCTACTTTTTTAACCCCGGAGCAATCTTATGTAAAAGTTATGCTCAATACAAGGAAAGTAACAAAGGACAATAACTTTGTAATAAGTCGAAATATAGATATGATTCTTTTACACCGCTCCACCATTAAAGGCACATTCAGAACACGTTTCCTTTTTTGTTGCAATATCAGTGTTCATAATAATACGCTATATGACTATATTTATTGCAATACTTTTGATTTTACATATAAAAAGCAATGTAAGGAATGTTTTAGTACAAATTATCGACAGTTTCACTGGTAAGAGATCTCTCATGTTAAAATAAAGGCTACATCTAGAGTGCTCCTTGGACTTTAAATTTATGTGGCATTTTATACGCTTAGGTCATTTCCAAAATAAGAGGTTCGAAACTATTTATTTCTCACTTGTTATTAGAGCATAAGATCACTTTTTCGATATAATTAGACCCCGAAGTAAAACTGACACCGAGGAATCATGAAACAACGGTCTGTTGATAGCAACCAAGTTATATTGATCTCATAAATTCAAATATACTGTGGATATAATTTATTCTAGATCTTGGAAAATAAGCCAGGAAGAATGATTTCAAAAACATGTTCTTATCCTGCCGAGGACTTACAACCTGTGCTGTAGTGGATGCCTGGTTGATAAGGAATTTCAACAGCCTTACTGTTGGACTAGCTATTTACTTTAGCCCATGGAAATATCATAATGATAATAACATATCATGTGTGTATTCTATTACATATAATTATAACTAGACTGCTGTTGATGCAGAGTGATGATGATGGTGATGATGATGATGATGATGATGATGATGATGATGATGATGATGATTTTGTTCAAAGCTAAAGAGATGCATTTGAGGATGATAAAATACTTTGTTACTAAATCTGAAAAGGCTTCTTGTGGTTGCAGTAAACACCATGGTATATAAACTGCTTGTTCTAAAGTTGTAGATTCTAGTAAACATATTGCATATGACCTACTTACACCAAAGATGCATGACACTGTTTGTAGAGGAAATAGTTGTTAAGAATCAAACTTTAAAGTAAAAATGTATGCATGTGCACACTATGTCTAGTACAAAAACTTGCCATAAATTCTGGTTTATGAACTGGTGATTGTTCCCTGGGCTTCCCAGCTTAATGAACTAATATCAAATTGAGTTCACAGTCACTAAGTATACTTTAATTGTGACATTATCTTTATAGATTTTTTCTTTGCTTTAGGAAGCCCACCATGCAGACCAGATGGTTGAAACAACTACTTACAATGGGTGCATTGTCTCCATCAGCCTCAACAAGTTGATATAACCAATATTGGTTAAGACACCAAGGAAATGCCATTTGTTTGCTTATGTGCTGAAGGACAAGATACTGTTGACAGAGCTAAATGTAATACTACATGTATTATATCCTTTTTGGTTCTTCATTTAAATTTAACAAATGTAGAAGTGAATTTATGATTCAGATCTGCTTTTGAATTGTAACTTGCATAGTTTTTGCCAAACTTCTTTCTCAATACTTGCTAGGTAGTCACCTACATTTTTGTACTCTGTTACATATTTTAAAAAATGGCAGGAAAATGTTTGTAGTTTCATATCTTTTTCTTTTACAGGAACTCAGCGAGGAAAGTCAATGTACTTGGAAAGCAGCAGAGTGTACATTTAAAAATTCACAATACAGCTGAATGTCCACCTGTAGATGCAAGATACGTGTACACAAAATGCACATCAGGTATTTATTTGTTATGGTATGCAAGGGTTTTAAATACTCCCAACAGTGCTTTTCTAATCAAACTTTATATAACAATTGAATTTTTTGAATACCATGGTATGATATCTTGAGATTTTGAGTTTTAAGGATAATTGGCTGACACAATAACCCTATTATGCCATAATATCACATTTTGCAATATACATCTACTTCTTTGTAAACTGCAGTTATTCTCATACACAAACTGTATTGTCTTTTACAGATGAATACATGTATATATAAGGATTGAAAGTACTTACATGTTAAAAATACATAAACAGCATTCAATAGCAGATCTTTATAAGATACTTTTGTGTCACTATTACTCATGATTGATCATATGTGTATGGTCTCAGAATACAAATTGATATTTACTTTTGTAATGTCAGTATCTGATACATACATCTTCAAATCTTTAAAATTATGGCATTATATTTACTTCTGTTTACACATTTGTTTTTAGATGCATATTGACAGTGCAGCTTGACTGAACTAATGATCTGTTTGCTTTGTATGCAATATGGCTACATTTAATAGGTAAGAATTGCATGTCTTTCTAAACAAACAAAACAGGCTTAGTATGTTCAATTCATGTGCCCTCATTTCATAAATAACAACTATACAGACACCTAATGTGTACCCAGCATGTTTGCATTAAACAAGAAGTTTTGTTTGGGTTGTATAAACTAGTATTCTAGGACAACGTGAAGAAATGGAAAGAGAACTGAATAGCAGACTGTAGACTGATTAACCTCCATGGACAGTTAGAGTAAGCAGTTATAACTTGCTCACATACCTCAGTAACCAATTCATTAGATGTAATGAACCTGAATGGTTTTATTTTAGTGAAGGCATAGTTTTATCAAACTGACTCAACCAGTAAGCTATCTTACACAATCTTATCTAACAAACATCTTCAAACACTGTTGCTTTTTCTCAGTAATTTCACCATACATTTTCATCTGTAACTCCAGCAAGTCCATTCAACTCTAAAGTCAAACTAAAGATGGGTGTTGTAAATGAGTAGTGCAATTATGCAAAACCATTTTTTTAATAATGTTATACTTTGTTTCTGTTTAAGATCAATTAAAGCATTATTTTATTTAATCAAAATGCAAATAATATGATCTCAGTTGCATGTAACAGGGGAATGTTTTTAATTTCAGGTGAACATGAGAGTATTAGTATATAGTGAAATGGAGGGATTGCTGAAAAAATGGGACAAATTACAGAAAACAGTGACATTCATCCCTAAATGGACATAATATACCATAAATTTATAGAAGATTGTGAAATAGTTTTTCAAAGTTGGAAGTCATTTCTTGAAAACCATTTTAAACCTGGCAAACATGTATCATTTATATGTATTACTGACTGTTCTGTTTGTTTAGTGATTTTCAATCACAGTACTATTATTTTCAACATTCATGTAATAAAAAAATGTTTAGTTTTACCTAATGGAATAAACAGGAGATAATGATGGTTAACTATGACTTAATTTTTTTTTTGCCTTCCCAAATACGGTGACATAGTTAGTTGAAACCTAGCGCCAAAAAAAGCCTGGATAGGTACCTTTTTTAATGTTTTATTTTGATGGTAAAATGTTCTCCTTGATGTATGTTGATTTTCAGAAAATCGTTGAAATCCCTTCATTGATTTAAAGGTCATCGATATGCATGAGTTTAGTGCCATTCTGAAAATAAGTGGGTGGGGTAATTCAATTTTAACATTTTTCATTTCGGCAACTATTCGTTCCGAGTCAATTTTTTATTTTCAACATTCATGCAATAAAAAATGTTTGGTTTTTCCTAATGGAATGAACAGGAGATAATGATGGTTAACAATGAATAAATAATGTTTTTGCATTCCCAAATATGGTGACATAGTTTGTTGAAGCCTAGCGCCAAAAATAAGCCTGGATAGGTACCTTTTTTAATGTTTTATTTTGATGGTGATATGTTCCCCTTGATGTATGTTCATTTTCAGAATTTCGTTGAAATCCCTTCATTGATTTAAAGGTCATCGATATGCATGAGTTTAGTGCCATTCTGAAAATAAGTGGGTGGGGTAATTCAATTTTAACATTTTTCATTTCGGCAACTATTCGTTCCGAGTCAATTTTTTATTTTCAACATTCATGCAATAAAAAATGTTTGGTTTTTCCTAATGGAATGAACAGGAGATAATGATGGTTACCAATGAATAAATAATGTTTTTGCATTCCCAAATATGGTGACATAGTTTGTTGAAGCCTAGCGCCAAAAATAAGCCTGGATAGGTACCTTTTTTAATGTTTTATTTTGATGGTGATATGTTCCCCTTGATGTATGTTCATTTTCAGAATTTCGTTGAAATCCCTTCATTGATTTAAAGGTCATCGATATGCATGAGTTTAGTGCCATTCTGAAAATAAGTGGGTGGGGTAATTCAATTTTAACATTTTGCATTTTGGCAACTATTTGTTCCGAGTCAATTTTTTTAGTGATTTTCAATCACTGTACCTTTATTTTCAACATTCATGCAATCAAAAATGTTTGGTTTTACCTTATGGAATAAACAGGAGATAATGATGGTTAACAATGACTAAATAATGTTTTTGCATTCCCAAATATCGTGACATAGTCTGTTGAAGCCTAGCGCCAAAAAAAAAGCCTGGATAGGTACCTTTTTTAATGTTTTATTTTGATGGTGATATGTTCCCCTTGATATATGTTGATTTTAAGAAAATCGTTGAAATTTGAACACAACGTAGCAGACATCCTTAATCGCTCAACTATATAAATATTCACATTTAATTGTCTCCAACTGAATTCACTTTTTTTTTCAATGAAACAAAAATGAAGATAAGCTCAGTGGGAGAGTTTCATGTTTGGTGTACAGGAATGAAATTGATATTTTATTACATTTGTAAAGAATTTAATAAATTATTATTTTCATTTTCTTTCATGACATTACATCATGTGTACATGGTTGTGTGTGTGTGTGTCGTGTGTGTGTGCGGTGATGTCACAGTCTCAGTTATTTGCCAAATAAGTGAAATAATTATTTTCATATTGAATATATTGAGTAAAAAAATACAATTTGCTTTTTGTTGCCTCATTTTTTAAAAGGGAGGATGAAGATAAAAAACTTCAACATTTTGTTACAAATATCGCGGCATCCAAAAGACTTTCCTTTTGTTTCGTTTAGTAAAGGCTTACAGCTGGATAGAAAGAGAAATCAAATGATAAAATTACAAACAATATTGGATATATGCGTCAGTTTATATTGGACGTGTACGTCAGTTTCTAACTTACATACGTAAGCATATTATAAAGTATATATATGCTAATCTTTATGTAAACATTGTATATTCATATGTACAGTACCGCCAGCGTTTCACTTCCGCGAGTAAACCGTAAACGGTTCTCGTTTTCAGTTTGGTTAAATCCGTGTAGCCAATCAAAATGACTCTAACCGTGAAACATTTTTCGGGAACCGTGTAGCCAATCAAAAGGGCTGGATGGACCGGTTTATTCTACGGGTATTGTGCGGGCCTGATTATTTATTTTATTGGAAAGTGTTTAGATTATGACCTTCGATGTTTAAATGATTTTACTTTCATTCATAAATACTGTAGTCTTTGTTTTACTAAATAGTCATAATGCGTTTCCGAGTGCGGTACGAAGCCTGTCGGTGAAATTTAATGTACAGGAAATTGCCGATTACTTATAACTATAAATACATGTACTAATAATTATTATGAAAAACTCGAGTTTAAACAGCAAAGTCCATATATATATATGAGAAAAATGTTTAGACTATCTACTTAATTTTGATTCCAAAACTAGTACTTTTTATAGTTTACCTAAAATTCATAAAAGCAAAATTACTGAAAAGGAGTTCTGAATATATTGAAATATTAAATTCACATGATTTACAACTTCGGCCAATAGTTGCAGGTCCGCGATGTGAAACTATTCGTCTTATTCTCTTTTAGATATACTACTTAAAAACAAAAATAATATCAAACACGGAATGCCACGTACCAAAAACGCAGCCTCCCCAAAACGAGCCCCACAGCACCCAGAGGTGCACACCACCAACACACACACACACACACACACACACACACACAAACCTTTTCTTCAGAATGTGCATAGCTACATAAGAGATAATAAAGAATTTCTAAAGTATATATCTGAATCTGTTCAATAATACACACAGCTAATTTCTTTTGATATTGTTAGTTTATATTCTAATATTCCCCATCAATTAGGTTTAGAAGCAATATCATTCTAGTTAGATTAATATCCAGGGTTAATTTCGGGACTGTAAACCAAATATCTGAATACTGTCATAATAAATATACCAGTGCATGTTTTTCTGTTTTATGTGCGTTATATCACATAAAATTTGCGGTTTTTATCCAAAATCAGGATTGCGCACCTTCCTAAGGTGTAAACACTCGGTTCAATCGTCCGCAGTAAATATTCCGTACCTGCATGATTCACCATGATCAGAATTTCATTTCGCAGAATTTAAAACATGCAACTATAAACAAACATAGCAGCATATTTGTGCACTGAAAATAAAGTGAATGACTTACATATATAACTCATACAGCTTTGATCTTAGTTCTTTACTTTGTTGAACATGCGGCAACATATCCAGTTCGTTGGCTTTAATCTTATTGGTTGAAGGCTTGTATACACGTTTCCCGCCATCTGTCAAGCGATATCTACATACCAAAATTTAGAATCTTTTCAGCCCGTGAAACAAGTAACCAAAGATTCCTGATCCAGCACTTCGGCTAAAGTAATGTTTTTTTTTACTCCCGAATTAAAATTATGTGCATAGGAGTTATGTCTATATGCGGAATCCATGCAAATATCGTTGTTGATAAGACGGAAACGTTACTTGATTACTTGATTTCGTTACTTGAAATCGGTCAAAATTTACAAAATCATGAAAGTTGGCAGTGTCATACCTTGTGTTTTTTTTTTCTTACGGCGCATGTTCATATTAGTGTTATGTAGTAAGATTTAGCCTGTGCGTTTAACAGTTTTCTTCCATGTAAAAACAATTGATGGTTTTTGATTGAATATTGAATGATAAATAAATTGACCGATGGTTAATTGTATATAAGCTTTTAAAGATTCTGTAGCACTGTAGCGGCTGAAGATGTTTCTTTTCTAACATATATATATGAATATACTTTATGAAACTACAAAGCTTATGAAGTGTCCACTTCTTATTTTAAGTGTCTGGGAATTTAAATTAGTTTGTTTACAAATTGTACCGTCATTCTGAAACAAAGTACGAATTTACACATCTACGTTTCAAAACTCCTTGATAGTGCTGTGCTATGTATCTTCGCTTGACACGCGGGAGATCAGAGATTGAATGATCGTCGGAGATCATTGTTCCATCATTGGAAAAAAATGAGAAGCAGGTCATGAGGATATGGCTTAAAGTGGTTATTCAAAAACGTTATTCCTTTACCCCAATCAGAGAGTCATAACTCAAACCACCAAGCAGGCAGCAGATCCTATGCGAAGGTGGCTAACTTTTGGGTTGACTGTTCTATAGATATAAAATCACCAAACATAAAGGATCTTAAGTCTGGCAAAAAATTTACAATATTATAATGTGCAGGGTTTATCGTCATTAAAGCACTCTAAAATTAAAATATGTGTACACAACAATCCATATGTAAACATAATTGGCTTACAGGAAGTGAAGTGAAGTGGTGTGGCACCAGTAATAAAAACATTTTAGGAATTTATCTAGAAAACAATTTATTTATTAAAAACCCCGAGAAGCAGAGACATGGTGGCCTAGCCATGTATATTAAAACATCGCTGAAATTTTGAGGTTATTGAAGTACAAATTGTCACAGTCTATACTCAAATAGGACATATATACGTTGTCAACAGTTACACCTTAGTGATAGAGTAACACTCTCTTCAACAACTAAGCAAACGAATTACTAAAGATTATAATCTTATGCATTGTATTGTCACTGGTAATCCAATGCACATCATGTAAACAGGGGTTCCAAATATACAAATACATATGGTTCTGAGTTATTGTATTGGGCACACAATCAAGATTTAATTCTGCTCAGTGATGGTTCCCCTATTAGATATGACAAGACGCATGGGACTTTGGCCAGCGTATAGCCAACCTTCTGTCACCCCAAGTGATCTTCATGAGCCTCATGAGGTGTACTTTATAATATGGGATCAGACCAATTCCCTTTAATTATCACTTTAGGGTTTAAATGCACCCTAGCTGATGTTTATCGCAGCAACAAATTTAATTTTGACAAAGCTTACTGGGATTTAGTCTTTAATCTATGTAAAACAATGCCTTGGGGGATGTCATTGATCCTGACATGAATGTACATTGTGATATTTTTACTAATATAACTCTATATATTGAGGGCAAGGAAACAGTCACATAAAGGAAAAAAAGGCTTTGAACACTTCCAAGCATACCCCAAGAAAGTCTAGTGAAAAAGTTTGCTAAAAAAACCCAGAAAACATCATCCTGGAGGCCAAAAAGCAGAATTGGCAGCAATTCTGATATTTCGTCTCAATGAAACGATGTATAGCCAGAGATTCATGGAAGCACATAGATAGGATAAAAGAGGTCAATCACAACCCCTTCTCAGGGCAAACAACATCATTGCATTGGCAAGCAAAGATTAGGCAAATGATTTGTAAAGCATTAACAACAGGTCTTAAGCCATTCTAACATGCATGCTGAAACTCTTAATTTCCAAGCTGATTTTGAAACTTGAAATCAGAATGATTAAAGCATTGAAAAAAAAAAGTATCTGCACATTTTTAGAAAAAATATCCAATCAACTCCTCAGGTCGCGATTCTTTCCCCCTTATTATTTTATCTTATGATAAATGGGCTTCATGAAACTAACCAAGAGACAGGACTGGTCATCATCCAAGTTGCAGATGATTCTGGAACCTGGAAACCTCGAACAAATTTGGTCAAACTAGCTTAAGAGGCACATACTGGTCTATATTCATTGTCGAGTTGGGCAAATCACTAGGGATTCAAAATATCTGAATATAAAGCCGTCGAAGTATCGGTTTTTCACAGACTTGCCGTTCTTGCATTCTCTTCAGCGTTAAAGAGCACACACAGTTATCGATCACCGAATGAAGGGGCAGTTTCGGTCCGATAACGAAGGCGTGTAACCTTTTTGTATGTATAATGTTTCTTCTACAAATTAAATACTCACTTAAAAAGTATGTAACTTTGCAGGAAATGAAGAAATTATAATATGGAGGAAAGAAAATAATTGTCAGACTACAATTTCATGAATACAGAAATTAATTAAAACCCTACTTTCAGCATTTCAACAAAATATCAAAAATGAATATCTCAATTAGTTAAGTAAATTTAAATAAAAAAGGAAGTAAAATACGTGGTGTGGGAGTTTTCTTTTTTCAAACAGAAACTCTTTTACAGTGCGTCTTGTGTATTGATGAAAAGAGAGTTTAAACAAAAGTTTTAATAAATATATTAAGAAGTGTTGCCATAACACTGAAAGGGTAAAATGAAAAGAGAGAAAACGCTTTAAAAATGCAAACATACTTCTACAGCTGAATGTAGACGGGTGAAGGGACAGTTTGTTTTCATTTATTCCCTTACTATTCAGAATAAATGTATATATTATTTGACATTAAACATATTTACTTAAACTGATGATGTTGTTTACACAAAATCCTTTCCATAAATAACTCGGAAATATTTCGCGTAGCTTTAAAAGTGTCGCCATATTACCAAAAAATACTACTACTAGTATTCATGTGAGTATAATAAAAGAAAATCGCGACGCGGTCGTATTATTTTTTTTGACATAAGTTTAAACATATTTTATTGCCAATATATACAATTTCTATTTTGCAACAGTAGCATACACATAACTATTTGATTCAAAGACTAAATATGTATTTTGTATGTACAAATGAACATTTAGATTAATAATTGAATCTGAAGTCTGGCGAAAAAAAACAACAGAAAAGTGTCTGTTACAAACAAAGTACTATTTTTGAATTTCTACAGTTTAAAATACAAACGGCTTTAGCAATGATTATTTGACTAAAATCAAATAAAGATAAGGAGAGGAATAAAACAAACACATCTACTATATGAAAAAAGCCAAATACGGTATCCGCGAAAGCTTCTATGTTTACAGTATAGCAAAATTTAAGCCATTCCCTCCATTTATATGTAAACTTTATTGGTATGTATATAGTAGAAACTGCATTGGTAAATATAGAATCAGAATCCTAACATAAATATTTTGTTAAGGTCATTTGCAAATTTACAAATTTGGATGAATCTTATTTGTTAAATCACAACTTTTTAAAAACGTGTCTTGTAAAAGTAGACAGCTAATGCATAATGATGATACACAATTACCTGTACAGATAAATGCTATAATTTTACGCATAATAAAAGGAAATATATTTTGTATATATGTTATAAAAATAAGTACTGATACATATTTGCCTTCTGAATGTACGCATAATATTTAAACCGGCATCCACACTTACTAAATTATGTTTCAAAGAGTGATACCTATAAAATAAATGAATATCGTACGGTGCAGAACTGATCATGATCTGCACTGATTGAAAATGCATGCAGAAGATCTTGCTGCTAGCATGAGAGGTGTCACTTATCAAAACAACGATCTCTCGGCGGCGACTGCATCTACATAAACAGAAGGTAAATGTAAAAAGTAAAATTTGACAAAAATACAATTAAAAGCATTTAAGTGATAATCGCACCACTTCTTAGGTAATTATTGAGCACAAAATGTTCTAAATGTGTTCATGCGAAAGAATGTTTTCAAATGTTTTCAATGTTTTATTTCAAATGCACTCAGGAAACATGTTAGAACTAAACATGTACTTTTTCATTACAAATCTTATTAGCCGCATGAATATTCTTAATGACGGGATAAACATAATTAGATTTTGTGGCATTTACTTTTTGGACGCAGGTTCGATTCATACACGTAGAGTTAGAAACACACATTTCACCAACGACCTAAAATCCATAAATTTGGGACACAACCGGCTTTTGTACCTATTGGTGTTGATGTTTTATAAAACAATGAAGATGATTGTTTCTAAAGATCGCACGATGCGGAAAGTAAAATATAATGGCGTAATGTCAAACATTGCGATGCACTGTAAGATTAACACCTCGTGCCAAGACTCAGATTCAAACCCGAGACCTATGTACTATTATCATATTTTCTCTTTGCAATTTTATCTGTTTTTAGAAATTACTTGACCTCATATTTCACATGACGGATCATTTTAAAATATTAAAGATATACTTATAATTGGCGAAATCAAATTACAAGTAGCCAAACATATATAAACGCATGAATTGAGCCCATTCAAGGCAATATTGAAAGTGAATAGCTAGCAAACAATGATAAGACACTCATGCTTTTAACAGCTTGTCGCAAACATACTTTAATTGTACTTAACACCACTTATACCTATAGTTAAGGTGATTCAAAATGCCCGTTTGGTATACCAGTAACTTTTTTATTCGATAATTACCACATGACGAGACCAAACTCAAAAGGTCAAGGTCATACAAAAATAAATAATTTGTCGGGTTAAATTGCTAATTATGTCATAATAATTATATAAGATTTAGCATGACTTTTTTAAATTGAATTATGTAATAACTATTTATACTTTGGTATAAATTCGTTATTTCTTCTGATTTAACAAACAAACGTGGAGTATAAAAACATTAATAACTATTGATATACATGTATATGAATCCGCGGGTAGGTTTCCTATACGACCAGCACCCCCTGACGATGCTTAGTTATTTTAGGTTTCGGAGGATCCCAATTCCAGAGACACCCCTGGTTCTTATACATACCAGGTGTATAGCACACATACATGGGACCTTGGGTTTTAAGTTTTATCCGGAAGACTGTTAGTAATTTTAGTTGGTCAGCAACAGGAATCAAACCTGCAACCCGGATATTACAGGTCTCATTCACTACTGATTGAGCTAACAGGGCTAACTTTTGAAACTTTGTCAATGCCTATGTCCATCTAAAAAAATTTTGACTATTTTATTGTCTTTAATTCTTTGATAATACAGTTTACACATCTGAAGGCAACATAATTATACTAATAAAATGTGCTGTATACCAATCACTTGGGTAATAATCAAACCATCTTCTATGTCAAAGGTCGTCACATGTTGTAAGATGTGTTCTTATCAGGATAATCCGGTAAACTTGTACCAAAGTGATTCCAATTATGTTGCAACAATATACTGGTAGTTTGTAAAACAGGGCCGGGCTAATGTGTACCACAGTTCAAAATTCCTGTACCGCGAGTAAAATTAACTACTCATTTAACACATTGTTCATTTAATATAGATTGACACGTCTCGACAAAAATAGCACATTACACTGTAATTTATTAAGGTCACTGCCACTAAGTCTTGTCGGCCAGTCTGGTGTATAAAAAAAAATGCCGCCTGGTTATATAAAAGAGTTTGAATTTTGTTTATAGCAATAAAAACAATTATTGCTTTATATAATAAGTCACCTGTGCAACAAAATAATAAGGAAACTGTCTGAACTAATTGTTAATGTACAGTGATAGCCATTAGTGAAATGCGTCAAAAGTTTGCCGGTTTCATGTCATAGCTTACACTTTAAAATGCAATATTTTTAAGAGATTAACCAAAATTAAGGATCTTGTGATGAATGGTGTAAGGTATTCACTGTCGGCATGATCAAGTGCATACATTTCTGCTTACAACATGCTTATTTTCATCCTATTTTAATTTCAGGAAAGAAGGATATTAGTCCAAAATGATGATTGATCAAATCAGAAACTGCGAGTCACTTTCCCACAGCTCAGATGTACTAGCTATTGTCCATAGTGATTTGTCAAGAAAACAAGTGATCAAATTTGTGTCAGGCACTGTCTGAATAACTTTATATTAAAAGCCTTGTGTGTGTTGGTGGTGTATGTGTGTGTGTGTGTGCGTGGTTGTGTGTGTGTGTCGTGTGTGTGTGTGTGTGTGTGTGTGTGTGTGTGTGTGTTGGTGGTGTGCACTTCTGGGTGCTGTGGTGTTCGTTTTGGAGAGGCTGCGTTTTTGGTACGTGGCATTCCCTGTTTGATATTATTTTTGTTTTTTTTATCAAGTAATGAGTAGAAAGTTCAGTGTTAAAATTCAGAAATCTACTGTGAAAAGGAAAGTAATGTTTGAGTGGTTGCTGAAAAATCCTTTGGTCATAGAACAAAGACTTCCAATGCACAAAATATTTCTTATATAATTTACAACTGTGCAGATGTATGGACTACTCATTTTATATGCACTTTGCAGCATTATCACGTTTATCGCTCACTTAGTGTAATCGAAAGCAGGATATACAGATGGACTGCAGTGTATATCATAAGTACATGCATATATTATGAATACTACATGAATTTTTAATCATTTTGTTAATGTTGCCACTGACGTTCCTTTTAAAAGCAGGCTGGCAGAGCAGGTAGGAGTTTGGAAAGAGTTGACCATTTCCTGCTTATAGTAAGAGCAATAATTCTGACCATGAGCTGAAAAACAACACAGTGACACTGAATACACCAAGATATTTGCCATGCAGTTTTCCTAGAAAACAATCACAGTATATATTTTGATGTATGTGGTGCTGTAGTATTTGTGTGCGACTGGGTTGCAGAAGACCATAGATCAATCAAGTTAGTCATGTTCAGGCAAATTATGCATTAGTTGCGTGGCGGACTCAGACAATGAATAAGATGGAGTTAGATAGAGACTACAGCTTTGGAGCATTGAATATAACTTACTGAAATAAAGAAGTTGCCAAATAAATATTTCAAGTTTGAGTGAGGAAATATGAAACATCTCATGATTAAAATGATGATGAAAAGAATATTCTAGTGATGTGAGTGCTGGTCAGAACACACTGGGAACAGTCAAGTAGATGATATTGATTGCAAGAACTTGTTCCACAATCAAAGTGCATTAAATAAGTTTTAACTAAATGATGTTCTTAATCCATCAGTACTGATGCTTCATTTAATTGAGTGTACACTTCATATTTAAAATACAACTGTAGTACAAGCCTTGAAATTGCTCTACAAAAGTTGACACATTTTCAAGAATAAGTCATGTTTAAAGTCCCAGGATCATATTTACAAGTAGCTTTCATTCTATCAAGAAATATGTCTTGCTGACAGAAAAGACCTTTATTTGTGCCAAAACCGTTCCAAACTTTGCTTTTTAAATCGATAAGTACATATCAGAAACATAGTGCAATGTTTGTTTTCAATGCTTTTGCAAATGGCAACTCATTTTCTGAAAGAAACAACTTGAATACAAAAGAAAGGCATAATTATGTCAACGACATTGTTTTAGAGTGAATAGAACATGTGTAACTGTATCAGTACATTTCAAGTGATCCTGGGGCTTTGATGTTTATACAGAAAGTACATATGGGTACAGTCCATTGTAACAAATTTATCAGTGCATTCATTGCAAATGGTAGTCTTCTTTCAAATTTACAAAATGTCTATTACATAAAGTTAGTAAGAGACAAGATCATGGCTATTATCCTTTTCCTTTACCCATTAGGGCATATAATACACATTAATTGGCATGGACCGCCACCTCTAAGCACCATATTGTACAGAGGAGTAAATTGGATAATACAGTGGGATGTTTTCTAAGTGCCTAGCCTCAAAAGATGTGCAGGGGGGGGGAGGGGGATATGCCCTATCTCTGGCTTAAGGTTTTTGCAGTGGAAAAATATCACTTCAAATCAATGAGTGTGATGTTAATAAAAATATTTAGAAAACAAGTCGTTATATCTGTCATTGGAAAGTAACAAATGCCCTAAAAGTGGTGTCTCACAGTCTGTGACCTGGACCATCAAGATGTGGACCAAACTTTCAAAGTTCCTTCGGGAGCATTGAAATACATGTCGCAAAATCCCCTTTATTCATCACTGCGACAAGTACATGTACATGTATGTGGGATGCAAACTATTTTTTAGCCCTGGACCAAAGTCTATGAATAGCTTCGTGAAAACGTGTCAAATTGTACATTAGTGCTTACAACTGAATATAGTCAATGCAAATAACAGTTGTTATATTTATGTAATATAATGTAATATATTTAATTCATATAAGTTATATTGTTACTGAACACAATTTACTGTTCTAAACTTGTAATACAAAAAAGTGAAATGTCAATTTCCTTTTATATAAATATAGGTTGGGAAGCACCTGTCTTGAAATCACCATAACCAGTCAGGGTTGTAACTTGTTTTAGTTATTTTGAAAATAAATTACTTCTACAAGTTATATTTATCTTTTACTCATCACTCACTAAAATGTATTCTGCCACGACAAAAACTTCTGAAGTAGGACATTCTTCAAGTCACTTCTAAGACAATTTTGCCAACAAATCCATTATGTCTAATTGAAGTCATTACTGTCAGCTATAAAGAAAGAACTTGCTTTTATCTCTCTTATCTTAAGGTATTTGCATTATTATAAGACTTAGGTAATCTGCTTGTAATGAAGAAATTCAGGAAAAACTGAAATGTTGAATTGTTACCTGTACAAGTTGTTTTCAGAAAGTCACAATGACCCATTATTTTGGTCATCTCAACTTTCAAGTGAGTTACACGTGTATTTCTTTCAGCAAAGGGAAGCAATTTTATTGACAAAATGTTTCAATTATCACTTACTGCAGTTATTTTCAAAATAACTTAAACAAGTTACAACTTACACCACTGGCTGGTAACAAACAAAATTATTTGAGCTCATCAGAGGGTCTACTTCCTTTTACACTGAAAACCAACAGTAAAATTAATACTGTGCCGTACTGTACAGACCAAATTTGGGTAATGGCTTGCCGTGAACTGCAAAAGTAAAAGAAACCACAGTGTATCATGAACCGCAATAAATCATAACACCTCTAATACTGACAAATTACATCAAGATACAATATAAAAATGAAACCAATATTTCGTACACAAGGTTTTGAGTACATACGTTTTTTGGTTCTCAAGGTTTGCTTTTTATATATTTATACACGAGCATTTTTGTGTTTTACATACCATGCCTTTTGTTTCCATTGCGTGTGTTAGAGATTCACCTAGCAGGGATTACTTTTATTTACACTGTCCTGTGACTTTGGAACATGGTGGGGGTAAGAGTGAGGTTGGGTGCGCACCATAAACCGGTTTAAGCTCCCCAGTGGTGTTTTTGCCACTGACCGTTCCAAGGCGGTGCCCCACTGTGTTCCTTTAATTGTTCGTTTTGTCCTCGTGTGTTTGCTTTGTATGCTAGTGTGTGTTGGTAGTGTATATGTGTGTGTGTACATGATTGTGTGTGTGTGTCGTGTGTGTGTACGTGTGTGTGTGTGTGCACTTCTGGGTGTTGTGGGGCTCGTTTTGGGGAGGCTGCGTTTTTGGTACGTGGCATTCCCTGTTTGATATTATTATTATTATTTTTTTCCTATAGTTGACCCTGTGATCTAGTTTTTGACCCAAGAAGATCCATACTCAAACATGACCTAGATTTTATTAAAGGCGGATAATCAGATTTTGGACATGTAACAGATTTGTTTGAAACTTTAACATCTGATCATTTACACTCATTTATGTTCACTTAGCGCTTAATTCAAGTAAGATTACACTGGATTTTCCTATCCTGGCTGCCAAGCCAAGATAGAGTTATTTTATCATAAGTAAAAATTTAAAAATACACATTCTTTGTCTAAGGAAAGATAAATATAACACCTATTGTATTAAATTTGTAAAATATTTGCATTAACAATTATATATATTTAGATGGAATTCATTAGACATGCAAGTTTGAAAAATTGTTATAACCTCCCTTTTATCGACCAAGATAGATTGGAAATAAATGAATTCAGAGGCTACGCGTAGTTTTAAAACTTGCCTTTTGTTTTAGAATGTTAAAGTATTTGTTTATCTATCCAATACAAATGTAAAAATAGAAATTATATTGAAATAAAAAAGAAATACTCAACTTTTTAAATACTTTCAAATTATAGGGGAGTAATAACAAAATTTTATGAAAATCAATAAAATGTAAATTTCTAATAGGGATCTAACTCTACGTAATGGGTCTTTTTGTTCCTTGAATAAATCTCAAACAGAATATACAAAAAGTAAAAATTGTCATCAAATGTTTCTTAAATGTGAATGACATTCATTGTGACCAAGTTCCATGAAGATCCAGTGAAAAATGCAGCCTCTATGCATACACAACGGACACAAGGCAATAGCTCCCCTTCCTAATTAAACTGAATTCAACTGTCATCTGTCATTTTCAGTTTATTTAAAGGTCCACTACTAAGCGAAAATTAGATGACAGTTATTTCAATGTACAGTACATTACCTTATGCAAGACACTGAATAATGAAGACTGGCAGGTTAAAATTTACAGAAAGTGTTTGGAACACGAAGAAAAGTATGTGTATTATGTTGAAATCTCAGTGAATCGACAAAATGACCACCCAGGTGTTTTTAACTTTCTTCATAATTGATAGAAAAATAATTGTACATGTACTGTGATTTATTTAGAATATCTACATACCAAATTTCATTTTTTATTAAAAATAACTTCTTTATGTGTTTTTTAGAGTATATTTTAATTTTCGCTTTCCTTAGTATTGGACCTTTAACTGTTTAAAATGTAGCTATATGTGTAGCTAAAACTCCCAGGATAACAAATATAAGTACATGTAGCTCATATTTTACCAATAAAGATGTCTTACTGGCTCTTTGAGCCAGGTTGGCTAATAAGGCTTTCTGGCAACTTTTCATGAAAATGACATTTGTCAACATAGTTTTAGAGAGAATAAAATATGTTTCTTAACCTCAATCATCATCCTATCAGTAAATATATATTTTTCTTTGTCAGTAGATCAATGTGATCCTGGGACTTTAAGCAGTTAAGTAATCTTATGATGACTCCCTACTATTGAGATAAAAAAAATGTTAAAAAAATATTTTCTGTTTGCTTCACCCATGTTATACGTCAAACGTTTTGGCCTAATAAACTTTTTTTTTGCTATAATGTAGTCCCTGTCATTCAAAAATAACAATTCTGCTTGTGTGTACTATTGTTTAAACACCATTTATACAGCTGTTCTCTCTAGTATATGTTTTATATTTCAGGATACATCCTTAAAGAATGCACACCGACATAAGTTTCAAATGGATTTCACCACCACAGTTTGCAGTATGGCACATATTTTTATAAATATCAGCCTCTTTGCTTGCATGTGTTTCCATTCATTCAATTCAATTTCTTTGATCACTGTGTCTCGTTATCATGTAAGCTTTCATATATTTTACCATAATTTACATATAATAAAGACTTGCATATAATAATGCCTATTGCTTAGGATGTTGTTCAAAAAATTAATGCTACATACTACTATGTCAGCAATGATGTTCTAGTTGTCAAGGTTATAAAACACATCACATACACAAACATGATTGTGCCAGAGCTACAAACTGTATTTTGTGTAGCCAATCAACCTTTGAAAAGGTAATTTCTCATGATTTCCCCTTCTTTGTGCCTTAAGATAATCATAATGTGCAGCTGAATTCATCTGTTGTTATTTAGGTGGTCTTTCACAATCATTCTCTAGTGTGACTATCCGTTAATGACCTCCAACACGATATCTTTAACACCAGTTTACTGTTGTTTGTTTTCAACACAAAAAGTCATAATATATTGACTACTTATTTTCATACACTTGAGCACATAATGCAACTAAAAATATTTAGTTGCTCAAACACGACTTTACAGTATTACAATGGCATGTAATTTTCACATACATGTCATTTCTGTTTTAACCAATTTGCCTTCTGTTAATCTGTACCTATCAAAGGATGCAATCTTTGCTGGAAGTTAATCACGAAAGGCTCCATTATGTTTTCTCAAAAATATATCCAGTCAATACATCAGCAATGGTGTGATCTGTAGAAAAAAGAATTATCTGATGAAAGTCATTGTTCATACATGTATTTGTTAACAAACCGTATAATATATAACTACATGTATATTCAAAATCTTGAGCAATCTGAAGGCCCTGATACATATTTAAGTGTGATTGAATTAGTTGGCACAACAATCTTATGGAAAATTGTTAATTCTTTTCACTAAAATTATATAGAAGTATGTAGTTGTTTCACAATTGAAATGGCAATCAAATTACAAAACAGTAAGAATTCGTCAATTTGTTTGAAATTTGATTATCAAAAGTGACCTTATTTAGAGGGGGTGTTTTCTTTCTCATGGAAGACAGCAGCTTATTCCTTTTTGTTGTACATTGCCGTCTGTGACACAGGAATGCCAAGCTTGTGACACATATCTATGGTCTGAAAACAAAAATGAAAAAAATATTAATTATTTCATACATATTTATAATCACTTTCATGGAACACATTCAACAAAGCTTTGAGTAGGCTAATGAGTAATTAACAAATAAACTTGTATCCCAGTCTACCTAAATCAAGGAAGTTTTGACATTTTCTCTCTACACTGTCTATATTATAGGCTTTATACTATTTCAGTCATAATGATTAACTAAATTAGACAATGGTTTAGATAACTACTAATATAAACAGTTAACCCCTAACGACAAGTAAACATTTAAAGAATAATGTAATCCCTAATTGTCTTAATGGTTAAGTTTTTAACTCGTTTCTTACAGAGAAATTGTAAGATTGAATCAGTCATACAGAAAGGATTAAAGTAGTTGTTTCTTAATTTGTTTTAAAAACAAAAATAATATCAAACAGGGAATGCCACGTACCAAAAACGCAGCCTCCCCAAAACGAGCCCCACAGCACCCAGAAGTGCACACCACCAACACACACACACACACACACACACACACACACACACACACACACATACAACACACACACACAACACACACACATACACACACATGTACACACACACACATACACTACCAATACACACTAGCATACAAAGCGCGGACAAAACGAACAATTAAAGGAACACAGTGGGGCAAGCCAGATTGAACATCATAATATTTGTGACGGGGACTGAGAAAATGGGTCCAGATGAGCATCAATTATTACTTCGCAAATGTAAAATGACAAATAACTAATTTTCACCAAATTTCGACTAGGCGTAACCATTTAAAAAATGATGTTTATTGGAAATGGCATTCACAAATATGCATGAAAATGATTATATCATGGCTTTATCGTAAAGCATATTACCATAGCAACCACTAATTCTGTCACATTCGAAAAAGTGAAAATGAGGGCACGGTCAATAAAAATGAGGATTTATTGAAAAGTTGAAAAATGACAACAAAATTAAAACAAGCGAAATACTAAACAATAAATTTTGTGTTATCAGGTCAAATTTCAAGAAAAAATACCGCCATATGAATGTGTAACAAGGCAATCTACAACGTCAAATATATTGACGTTAAAATTACTGTTTTGACGTCACGAACGTCATGTGAAGAATAACAATGTGTGTTATCTGAAAACAAGCATAACTTTAAAAGTAGTTGGTAGATTTACTTGAAATTTTCAATTCATAGTCAACAGACTTCACACTTTTAGAAAACATGTAAAACAAAATGTGTGATTTTTACTCATCTGGACCCATTTTCACAGTCACAGTCAATTTTAATGATTTTGTATGTGTCAGAATCTAAGTCATTGATACAACTTTTGATGACAGCAATACAATCTTGGATATACAGTGGCGCTCACGTTTTTGTTCCGTTTACCTCATGGTTGTTACCGCGTGGTAAACGCCCGGTAAACGCGGGCAATTTCACGCGTTTTACCGCGAAAAAACGGCTCATTTCCAAATATGGAAGCAGTACCCCGGTAAAGAGGCGTGTCCAAACAAGCAGCCAATCAGAAGATTCCCAGCGCGTTTTTTTCACGGCTGTTGTATTTTCATTTATCAGCGAAGTGTGTCTTCGTTTAAATACTTTGATTTGTTTACATTGAAATGTAAGCGTCCATCTTATTGCTGATCTGTTTTATCAATATAAAATCTACAGTTTAATTAAAGTTGGCATGGACATTGTTATAATAAACATACTGTACATTTATAATTTCTCTAGATTTTACTGTAAATCTATCCCAGTTCTGGATATTTTAATTTTGATATTTGTCCCGTTCATGATTACAACATCACACAGTGATTAATTCGGAGCGGCACTTTACTGTACCTGGTCTCGACACAAACAACAACAACACGAAATCTTGAATAAAATGGTTAAGAATTAACTTTACAAGTTTACAGCCCCTAAACATGGGGTCTATGGTCTTTTCAGGTAAGGGATATAACCTACATATTCATATCTTATGATCAGACCATCAGATATATGGTAAAATGTCAGGTTTTAGACTTTTAGTTAACAGTCCATGAACAATTGTATCCCTGTACAGTACTGGTGGTTTGTCGTGCGTAGTCCTTAAGTCGTGCATGTACGATTTCCCATATTTTTCATAAAAAGAATTCTCGGCCTCGCACATCAGTGTACTGGTGATTTTTGCAGCTTTACCAATTCTCGGCTTTGCCGTGATGCCGGTAGAAATTATATGAAAACTTGGTCTTTACCGTTGACCCATATGCAAGTTTAAATTTATATTAAACAAAACATTAATAATATAAAAGGCTTTTGATAACATAGAAAGAACTATTATTAAAACAATCTAGTTTCAAGGTAATGGAAGATCGTCAACTTCTTTCACTTCTAAGCTTGGTTATTATAATTATTCACACTAATAGATGCATAGAGATCAGCGATGACAGCCGAGGAGTCGCCTTTCCTGGATACATGTGCGAAGACGAGAACGACAGTCATACAGTCATACAGGCTTTAGTCATGTTAGTAAGCTGTACCGACATAAATTAAATTTGTATTTGTGAATCAAAATAACCTCTGTATGTCCTACAGCTTTTGTTTTGACCAACTAGTTCATTTGGCTCATCCTTTTGACCTGGGTTTTTTATCTGATGTTTTTTTCAGTCACATGAAGTTTGGACCCCAAAAAGTCATTTTTATAAAACACCCAGGACCAACAATCAAGTATATATAATATATATACTGGATAGTCGGTCCGGGGTAAATTTGATTATGTTGCGAAGAGTCATTTTTTATAAAACAACCCGGACATACTATCAAGCATATACTTATAATAACAGTGTCCGTATATTATGTATATTACATGTAATCTACGTACCCTGATAATACCTTGTATTATATATACTTGATTGTCGCTCGGGATGTTTACAAAAAAATAGCGAATGACAAACAAAATTCGGACAAAACTGTATTCGACTAAATTTAATATTCGAATGTATGATCGTTAAAGCCCTACCAAGCATTATAAATGCTTGAAACCATGTGGCAATGACGTCTTTAAAATGACGTCATGTATGCAATGATTTCTTGTGACGTTTCCCATGATCTTTTACATTTTATTGAAATAAACTCAACAAAATTAAAGTTTGAAACATTCTGTCATCACATAAAATAAACAAAAACATATGTTGGTTTCTATGTCATATCACGATAATTTCACTTGTTTACACCAAAAGTAGTTATTTTCACTTGTGGCTGCATCTCTCATGAAAAGATCACTTTTAGTGTCCACTCAGTGAAATTATAACATGATCTTACACCAAAACCAGCAGTTATCCGTTATATTGTCTGCGAATGATATTTATAATACCTCTATGTTGTCAAAGGCGTTTTCTTTCCTTTAAAACTCTTATAACTTGATTGGTTAACTGGCCAGTAAGACGTAAAGGCATAGCCTAGAATATAGTGTTATTTTCACCAAAGTGGTCCGTACTGATGGGAATTTAAATTTAATTGTACATAAGCCACTTGACAACTTTGTCAACCACTTAAGTCTTCGAACATTTACTAAAGTCTCCTTATGGTATATAGTATCCAGTGCTAACAGATAATATTAAAATATGGACAACCAAATCTACTTGTACATGTATTTTAAATTGTGCACTACAGTTACCCAGAGAGAGAGCTGTAATTGAATTACAGACCTGTAAATTCACAGTCAACTCCTTGATTCAGAGACTTCTCCGAAAGCTAAAGGCGAGAAAGACTATATACCCAATAACTTTGCTTCGTGGAGTGTTAGCTTTCTCGGAAATAGGAAGCAAATAGTGGTTATAACTCAAACAGGATAAACATTAAATCAGGTGCACTCCAGGGTAATATTTTGGGACCACTGCTCTTTCTATTTTATATAATTTTGCCATGCAACTAGCCTTATATATTTACCAATAATGAATTACCATAGGCTTTGCAAGTAAAGAATTGTAGGCGTTTCAGTGATGATACAAAACTACAGAAAAAAATAGATGAGCATTAATATCTCTACTAAGACACCATTTTCATTTTATTGATTTACTTCATAACTATCTTATTAAAAATTTGAATTTCTGTGTTTATGCCATAATGTCACTGACGTGGTGTCACTGAATCCAAGATGGCCGCAACCATAGAGCCAATATCGGTGATGAACTCAGATTAAAGGGGCATACCCTTTAACTAATGTCAAACTAAATAACCTCCAAATCCTAAATAATAGAATCTTTGGAAGTATTATAACTTAACCGAAAAGTTTTAGCTACATGCGTTCCCAGTCATTATTGATAAAATCAGCGGTTCAAAATATACTGCAGTACCGGAAACCATTCAATAATCTATGTAGAGTTGTTGTTGTACAATTAATGGATGGATGTGAATTATTACAGAAAGCCTACTTGTGGTAAAATGCATTACCAGTTATTATCGATAAAATCAGCGGTTTAAAATATACTGCAGTACAATTAACCATTCAATAATCTATGTAGAGTTGTTGTTGAACAATTAATGGATGGATGCAATTTAGAACAGAACACCTCTTTATTGATTCATTGTGGTAAAATGAGGCAGTTTTCGCCATAGGTTTTTCTTTGAAATTGTATTTATTTATCACTTTGCGTTCATTGAACAATCTTTGTTACGAGAATTTAATCTGCTGGTACTGAATTGTTTAAACAATATTAAGGATGTCACAAAAAATGACCGTCACTGCCAGGCATTTCATTCTTGGGGCTCAAACGGGTGTGTTGGTTACTAAGGTAAACGGCTGTACATTGCAGTATTTAACAATTATCCCAAACCAAAACCACTATTTTAAAGGCGTATATCAGAATAAGTTCTAATGGACAGATTTCTTTTAAATTTTGCACATATCAAGATCAAGCCTTTCCAAACAAAATGACATAAAGAAAAATATGGGTCACCAGGCTTGTTCCAGGGTTATACCCAATTGTGTGACCCCACCGTAAGGCCCTTTTAGGCGGATTTTTACTAATTTGAGAATATCTTTAAAAATGTTTGTTCAAACTATTCAGATGCATTACTAACCACTTTCTCTACACTATTTTAATTGAAATATAGTAATAAACTGTTGTAAAGCACCAAATCTGTTTGAATTTATCTCTTTTAGAAAAAAAGTATGTTATTCATGACAAAATTCATGAAAAAAGGGAGACAATCCGACCAATGATTGAAGAAACACAACCATATCTTTTTTTTGTATGGACAGATTTTTTTAAACCTCATATATTTATACTGTTTACAATACTAAACAATATGAACAGAAAACAAAGTGGGGTATCCAGGCTATTTTTTTCACTTTGCATCATCAAACTCCGTAAAGAACTCGAAAAAAAACGTGTTTATTTTTGGCCTTTCAGCAAGCAAACCTCTATAAATGAAAGACTATGCCAAAACTCTTCATTCACAAACTTAAACTTACTTTTCCTCAAAAAGGTCACAAAGTCTTTGTGTAAAATATCTGTAAATAAAGTAAAACCCCAAAATTTAGTAGTGCAAGTTGCCATGGTAACGCCTAAATCAAGAAAGTCAAATCCACCAAATCAAATCTAACATACAGTGCTGAAATATTCTACACTTATCAATAAAACAATAATATTTCATAATTTATAGCACAGCATGGTCCATTATAACTTGCCTATACTTGAAAATACAGAACACAATCATTCTGAATGCCAAAATACATGTATGGATATATATAACAAAATTTGGGATAATGGATACAAGGAACACTATTTCATAGTCCCAAGAATGTTCGTCATAACCAAGTTTCACTTTACATTTTATTATTGTTATCAATTAAATAGTTATACACTTTTTCAACAATAGATTTGAGTGACGTTACTCTAGGTTTGCCTGTCACAAGATTTTCTCCATAGAGCTGTGTTAACCCGTCTAACCCACCACGAGAAACAGCAAGTTTTAAATGACCCAAATTCAAACCACTTGCTGCAATTTTCTTAGCCATTAGACTAGAAAGTATTTTCTGTCTAGTAAAAAAGTCCATTGTATCCAAATTCATATCAGTCATTTTCTCATGAAAGTAACACTGCATAGATGATTTGGTGGTTTAACTAGATTCGTCAAATAGTATGTCTGAAATATCACTAGCACTCACAAGTTTTTCTAGGCTTTCCACATCTGCTAAGGCATTGTGTGCCGCATAATTTTCATTCAATGCTTTAGAGACAATATTTTGCTGAGCATAAGATTCAAGGTCTGGGTACCTCTTTTTGAACAAAGGTAAAGTATCTATAATTCCAATATCTATTGCCTGAAAACAATTAAAAGTTTACATGACTCAAATGCCCTGAGCAGTCGTGGAAAGTCAAATTTTGCAAAATTGTGACCAACAAGAATACATTGCTTCATTTCGTCCAACCATGACAGAAATAAAGTTGGAGACTCATGCAAAGACAAAGCATCTACTGGTTTTTTCATGATAGTACATAACATTACCACACACTGTTAGTCCCGTGACTTGAGAGGCTGTAGGAGATATAGGTTTAGATGTCAAAATATACTTGTTGAAGGTTTTATTGTCACATGTGGCCGCAAATTGTGTCAGATCACATAGTTTATGTAATTCAATTCAATTCAATTCAATAGTTTATTGTATAATAAGGCCTCCGGCCCATACACAAGTATAATATTATACAAAAGATTTTCATAGAGTGCATTAACATATAGGAACGTAAATACAACAAAGTTGACTATCATACAGAGATTCATGTATCGACATAGTACTTATTTTGTAAATCTCAGTATTGATCAGATTATTGAAAAACTGATAAGTATTCTTCCCTTTTTTGTAATGCATAATATATATACATGGCAACATTGCGTATGATATGTTCATTTTCAGATGACATTAAGTTACTTAACTTGTAAATTGACGTATTCTCAATATATGTATTAGGAATATATTTACAGCGAATGCTGCTATATAACGGACACAAAAATATAAAATGGTATTCGTCTTCAACATAACATTCACAGTAGGGACAGTCTCTTAACTCCCTTTCAATACCAAAATGTCTACCCTTTTCAATCATGAGTGAATGACAAGAACTTCTAAATGCTGCAATACACTTTCTGATTTTGTTGATATCAACAACATTTACATACTTTTCAACTTTATATACTGTTTTGTACTTTGCATAATAAAAAAGTTTTGCGTTATGATAACATCTATCTCTCCATTCCTGGATATACTGGTCCTTTAATCGTTGTACATATTGCAATAGAAACAGATTGGGATTGTCAACATTCTGTGCTTCCCAAACATATCCGTAGCCATTTACATACAAGTGAGTTCGTAAATCAGTTACCCAGTTATTATAACCAATACTATCATAATACATTTGCATATTGTAACACATTCGTACGTATCTGTCTTCAGGTAAGTTCAACAAACGTATCCAATATTTAACTGTACGCTTAGCAGCAAAAATATACAACGGGAATCTGCCTAAGTCACCTAAAATTGCATCATTACATGCACCTTTGTTCACTTTCATAAACCTTTTACAAGCAAAAATGTGCACATTTTCAAGACATTTTGGTTGCTTAAGACCCCAAATTTCAGAACCGTACAATGCAATAGATGCAACCTTTGAATCAAATATTTTAAAGAACGTTGTATATGGAAGACATGGATAATTGTACAATGAACTAAACAAATGCATTAGTACTTTCTTTGCCTTAAGCGACATGGCCTCTGCCATTTTGTACATAGAAAGCTTATTTGAAAAATATATTCCAACGTAAGTAAAACCATTAACTACTTCTATGTCCAATTCATTGTAATTCCATCGTTCCCTTACACTTAATCTACCTCCTCGTTTAAAAACAAGAACTTTTGATTTAGCTGTATTTACAACAAGTTTACTATCTATACAAAAATGTTTCAATATATTCAATTGCTTTTGCAGTCCGACAACCGTGTCGGATATAAAGGCTATGTCATCTGCAAATATAAGCAAAAATATTTCTACAATATGAGGAAATAATTGTATACCTCTTATTCTATTTTTACATAACAGTGAGTACAGTTCATCGATAAACAATGCAAACAGAATTGGACTCAAATTACAGCCCTGACGCAATCCGATGGGACATTCGAAACTTTTTGTTATACCATTGTTAGTTCTAACACACGCTTTTACAGAAACATATATAGACTGTATTGCATTATATAAGTTACCTTTTATGCCACCTTTTCTTAGAACTTCATACAATATGTTGTGATCCACAGAATCAAACGCTTTTTGGAAGTCAATAAATGCTACGTGCAATGTTTTCTTTTTCATACATAAATATTTACTTACAATGGCTTGAAGAATAAAAGCATTATCTACAGTGCAATATCCTGATCGAAAGCCCGCTTGGGCTTCACAAATTTTACAATAAGCATTTACATAAAATGTCAAACGCTTTGTGATAATTGCTATATAAACTTTGCTCAGAACATCTAATAAAGCTATACCACGATAATTATTTGGGTTATTTACACTACCCTTTTTGTAGAGGGGTATAACAACTGTTTTTGTCCATTGATTTGGGAATTCACCTTTGTGAAACAATCTATTAAACAACTTACGAATGAAAGGTAAAAGCACATTTACACCATATACTAAATGCTGTGGAATAATCACTCCACCAGTAGCTTTATTCAATTTCAAAGACTTTATACTATCATCTATTTCCTCGTCTGTGATACTGGAATTGAAAATTAATTGTTCAATATCATCAAAATCATCAGTTTCATTTTCAGCATCGATGTGTTCTTCATTCTCTGAATCTACATTGTTCACATGTGTAAAAAGATTGCTAAAATGATTAAACCAATCGTCCAATGAAATATTTGGTTCCTTTTTGGTTTATTAGTCAGTTTTTTAACCTCACCCCAAAAACTTTTCGAGTTACCAGTTGTATTTTCTAATTTCGACAATGCATTTTTATTAAATACAAACCTTTTACGTTTACATATATTCTTATAAACATGTTTACTATTTACATATAACAATAAGTCATTTTCACTTCGGCTAGACCGAAAACGATTCAATTGTTTTCTTGTATCAGCCTTGGCTTGTTTGCAGTCAGTGTCGAACCATGGCTTATGGTTCCTAGATTTACCACCATAGCGTTTCAATTTCTTAAATGCAACACTACTGTTCAGTATGGCATCTTCAAATGCACTTATTACCGAATTTATGTCACTGGTGTCATCATTTAATAGTGTTTCTACGTTATCAAAACTCCCATTAATAACATTTTCTGCTAGGTATCTATTATATTCACTGCAATTGTCATCTGTCAGATTATATTTAAAACGTGTATTGCTACCGGTGCCGTTACTTTTGGAACTATGAACAACATCTGGCACTTTCAGAGATAGTGATAATGGAAAATGACAACTTTCACTATTCTCTAAAATTTCAAAATTGCTGATAATATCAAACAAATTTTTAGACACTATAAAATAGTCAATAGTACTACTACCATTTTGGTTTAAGAATGTACATCCACTACTATGGGGACCGAACCGCCCATTAACAATGAAACAACCAAATGTTTGACAAAAAGATATAAGTTGGCGCCCATAAGCATTCACTATTTTATCTGATGCAAATCTATCTTTATGTACGTTGCAGTCTAAAATATCATGAAATTCATACAGATCTGGTATATACACACTGGAGGTAGTAAAATCTGGAAGATTGGCAGTCCGCGCATTAAAATCACCATTTAGCAGAAGCTCCGTATCTATATAATCTGTACTTATACACTCTTCTAATTGCTCAAAGCCTGACGTTAGGACATCGTCATAAAAAGGAGAATTGACAGGTGGAATATAAATAGCAACGTATAAAACACTTCGAGGTGTATCAAATAATAGTTTGTCAAAAAGAAGTATAACACCGTACTTAAAATTCTCACATACGCGTTTGACATATTTTGATAGTTTACTTTTAATCACTACAGTAACACCTCCCATTGGTCTTCCACCCGTTTTAGACCGTTGAGCTTTACAAGAATATGAAACATGATCTGTAAAATACTCGTCACAAACGTCAGCGTTGATATCCCATGTTTCTTGAAAACTAATCAAATCATAAGAAGAAAGCATTTCAGATAATTCATATCCAGTTAATTTTGACTTCAACCCTTCAATATTCCAACTCAGTAACTTTATGTTCGCACAAATACTAGTAAATTCTTGTGTTGGACCTTGACCGCTGTCCTATTTTCGAAAAGAGCTGCCCCCATTACCACTTACAGAAGGTGTCGCCTCCATGCTCTCTTCGGTTAACAGTTCAGCGTATTTATCTGATTGACGAGCACCGCGCCGAAATACACGAGGTCTAGATTCATTTTCAGGGTTTACTTTTGTGTATGTCACCAATTTGTCGCCTTTAAAGTAGCCATGTAAGCCCCTCAACTTCGCTTGTTTTAATTCTTGGCGCTGTATAAATGAGAGATCGTTTGAAATTCGTATACCCTTAATGCGCAACTTGTCTCGAAAATTAAATAGTCTAAATTTGTCGTCACTGTTTGCAAACTGAACAATAACCATTCTACCGTTACCATCATTAGTATCAACAACACCAACCCGCTTTGCTTTTATTAAAGTATTACTATCAGATTTGGCTTCCAACGTATCAGCTTCTTTTAATACTTCATCTTCCACTAGCTCTTTCAAACTGTATTCCTCAGATTCGCTCTCTTTCAAACCAAAAATTCTCATCGAACACTTTAATCTCTCTGATTCTGAAATAAACAACTGCTTTTCAATGTTCTGTATACGCGAATCTCTTCTGTCTTCACCATATGACACAGCTTCCATATCACCAGTCAGCACATCTTGGTCATACCGCAAACCATCAACTTTCTCTTCGACAAATCTCAATCTGCCGTCCATTTCCTTTTGATTAAATTCAACACCGTCGACCTTTTGCGCATAAAACTCAGCTCTGACTTCATAAGCATAATCTCAGACTTAACACCCCTTACTTCATTTTTGACATCACCTATTTCATTCCGTGTCTCTCTGATAGCATCCAATATAGCTTGTGTATTCTTATCTGTAATGCCACTTTCGGGTCCCGGATTTAACTTTATGTCTGCTGCCAAAATTAATAATCTTCTAGCATATGCATAGTTCGCACCATGGCTCAATTGCACACAGTCGCTAGATGTACCGTGAGA
Organism: Saxidomus purpurata; assembly: GCA_022818135.1. Classification (NCBI taxonomy): domain Eukaryota; kingdom Metazoa; phylum Mollusca; class Bivalvia; order Venerida; family Veneridae; genus Saxidomus; species Saxidomus purpurata. Next base: position 51,438,911 of record JAFMSR010000011.1, read on the forward strand.
TGTAGAAGACATACTAACACTATCGCATAAAATGATGTCATGTCCGGCAAAGTTGTCAATATAGTACTTATTGCCCCACACAACCCCGTACAGTGCAAGAAAACAGAGAAGGAAAAATACATTGACAACAAAACTTCTCAGATGTATGTCAGTACTAGAATGTGTCCGCTTATATTTCCCATATTTTATTTGCCTCGTACATGTTCTGTAACACAATATAAACGTGCCGATTCTAACTCTATATGCCATTAAGTCGATCCCCATCGTTGTTTTCGAAGTGCAAACTGTACACGACTTTGTGGTCCTTTTACGCTTCCGTAGAAAAATAAACCAATACTACACAGTCACAGGTGTGATAGTTTATACTATACTAGTACAATACATAGTATACACTGCTTTATATAGATAATCCTCGATCAATAATCAAAATCCAGGTAAACAGGTAAAGGTGATGTGTAGAAGTTTATCAAGCAAATACATCAAAGTTTCAAACTCACTTTTAAAATCCTTTTGGCATTTAATCATCCTTAAAATTCACAATCCGTACATATAAATTTCACTCTGAACTTCCTGGTAAAACGTCAGTATTTCAAACTTTTTACAGAGCCTGAAAATTTACGTCCATACTTATCGGTAAACAATCTACATGTAGTGAGTATGTAAAGAGGTTGTTTCAATTTCACAGAAAACCTTTTTACAGTCTGCTATATTGTTGATTTGTTCCTTGACAGGACACACAGTGGCCGAAGGAATTTCAACGACATCACTTACAGAAGTTGTAGCTACAGCAGTTGTATATGTCACACCCTCTCTCAATTCCTTTTGACTTGATGTTCTTTTTCTGAACTCGAAAAAAAAACGTGTTTATTTTTGGCCTTTCAGCAAGCAAACCTCTATAAATGAAAGACTATGCCAAAACTCTTCATTCACAAACTTAAACTTACTTTTCCTCAAAAAGGTCACAAAGTCTTTGTGTAAAATATCTGTAAATAAAGTAAAACCCCAAAATTTAGTAGTGCAAGTTGCCATGGTAACGCCTAAATCAAGAAAGTCAAATCCACCAAATCAAATCTAACATACAGTGCTGAAATATTCTACACTTATCAATAAAACAATAATATTTCATAATTTATAGCACAGCATGGTCCATTATAACTTGCCTATACTTGAAAATACAGAACACAATCATTCTGAATGCCAAAATACATGTATGGATATATATAACAAAATTTGGGATAATGGATACAAGGAACACTATTTCATAGTCCCAAGAATGTTCGTCATAACCAAGTTTCACTTTACATTTTATTATTGTTATCAATTAAATAGTTATACACTTTTTCAACAATAGATTTGAGTGACGTTACTCTAGGTTTGCCTGTCACAAGATTTTCTCCATAGAGCTGTGTTAACCCGTCTAACCCACCACGAGAAACAGCAAGTTTTAAATGACCCAAATTCAAACCACTTGCTGCAATTTTCTTAGCCATTAGACTAGAAAGTATTTTCTGTCTAGTAAAAAAGTCCATTGTATCCAAATTCATATCAGTCATTTTCTCATGAAAGTAACACTGCATAGATGATTTGGTGGTTTAACTAGATTCGTCAAATAGTATGTCTGAAATATCACTAGCACTCACAAGTTTTTCTAGGCTTTCCACATCTGCTAAGGCATTGTGTGCCGCATAATTTTCATTCAATGCTTTAGAGACAATATTTTGCTGAGCATAAGATTCAAGGTCTGGGTACCTCTTTTTGAACAAAGGTAAAGTATCTATAATTCCAATATCTATTGCCTGAAAACAATTAAAAGTTTACATGACTCAAATGCCCTGAGCAGTCGTGGAAAGTCAAATTTTGCAAAATTGTGACCAACAAGAATACATTGCTTCATTTCGTCCAACCATGACAGAAATAAAGTTGGAGACTCATGCAAAGACAAAGCATCTACTGGTTTTTTCATGATAGTACATAACATTACCACACACTGTTAGTCCCGTGACTTGAGAGGCTGTAGGAGATATAGGTTTAGATGTCAAAATATACTTGTTGAAGGTTTTATTGTCACATGTGGCCGCAAATTGTGTCAGATCACATAGTTTATGTAATTCAATTCAATTCAATTCAATAGTTTATTGTATAATAAGGCCTCCGGCCCATACACAAGTATAATATTATACAAAAGATTTTCATAGAGTGCATTAACATATAGGAACGTAAATACAACAAAGTTGACTATCATACAGAGATTCATGTATCGACATAGTACTTATTTTGTAAATCTCAGTATTGATCAGATTATTGAAAAACTGATAAGTATTCTTCCCTTTTTTGTAATGCATAATATATATACATGGCAACATTGCGTATGATATGTTCATTTTCAGATGACATTAAGTTACTTAACTTGTAAATTGACGTATTCTCAATATATGTATTAGGAATATATTTACAGCGAATGCTGCTATATAACGGACACAAAAATATAAAATGGTATTCGTCTTCAACATAACATTCACAGTAGGGACAGTCTCTTAACTCCCTTTCAATACCAAAATGTCTACCCTTTTCAATCATGAGTGAATGACAAGAACTTCTAAATGCTGCAATACACTTTCTGATTTTGTTGATATCAACAACATTTACATACTTTTCAACTTTATATACTGTTTTGTACTTTGCATAATAAAAAAGTTTTGCGTTATGATAACATCTATCTCTCCATTCCTGGATATACTGGTCCTTTAATCGTTGTACATATTGCAATAGAAACAGATTGGGATTGTCAACATTCTGTGCTTCCCAAACATATCCGTAGCCATTTACATACAAGTGAGTTCGTAAATCAGTTACCCAGTTATTATAACCAATACTATCATAATACATTTGCATATTGTAACACATTCGTACGTATCTGTCTTCAGGTAAGTTCAACAAACGTATCCAATATTTAACTGTACGCTTAGCAGCAAAAATATACAACGGGAATCTGCCTAAGTCACCTAAAATTGCATCATTACATGCACCTTTGTTCACTTTCATAAACCTTTTACAAGCAAAAATGTGCACATTTTCAAGACATTTTGGTTGCTTAAGACCCCAAATTTCAGAACCGTACAATGCAATAGATGCAACCTTTGAATCAAATATTTTAAAGAACGTTGTATATGGAAGACATGGATAATTGTACAATGAACTAAACAAATGCATTAGTACTTTCTTTGCCTTAAGCGACATGGCCTCTGCCATTTTGTACATAGAAAGCTTATTTGAAAAATATATTCCAACGTAAGTAAAACCATTAACTACTTCTATGTCCAATTCATTGTAATTCCATCGTTCCCTTACACTTAATCTACCTCCTCGTTTAAAAACAAGAACTTTTGATTTAGCTGTATTTACAACAAGTTTACTATCTATACAAAAATGTTTCAATATATTCAATTGCTTTTGCAGTCCGACAACCGTGTCGGATATAAAGGCTATGTCATCTGCAAATATAAGCAAAAATATTTCTACAATATGAGGAAATAATTGTATACCTCTTATTCTATTTTTACATAACAGTGAGTACAGTTCATCGATAAACAATGCAAACAGAATTGGACTCAAATTACAGCCCTGACGCAATCCGATGGGACATTCGAAACTTTTTGTTATACCATTGTTAGTTCTAACACACGCTTTTACAGAAACATATATAGACTGTATTGCATTATATAAGTTACCTTTTATGCCACCTTTTCTTAGAACTTCATACAATATGTTGTGATCCACAGAATCAAACGCTTTTTGGAAGTCAATAAATGCTACGTGCAATGTTTTCTTTTTCATACATAAATATTTACTTACAATGGCTTGAAGAATAAAAGCATTATCTACAGTGCAATATCCTGATCGAAAGCCCGCTTGGGCTTCACAAATTTTACAATAAGCATTTACATAAAATGTCAAACGCTTTGTGATAATTGCTATATAAACTTTGCTCAGAACATCTAATAAAGCTATACCACGATAATTATTTGGGTTATTTACACTACCCTTTTTGTAGAGGGGTATAACAACTGTTTTTGTCCATTGATTTGGGAATTCACCTTTGTGAAACAATCTATTAAACAACTTACGAATGAAAGGTAAAAGCACATTTACACCATATACTAAATGCTGTGGAATAATCACTCCACCAGTAGCTTTATTCAATTTCAAAGACTTTATACTATCATCTATTTCCTCGTCTGTGATACTGGAATTGAAAATTAATTGTTCAATATCATCAAAATCATCAGTTTCATTTTCAGCATCGATGTGTTCTTCATTCTCTGAATCTACATTGTTCACATGTGTAAAAAGATTGCTAAAATGATTAAACCAATCGTCCAATGAAATATTTGGTTCCTTTTTGGTTTATTAGTCAGTTTTTTAACCTCACCCCAAAAACTTTTCGAGTTACCAGTTGTATTTTCTAATTTCGACAATGCATTTTTATTAAATACAAACCTTTTACGTTTACATATATTCTTATAAACATGTTTACTATTTACATATAACAATAAGTCATTTTCACTTCGGCTAGACCGAAAACGATTCAATTGTTTTCTTGTATCAGCCTTGGCTTGTTTGCAGTCAGTGTCGAACCATGGCTTATGGTTCCTAGATTTACCACCATAGCGTTTCAATTTCTTAAATGCAACACTACTGTTCAGTATGGCATCTTCAAATGCACTTATTACCGAATTTATGTCACTGGTGTCATCATTTAATAGTGTTTCTACGTTATCAAAACTCCCATTAATAACATTTTCTGCTAGGTATCTATTATATTCACTGCAATTGTCATCTGTCAGATTATATTTAAAACGTGTATTGCTACCGGTGCCGTTACTTTTGGAACTATGAACAACATCTGGCACTTTCAGAGATAGTGATAATGGAAAATGACAACTTTCACTATTCTCTAAAATTTCAAAATTGCTGATAATATCAAACAAATTTTTAGACACTATAAAATAGTCAATAGTACTACTACCATTTTGGTTTAAGAATGTACATCCACTACTATGGGGACCGAACCGCCCATTAACAATGAAACAACCAAATGTTTGACAAAAAGATATAAGTTGGCGCCCATAAGCATTCACTATTTTATCTGATGCAAATCTATCTTTATGTACGTTGCAGTCTAAAATATCATGAAATTCATACAGATCTGGTATATACACACTGGAGGTAGTAAAATCTGGAAGATTGGCAGTCCGCGCATTAAAATCACCATTTAGCAGAAGCTCCGTATCTATATAATCTGTACTTATACACTCTTCTAATTGCTCAAAGCCTGACGTTAGGACATCGTCATAAAAAGGAGAATTGACAGGTGGAATATAAATAGCAACGTATAAAACACTTCGAGGTGTATCAAATAATAGTTTGTCAAAAAGAAGTATAACACCGTACTTAAAATTCTCACATACGCGTTTGACATATTTTGATAGTTTACTTTTAATCACTACAGTAACACCTCCCATTGGTCTTCCACCCGTTTTAGACCGTTGAGCTTTACAAGAATATGAAACATGATCTGTAAAATACTCGTCACAAACGTCAGCGTTGATATCCCATGTTTCTTGAAAACTAATCAAATCATAAGAAGAAAGCATTTCAGATAATTCATATCCAGTTAATTTTGACTTCAACCCTTCAATATTCCAACTCAGTAACTTTATGTTCGCACAAATACTAGTAAATTCTTGTGTTGGACCTTGACCGCTGTCCTATTTTCGAAAAGAGCTGCCCCCATTACCACTTACAGAAGGTGTCGCCTCCATGCTCTCTTCGGTTAACAGTTCAGCGTATTTATCTGATTGACGAGCACCGCGCCGAAATACACGAGGTCTAGATTCATTTTCAGGGTTTACTTTTGTGTATGTCACCAATTTGTCGCCTTTAAAGTAGCCATGTAAGCCCCTCAACTTCGCTTGTTTTAATTCTTGGCGCTGTATAAATGAGAGATCGTTTGAAATTCGTATACCCTTAATGCGCAACTTGTCTCGAAAATTAAATAGTCTAAATTTGTCGTCACTGTTTGCAAACTGAACAATAACCATTCTACCGTTACCATCATTAGTATCAACAACACCAACCCGCTTTGCTTTTATTAAAGTATTACTATCAGATTTGGCTTCCAACGTATCAGCTTCTTTTAATACTTCATCTTCCACTAGCTCTTTCAAACTGTATTCCTCAGATTCGCTCTCTTTCAAACCAAAAATTCTCATCGAACACTTTAATCTCTCTGATTCTGAAATAAACAACTGCTTTTCAATGTTCTGTATACGCGAATCTCTTCTGTCTTCACCATATGACACAGCTTCCATATCACCAGTCAGCACATCTTGGTCATACCGCAAACCATCAACTTTCTCTTCGACAAATCTCAATCTGCCGTCCATTTCCTTTTGATTAAATTCAACACCGTCGACCTTTTGCGCATAAAACTCAGCTCTGACTTCATAAGCATAATCTCAGACTTAACACCCCTTACTTCATTTTTGACATCACCTATTTCATTCCGTGTCTCTCTGATAGCATCCAATATAGCTTGTGTATTCTTATCTGTAATGCCACTTTCGGGTCCCGGATTTAACTTTATGTCTGCTGCCAAAATTAATAATCTTCTAGCATATGCATAGTTCGCACCATGGCTCAATTGCACACAGTCGCTAGATGTACCGTGAGATGTAGAAGACATACTAACACTATCGCATAAAATGATGTCATGTCCGGCAAAGTTGTCAATATAGTACTTATTGCCCCACACAACCCCGTACAGTGCAAGAAAACAGAGAAGGAAAAATACATTGACAACAAAACTTCTCAGATGTATGTCAGTACTAGAATGTGTCCGCTTATATTTCCCATATTTTATTTGCCTCGTACATGTTCTGTAACACAATATAAACGTGCCGATTCTAACTCTATATGCCATTAAGTCGATCCCCATCGTTGTTTTCGAAGTGCAAACTGTACACGACTTTGTGGTCCTTTTACGCTTCCGTAGAAAAATAAACCAATACTACACAGTCACAGGTGTGATAGTTTATACTATACTAGTACAATACATAGTATACACTGCTTTATATAGATAATCCTCGATCAATAATCAAAATCCAGGTAAACAGGTAAAGGTGATGTGTAGAAGTTTATCAAGCAAATACATCAAAGTTTCAAACTCACTTTTAAAATCCTTTTGGCATTTAATCATCCTTAAAATTCACAATCCGTACATATAAATTTCACTCTGAACTTCCTGGTAAAACGTCAGTATTTCAAACTTTTTACAGAGCCTGAAAATTTACGTCCATACTTATCGGTAAACAATCTACATGTAGTGAGTATGTAAAGAGGTTGTTTCAATTTCACAGAAAACCTTTTTACAGTCTGCTATATTGTTGATTTGTTCCTTGACAGGACACACAGTGGCCGAAGGAATTTCAACGACATCACTTACAGAAGTTGTAGCTACAGCAGTTGTATATGTCACACCCTCTCTCAATTCCTTTTGACTTGATGTTCTTTTTCTGAACTCGAAAAAAAACGTGTTTATTTTTGGCCTTTCAGCAAGCAAACCTCTATAAATGAAAGACTATGCCAAAACTCTTCATTCACAAACTTAAACTTACTTTTCCTCAAAAAGGTCACAAAGTCTTTGTGTAAAATATCTGTAAATAAAGTAAAACCCCAAAATTTAGTAGTGCAAGTTGCCATGGTAACGCCTAAATCAAGAAAGTCAAATCCACCAAATCAAATCTAACATACAGTGCTGAAATATTCTACACTTATCAATAAAACAATAATATTTCATAATTTATAGCACAGCATGGTCCATTATAACTTGCCTATACTTGAAAATACAGAACACAATCATTCTGAATGCCAAAATACATGTATGGATATATATAACAAAATTTGGGATAATGGATACAAGGAACACTATTTCATAGTCCCAAGAATGTTCGTCATAACCAAGTTTCACTTTACATTTTATTATTGTTATCAATTAAATAGTTATACACTTTTTCAACAATAGATTTGAGTGACGTTACTCTAGGTTTGCCTGTCACAAGATTTTCTCCATAGAGCTGTGTTAACCCGTCTAACCCACCACGAGAAACAGCAAGTTTTAAATGACCCAAATTCAAACCACTTGCTGCAATTTTCTTAGCCATTAGACTAGAAAGTATTTTCTGTCTAGTAAAAAAGTCCATTGTATCCAAATTCATATCAGTCATTTTCTCATGAAAGTAACACTGCATAGATGATTTGGTGGTTTAACTAGATTCGTCAAATAGTATGTCTGAAATATCACTAGCACTCACAAGTTTTTCTAGGCTTTCCACATCTGCTAAGGCATTGTGTGCCGCATAATTTTCATTCAATGCTTTAGAGACAATATTTTGCTGAGCATAAGATTCAAGGTCTGGGTACCTCTTTTTGAACAAAGGTAAAGTATCTATAATTCCAATATCTATTGCCTGAAAACAATTAAAAGTTTACATGACTCAAATGCCCTGAGCAGTCGTGGAAAGTCAAATTTTGCAAAATTGTGACCAACAAGAATACATTGCTTCATTTCGTCCAACCATGACAGAAATAAAGTTGGAGACTCATGCAAAGACAAAGCATCTACTGGTTTTTTCATGATAGTACATAACATTACCACACACTGTTAGTCCCGTGACTTGAGAGGCTGTAGGAGATATAGGTTTAGATGTCAAAATATACTTGTTGAAGGTTTTATTGTCACATGTGGCCGCAAATTGTGTCAGATCACATAGTTTATGTAATTCAATTCAATTCAATTCAATAGTTTATTGTATAATAAGGCCTCCGGCCCATACACAAGTATAATATTATACAAAAGATTTTCATAGAGTGCATTAACATATAGGAACGTAAATACAACAAAGTTGACTATCATACAGAGATTCATGTATCGACATAGTACTTATTTTGTAAATCTCAGTATTGATCAGATTATTGAAAAACTGATAAGTATTCTTCCCTTTTTTGTAATGCATAATATATATACATGGCAACATTGCGTATGATATGTTCATTTTCAGATGACATTAAGTTACTTAACTTGTAAATTGACGTATTCTCAATATATGTATTAGGAATATATTTACAGCGAATGCTGCTATATAACGGACACAAAAATATAAAATGGTATTCGTCTTCAACATAACATTCACAGTAGGGACAGTCTCTTAACTCCCTTTCAATACCAAAATGTCTACCCTTTTCAATCATGAGTGAATGACAAGAACTTCTAAATGCTGCAATACACTTTCTGATTTTGTTGATATCAACAACATTTACATACTTTTCAACTTTATATACTGTTTTGTACTTTGCATAATAAAAAAGTTTTGCGTTATGATAACATCTATCTCTCCATTCCTGGATATACTGGTCCTTTAATCGTTGTACATATTGCAATAGAAACAGATTGGGATTGTCAACATTCTGTGCTTCCCAAACATATCCGTAGCCATTTACATACAAGTGAGTTCGTAAATCAGTTACCCAGTTATTATAACCAATACTATCATAATACATTTGCATATTGTAACACATTCGTACGTATCTGTCTTCAGGTAAGTTCAACAAACGTATCCAATATTTAACTGTACGCTTAGCAGCAAAAATATACAACGGGAATCTGCCTAAGTCACCTAAAATTGCATCATTACATGCACCTTTGTTCACTTTCATAAACCTTTTACAAGCAAAAATGTGCACATTTTCAAGACATTTTGGTTGCTTAAGACCCCAAATTTCAGAACCGTACAATGCAATAGATGCAACCTTTGAATCAAATATTTTAAAGAACGTTGTATATGGAAGACATGGATAATTGTACAATGAACTAAACAAATGCATTAGTACTTTCTTTGCCTTAAGCGACATGGCCTCTGCCATTTTGTACATAGAAAGCTTATTTGAAAAATATATTCCAACGTAAGTAAAACCATTAACTACTTCTATGTCCAATTCATTGTAATTCCATCGTTCCCTTACACTTAATCTACCTCCTCGTTTAAAAACAAGAACTTTTGATTTAGCTGTATTTACAACAAGTTTACTATCTATACAAAAATGTTTCAATATATTCAATTGCTTTTGCAGTCCGACAACCGTGTCGGATATAAAGGCTATGTCATCTGCAAATATAAGCAAAAATATTTCTACAATATGAGGAAATAATTGTATACCTCTTATTCTATTTTTACATAACAGTGAGTACAGTTCATCGATAAACAATGCAAACAGAATTGGACTCAAATTACAGCCCTGACGCAATCCGATGGGACATTCGAAACTTTTTGTTATACCATTGTTAGTTCTAACACACGCTTTTACAGAAACATATATAGACTGTATTGCATTATATAAGTTACCTTTTATGCCACCTTTTCTTAGAACTTCATACAATATGTTGTGATCCACAGAATCAAACGCTTTTTGGAAGTCAATAAATGCTACGTGCAATGTTTTCTTTTTCATACATAAATATTTACTTACAATGGCTTGAAGAATAAAAGCATTATCTACAGTGCAATATCCTGATCGAAAGCCCGCTTGGGCTTCACAAATTTTACAATAAGCATTTACATAAAATGTCAAACGCTTTGTGATAATTGCTATATAAACTTTGCTCAGAACATCTAATAAAGCTATACCACGATAATTATTTGGGTTATTTACACTACCCTTTTTGTAGAGGGGTATAACAACTGTTTTTGTCCATTGATTTGGGAATTCACCTTTGTGAAACAATCTATTAAACAACTTACGAATGAAAGGTAAAAGCACATTTACACCATATACTAAATGCTGTGGAATAATCACTCCACCAGTAGCTTTATTCAATTTCAAAGACTTTATACTATCATCTATTTCCTCGTCTGTGATACTGGAATTGAAAATTAATTGTTCAATATCATCAAAATCATCAGTTTCATTTTCAGCATCGATGTGTTCTTCATTCTCTGAATCTACATTGTTCACATGTGTAAAAAGATTGCTAAAATGATTAAACCAATCGTCCAATGAAATATTTGGTTCCTTTTTGGTTTATTAGTCAGTTTTTTAACCTCACCCCAAAAACTTTTCGAGTTACCAGTTGTATTTTCTAATTTCGACAATGCATTTTTATTAAATACAAACCTTTTACGTTTACATATATTCTTATAAACATGTTTACTATTTACATATAACAATAAGTCATTTTCACTTCGGCTAGACCGAAAACGATTCAATTGTTTTCTTGTATCAGCCTTGGCTTGTTTGCAGTCAGTGTCGAACCATGGCTTATGGTTCCTAGATTTACCACCATAGCGTTTCAATTTCTTAAATGCAACACTACTGTTCAGTATGGCATCTTCAAATGCACTTATTACCGAATTTATGTCACTGGTGTCATCATTTAATAGTGTTTCTACGTTATCAAAACTCCCATTAATAACATTTTCTGCTAGGTATCTATTATATTCACTGCAATTGTCATCTGTCAGATTATATTTAAAACGTGTATTGCTACCGGTGCCGTTACTTTTGGAACTATGAACAACATCTGGCACTTTCAGAGATAGTGATAATGGAAAATGACAACTTTCACTATTCTCTAAAATTTCAAAATTGCTGATAATATCAAACAAATTTTTAGACACTATAAAATAGTCAATAGTACTACTACCATTTTGGTTTAAGAATGTACATCCACTACTATGGGGACCGAACCGCCCATTAACAATGAAACAACCAAATGTTTGACAAAAAGATATAAGTTGGCGCCCATAAGCATTCACTATTTTATCTGATGCAAATCTATCTTTATGTACGTTGCAGTCTAAAATATCATGAAATTCATACAGATCTGGTATATACACACTGGAGGTAGTAAAATCTGGAAGATTGGCAGTCCGCGCATTAAAATCACCATTTAGCAGAAGCTCCGTATCTATATAATCTGTACTTATACACTCTTCTAATTGCTCAAAGCCTGACGTTAGGACATCGTCATAAAAAGGAGAATTGACAGGTGGAATATAAATAGCAACGTATAAAACACTTCGAGGTGTATCAAATAATAGTTTGTCAAAAAGAAGTATAACACCGTACTTAAAATTCTCACATACGCGTTTGACATATTTTGATAGTTTACTTTTAATCACTACAGTAACACCTCCCATTGGTCTTCCACCCGTTTTAGACCGTTGAGCTTTACAAGAATATGAAACATGATCTGTAAAATACTCGTCACAAACGTCAGCGTTGATATCCCATGTTTCTTGAAAACTAATCAAATCATAAGAAGAAAGCATTTCAGATAATTCATATCCAGTTAATTTTGACTTCAACCCTTCAATATTCCAACTCAGTAACTTTATGTTCGCACAAATACTAGTAAATTCTTGTGTTGGACCTTGACCGCTGTCCTATTTTCGAAAAGAGCTGCCCCCATTACCACTTACAGAAGGTGTCGCCTCCATGCTCTCTTCGGTTAACAGTTCAGCGTATTTATCTGATTGACGAGCACCGCGCCGAAATACACGAGGTCTAGATTCATTTTCAGGGTTTACTTTTGTGTATGTCACCAATTTGTCGCCTTTAAAGTAGCCATGTAAGCCCCTCAACTTCGCTTGTTTTAATTCTTGGCGCTGTATAAATGAGAGATCGTTTGAAATTCGTATACCCTTAATGCGCAACTTGTCTCGAAAATTAAATAGTCTAAATTTGTCGTCACTGTTTGCAAACTGAACAATAACCATTCTACCGTTACCATCATTAGTATCAACAACACCAACCCGCTTTGCTTTTATTAAAGTATTACTATCAGATTTGGCTTCCAACGTATCAGCTTCTTTTAATACTTCATCTTCCACTAGCTCTTTCAAACTGTATTCCTCAGATTCGCTCTCTTTCAAACCAAAAATTCTCATCGAACACTTTAATCTCTCTGATTCTGAAATAAACAACTGCTTTTCAATGTTCTGTATACGCGAATCTCTTCTGTCTTCACCATATGACACAGCTTCCATATCACCAGTCAGCACATCTTGGTCATACCGCAAACCATCAACTTTCTCTTCGACAAATCTCAATCTGCCGTCCATTTCCTTTTGATTAAATTCAACACCGTCGACCTTTTGCGCATAAAACTCAGCTCTGACTTCATAAGCATAATCTCAGACTTAACACCCCTTACTTCATTTTTGACATCACCTATTTCATTCCGTGTCTCTCTGATAGCATCCAATATAGCTTGTGTATTCTTATCTGTAATGCCACTTTCGGGTCCCGGATTTAACTTTATGTCTGCTGCCAAAATTAATAATCTTCTAGCATATGCATAGTTCGCACCATGGCTCAATTGCACACAGTCGCTAGATGTACCGTGAGATGTAGAAGACATACTAACACTATCGCATAAAATGATGTCATGTCCGGCAAAGTTGTCAATATAGTACTTATTGCCCCACACAACCCCGTACAGTGCAAGAAAACAGAGAAGGAAAAATACATTGACAACAAAACTTCTCAGATGTATGTCAGTACTAGAATGTGTCCGCTTATATTTCCCATATTTTATTTGCCTCGTACATGTTCTGTAACACAATATAAACGTGCCGATTCTAACTCTATATGCCATTAAGTCGATCCCCATCGTTGTTTTCGAAGTGCAAACTGTACACGACTTTGTGGTCCTTTTACGCTTCCGTAGAAAAATAAACCAATACTACACAGTCACAGGTGTGATAGTTTATACTATACTAGTACAATACATAGTATACACTGCTTTATATAGATAATCCTCGATCAATAATCAAAATCCAGGTAAACAGGTAAAGGTGATGTGTAGAAGTTTATCAAGCAAATACATCAAAGTTTCAAACTCACTTTTAAAATCCTTTTGGCATTTAATCATCCTTAAAATTCACAATCCGTACATATAAATTTCACTCTGAACTTCCTGGTAAAACGTCAGTATTTCAAACTTTTTACAGAGCCTGAAAATTTACGTCCATACTTATCGGTAAACAATCTACATGTAGTGAGTATGTAAAGAGGTTGTTTCAATTTCACAGAAAACCTTTTTACAGTCTGCTATATTGTTGATTTGTTCCTTGACAGGACACACAGTGGCCGAAGGAATTTCAACGACATCACTTACAGAAGTTGTAGCTACAGCAGTTGTATATGTCACACCCTCTCTCAATTCCTTTTGACTTGATGTTCTTTTTCTGTTCAATTTCCTCTCCAGCTTCTTTTTTTGAATACCTTTGAACTTTCAAAATCTAACCTTTTCCTTTTGATTATATCTAACCGTACAGCAATCTTTCTATACACATTTCCAGGTGAGACACCCAATGACTTATTTACTTTATTTACATATTTGAATCCTAAATTCTTTTGGGCCACTGCACATTCTACGCTATGTTTCAAACTTGATGAGGCAGAATAGTGGCAACGTTTTGGAGCTTTTGAAGAAATCCATACTGTTGAATGACTACATCTCTGGTACTGGCACCAGGAGCGATTTTGTCAACATTTTGTACAAACACTTGGAACACACTCGTGAGGTCTTTTTTATCTCTTCTCCTGAAAGATTTCTGCCATAAGGTAGAGAACTGTGCTTATAACCAACTGGATCTTTATGAAATGTGCACCATGTAGGGTCACAACTCACATCGTCTCCAAAAGCATGGGGTACAATTTGGTTTAACGCACTGGATAAACCATTTGGGTCGTCCTTGTTCTGTGCCACAGCATAGGAGAAACACTTCTGGAAATATTGGATGACTTTGACTGTCAGTGTTTTATATCTTGTCTGTAATTTATACATCTTGTTTCCTAGATGTTTTAGTGTGATTTATGTCTGACCATTTAGTTACAGGTGTTTTACTGACTTGTCTAATTTTGGCCATAGTTGTACAATCATCGTCCATAATCATGGTGCCAACAGTCACACCCTGCTTCTCTAAATTATCCACCAAACAAGCACCTACATCGGGCTCCATACCTTTCGAACTTACAGTCCAGTTCTTTTAGCAGTCATGTTCAGGTGTTGAAATACCTTTCGCAGCATAAAATGTACATTTTCTGCAGTTTTTCGAACGGACATCAAAACCTACAATTTTACCATTTTGGTTGCCAATCATTGTTCCGACACCAGATAAACTGTCATAACACCTTCTGGAACCCCTTTTCTGCCAACCCATATCATATTTTACTTGACACAATGGCACAGCCTCTTCCTGGCACTGCTCACTCTGGCTACTTGAAATAGTCTTAGTACATGATGGAAGGCTGACAAAAGTCAAACACTAAACTGTAATATGTGCTAAAATACTTTATTATATACCTACTAGTGTGAATCTAAATTTTCTTTAGCATTTGTGCTGTAAAATACAACAACTTGTATCAGATTTTCCGTATCAGATTAATTAAGCCGTTTCTTAGCTGTTCATCGTGTAAGTTGTACACAAATGCATACACATATCATATTCCTACGCTAAAAGTTGAAAAAGATCCACATTGCTGCAGTAAAGTAAGTTTCATTCTATTGTGGTAACATGTTTTTATGTCACACTTGAAGACAAATTAATACAATGTCCTTTTCGCATTAAATGTGACGGGACGTTATTTCAAACAACATGAAAACGGTCATGTCATTGCTTTGATTTTATCTCCTTTCTGGTATCTGCGTATTGCTGACCCGTATGGACCCTGATATGTGTTCAGTTTTTATTACAATTTGATTTGTCAACACATTTACCTGTGGTGGTGAAGAGCGGGCTTTTTCTTAGTCGTGCAGTCCCGCTCAGCGAGACATGTTCTTTTCAGTAAAATTGAATCTTTCTAGCTTTTATTAATTTCATTTGGATGTAGGATTTTGGGTATGTATTTGGCATTCTCATGGTTTGCAAGTTCTTTATGTTTATGCAATATACAGTAAAACTTCGTTAACTCGAGCATCGATAACTCGAGAACCCCGGATAACTCGAGGACTCATGTCGGTCCCGGCAATTTTGCCTATATGTTTAACCAGAAAATACTATCGATAACTCGAGCATCGATAACTCGAGAACCCCGGATAACTCGAGGAATACCTGTGGTCCCGCCAGGTAGATTTCTTACTAAATTACCTGCGGCAACTCGAGGTCACTGATTATCAGATTTTTCTCACCTCCGATGGTGCATCATTATTTTGACACGTCATGGGAAAACGTTTATTGATAATTGATTGTTCTCGTTAATTATCGATTAATCGGCCGTCCAGTGGCTAAAATGTATAAAATGTTATTCGCACATTTAAATCGCCTTAAATCATGTGTAATTACAGCCACTTGTTACTTTTATTGAATAAGAAGAAAATAAAAAAAATATGTTTGCGAGTTTTTAATTACGAGAACTTAATGATGAGAAGATGGACATTTTGAGTCTGGGTAGACATTTGATGTTCAAGCTTGAGAGAAAATCCCAATCTGCATATTCTTTCTAGAATTATAGAAATAAACACGAAAAGATTATAGAAATAAACATCTAGCGAAGAACCCGATCTCGGGGGGATACAGTAGCTAGATCGGACAAGCAGAAAACCAAAACAGGAACGAAATGCAAGTTGGAGACGAAGATCATTGAGTTTAAATACAATGCCATCATGGAAGTTAAAAAGGGTCATGACTGAAAGAAATGTGCCTTTTCTTTGTTTCAAAGCTGTTTCATAGCTATCTTTTGCCTATGCAGAAAAACTTATAAAATTTCCATGGTTCGGATAACTCGAGAACCCGGATAACTCGAGTATTACTCGTCCCCGTGCGACCTCGAGTTATCGAGGTTTTACTGTAATTGTTGTTTATCATGTAAACAAATACTTCTATAGCTTCGACAGATTTCATATGTACGTGCAAGATGTGACATTCAAAATGGCAGTACGTTTAGTAACAGTTACTTTCAATCCATATTTTAACTATCTTGTAATAAAACACGTTGAAAACTCTTTGCACACAATCTTGATGTTAACCTTGCAGTTTAACAGTGCAGACTACTTACTATCACAGGGAGGCAGACTGATATGATTTTTGGGAGAGTGATCTTTAGTGATCTTGGTGATCAGATACATAATTTGGTAAGTCTCAAGATTGTATTTTTGGAAGATGTTTCTATTGTAATAGGCAATTGTTTAATAAATGATACCGCTATTATAAGAGAACTGTGTAATATTGACCACTACACAAAATGTACTGTTCAGACCATATTTAGTAACACATACATGTAGTTGTTGAGTACATGTATAATTGTTTGCGTAACTACTATTATGATTAAGTATGTTAAATGCATTACTCCTTATGTTATTTTAACTCTTATTCATTGTTGTTGTTAATACTGTATATTTTAGGTCACTGGAATGAAATGCTAGATGTTTGACAGTACCAGTACAGTTCAGACTGTTTACACTGCACTGCCTGCAGTAGTCTATCCATGGAGTAATATTAACATGTAATACATCATAGATTGTTTACGGTGCACTGCAGTAGCCATAGTCTATCCGTGGAGTATAATTGCAATGTTGAACTGTAGTATACATTACAGACTGTTTATATTATGCCAGTGTAACAATTGTGTTAAATGATTTACAGTATAACAGAGAGTAAATATATGCTGAAATAGAACTGGATTTGTGTCGTGACACTGTTTTAAATCTATAAGGGTTATCAGAATCCACCGGCTTTTATAGTTATATCCAACTCTCATTTAACTCTAAAAGCGCCTCCGCTACATAAATAGACCAGGGAAGACACAAGTGACGTCATTGACGTCATATAAAATGTGACACAAAATAGCGAGTTACAGTTGTAGAGCATCTTTACATGACTGATCTGCTATACTGCTAATATGGGTGCCAACCTCTAGCTCTCGGTCTTTCAAACTATTGAAAGAAATGGTAGGAATTTCTAATGTAAATACAAAGTTCTGTATTTGTCTGTTACCTGATACACTGTGCATCATTCCTGAACTAATTTTTTTTTTTAGATTTTATAAGATGAAGATTTGAGTTTGAGCTGTCCCCTGACAAAAGCAACATAGTGCAATTGCGGCCACAATGGATCCAGATCAGTCTGCATATCCATGCAATATTACCAGGTTCCACGCGGCTTTGCATGAAGTCGGCACAAATAAATGCAGGTTAAGTTAGCTATTCTTAGTCTATATTTCTAAAACAATTCATGAATGGCAGATGAATTTAGATTTATAAATGTTATTCAAGGAGTGTCTTATCTGTAAATTTATTTTCACAAGAACAAGCTGCTAGCTGACAAATTCCAAAGTCTATGAAAAAGTTAATTTCAGAATACTAATTATTCAAGCTGTTTAAAAAAATGTTTAAACAAACAACAACTTAAAATATTAAAATGAACAAGATTACCACACTATTACATATAAATCTACTTAATAAAAAAAATGATATAGAGAAAAAAATCAAAGCATGAAAGAAAATATTGTATACATGCAGGGGTAGGACTAAAAGTGAAGTTAGAGAAAAGAGAAGTATTAGGAAACTCAGATATGATATAAAAATAAACTAAGAAGTATTGTGGTTAATCAGTTATGCATAACAGATATACAAGGTAAATACAATAGGGTTATTAGTATAGTAACGTGATCCAGCATGCCGGATTTGCTCGAGTCGTGCGTCGGATCATACGAGTGCGTAGCACGAGTTTGATCCGACCTCAACGAGAGCCAATCCGGCTTATGGATCACATTACTATACTAATAACCCTTTTATTATATACCATTTGACAATTGTCTGCCCGATAAACTAAATTTAAATGACATGCTAAGCGAAAATTGAAGAAAAACCCTTTTTAGCGCGAAATATACGTAGTGTGCGACGTCAATTTATTGACGTCATCGTATAAACAAATAGTGACGACCCAGTCAAAAGCGACGTTATAAACGTCATGTGCATTTGAGGGCCAATTGAATACACTCTTACAAATTTGCCGCGCTATTTGTATTGCACGTACATACAATACGGATTTTTTTTCTGTCGGGCTGTATTTGATGGTTGAATATACGCTGTATTTTTGGCAGAATATTTATAGGTATATAATATATGTTATTACAGTGATTAGTACAACACCTTCACCAAAAGAAATAACTTACTTTGTTGTCACTAGAATTAAGCTGAAACATTAAGAAAAAGTTGTTTTGAAATTTGTTTATAGATCTATCATGGTAAAAGGGGAGACATTTGTTTAGGTGACCGGATAACATAGACCGTACAGCATTCACCCTGTAAGAGAAAGGTCCCGGGTTCAAATCCTCTTCAGACTGCACTTTTTTCTCATCCAGTGACATTCAGCGCTCAACATGAGAACGTCACAGCATTGTATGTTTTTTATCGAAAGTCTCCGAGGCCTGTAAATGCTTCATTTCATTCTATTCTCGGAAATTCTAGCCAAAAGCCGGTGGCATTTTCATTATAAAATAATTTTTAAAAATTCACACACCTTATTCCCCCTTTTTTAAGCCAAAAAATGACCTAGATCTACTAGCTTTGAAGAGTGAGCCTTGAAATTTAAATCCATCATAAGTGCAATTTATTTCCAACATTTACACTGGGAATTCCAAACAAACAAAGAAGAACAACAATTTTGAAACCTTAGAACGTATGTACAGTATATAGTTAACTGTCTTTTGCATACAAGCATATAAATATCCATGTGTACCAATCTACTTCATGTACCTAGCATTTGACCAGCATGTGTATTACATTTACATGGTTACACTCTGCATCATCTGTACATCAGCCTAATAACAACAGTACTTTTTTAAGACATACACCATCTATCTGCCTTTCTCCTTTAAAGCTACATTCTGCACAGTCATTTTATATTCCACGTACTAATTTTAATTCTCCAGCTGTTTTTCGTAATAATCTACGTATTCGTCTATCACCTTTAACTTCTACTATACTGAAGAAATATAAAATAAAACATACAAATTTTCCGCAGAGATGTAGAGGGTACCGTTCTATTAACAAGTGCAATGCTAAGAGGTGCGGTTGTTGCAATCATTTATCGCACAGGTCTACAATTACCTCAAATGTTAACGGCAGAACTTTTAATGTGGTACTTAATTCTGACGTTGATTGAAATACGTCCCACATGATTTATGTACTGACTTGAAACGTACCTAATTGTGGTATTCAGTATGTTGGGCAAACTGGGCGATCTTTAAAAATTCGTTTCCGCGAGCATTCTTACAAAATGCGAAGTCGGAATAAGTTCACTACATTTTTATATCAACACTTTCGTAAATCTGGCCATACAATTGATCAGGTAACCATTCAGCCAGTAGAGCAAATCGTCTATGATATAAATTGTACATCTAGTTTTAAAATCAAAGCCAGACATTTAGCAGAATTCAAATGGATTAAAAATTTACAGTCACCGTTTCCGTTGGGCTTAAATGATAATATTTATCAAGAAAGTAATAACTCTAAAAACTAAAAACCACATCTTTATCTATTCAGTCTCTTAAAAAAACTAGACGAGGAAGCGGACCAGTACGTTATTCAAACAGATCCGTTTTACACTGTGTCATATCTTATCCAAAATTACACACAACACGTTCTCCGTCCACACATTGACACTCAATCTGATCATGATAGACATTTTCTTAAAATTCATTTCATTAATAAAGGTATTGACTTCATCGATGTACCCAGTATATTTCGTGATAGACGTGTCATTGATTCTGTGCCTAAGTATTTCCGAAACTCCGAAGTTCCTATTATCTGTTATAAATATAAAACACCTGTTAGAAATGTTATATTCAATTACAATAAAATTGTTTCCGACCTAGATGTTCAAACAAATACCCCTTCTTACTGCGAATGTAAAAACTCGAAATTTTGCTATTCAGATGCCGGTCATGTCATCACTGGTAATTTTGATATTATTAAAGACAAGCGTATTCGTAATTTATTCTTTAAAGGACTAAAATACAGAATTCCTTCTACTATTGATTTTCATGCTTGTCGTGGTTATATGGCGGAATCCATCGAAACTTTTTGTGTTAAATGGTGTCGTCGTGAGAATGCTGATCCAAATGCATTAACGTCTTGGAAACGAAGTATTTTTAACATTGTCGAGTCTCGTATAAAATTTTACCAAACAAATGAACACCTACTTCCATCAAAACCCAAGTTTACTTTAAGACATCTGAAAAAGGAAATCCAAGAATTTCATTCTAAGTATGTCTTAGTTCCAGCAGACAAGGCGGCCAACAATATTATCATCATTTGACGCCTACATTATATTAATGTTTTACAAAACGAACTAAATAGCACTAAAGCTTATATATTGAGTCCTTCCGTTGAACAAAATGTGGTCACTGATCACATCAGTGAAGTTTCTAATTTGAAAGTTCGTATAGATGATCAACATATTAAACTTCCTACTATGTACTGGATTCCTAAATTACATAAACAACCATATAAAGCTCGTTTCATCGCTAATTCAAGCTCTTGTACCACTACAAATATTTCAAAACTATTAACATCTTGCCTAACTGCTATAAAAGCCCACGTGAAAAGATATTGTGATAAAGTATACGAAAACTCTGGTAAACATTTATTTTGGTCGATCAAAAATTCTGGCGAAATCCTGGATAAGTTTAAAGTTAATAATTACAAAGTAACTTCAGTCAGTACATACGATTTTTCTACTCTGTATACCACTTTACCACATCATTTGATAAATGACAAGCTAACTGCCCTAATTCAAAAGACTTTTGCCAGGGAGAATACTACATTTCTCGCCTGCAATTTCGATAAAGCTTTTTTTACTAGCTGTATTGTTAAACATTATACTATGTGGACCTGTGACGAAGTTTGTAAAGCCCTTTCCTTTTTATTGAACAACATTTATATAAGGTTTGGGAATGCAGTTTTCAGACAAGTAATCGGTATTCCCATGGGAACTAATTGTGCACCCCTTGTCGCAGATTTGTTTTTATATTGTTATGAAAGAGACTTTATGTTGAGTCTTTCTCCAGATACGCAGGCAGACATTATCACTGCTTTTAATAATACATCACGCTATCTGGATGATATTCTTAATATGGATAACCCGTTTTTTGGTCAATTGGTGGACACTATTTATCCCCGGGAACTCCAGTTAATTAAAACTAACAATTTGGATACTGGTGCTTCATTTTTAGATTTACATCTCTCTATTTATAACAATATTATACATACAAAAATTTATGACAAGAGGGATGATTTTGATTTTAGTATTGTAAATTTCCCCCATTTGGATGGGGATGTACCTCATGCTACATCTTATGGGGTATACATTTCTCAGTTAATTCGGTTTGCCAGAGCGTGTAGTCATGTTGAGGATTTCAATGAACGTAATCAATATATTACAAATAAACTTCTTCAACAGGGCTACCGTTATTACAAATTGCGTAAATATTTTGCTAAATTTTACTATCGTAATTCTGATTTGGTTTTGAAATTCAATAGTAATCTAAAGACTCTTCTGCGAGAAGGTATTTCAAAACCCGATTTTTATGGGGATGTGGTTTACAAACTTCGTAAGATTTTGGGTCATGGCAATTTTCCAACTGTATTTGCTAAAATTATAAAACGTTTTGTTAAAAGAGGTTACGACCCAACTATTTTGAGACACACCGCATGTTTGGTGTTCAACCCGTTTACAGTTGGACGCTATGCTTCCCTCTTTGATTGTGTCTGACGGAAGAGGGGGACGACTCTGTGATGGGCAGTTTTTAAATCCCACTGGGACGAAACTGTTTTGATTTCTGTCCTCTGGCCTGTTTCGTCGGGCCCTTAAGGGTGTTTCTCTTGGTGCTCTGCCTTCTGCAAAGGCATTGAGTACATACGTTTTTTGGTTCTCAAGGTTTGCTTTTTATATATTTATACACGAGTATTTTTGTGTTTTACATACCATGCCTTTTGTTTCCATTGCGTGTGTTAGAGATTCACCTAGCAGGGATTACTTTTATTTACACTGTCCTGTGACTTTGGAACATGGTGGGGGTAAGAGTGAGGTTGGGTGCGCACCATAAACCGGTTTAAGCTCCCCAGTGGTGTTTTTGCCACTGACCGTTCCAAGGCGGTGCCCCACTGTGTTCCTTTAATTGTTCGTTTTGTCCTCGTGCTTTGTATGCTAGTGTGTGTTGGTAGTGTACGTGTGTGTGTGTGTACATGATTGTGTGTATGTGTGTGTTGTGTGTGTGTGTGTGTTGGTGGTGTGCACTTCTGGGTGCTGTGGGGCTCGTTTTGGGGAGGCTACGTTTTTGGTACGTGGCTTTCCCTGTTTGATATTATTTTTGTTTTTAAATTACGTCACTCACTACCGCGAGAC
Source organism: Saxidomus purpurata (assembly GCA_022818135.1). NCBI lineage: Eukaryota > Metazoa > Mollusca > Bivalvia > Venerida > Veneridae > Saxidomus > Saxidomus purpurata. The sequence goes on from JAFMSR010000011.1 coordinate 51,462,382, forward strand.
GTATGGTTTTGTACTACCGTATTTATCTCAGAAGTGGTAACGTGTTATTTTATCCTTGGATTTAACATCTTACATTAGCGCATTTAATATTAAAATAATTTACTTACCAATTTATAAACACTGAAAATTAATGTAGTTTTTTTAACCAGCATTTAAATTTTTGTCGTTTGGTTCACAAGTAAACGACCCGTCCCAACAATATGTTATACCCCCAGGGGTGTTTAAAAAGAGGAATACGTAACATTGAGGCTATAACACAATGTCACAAGTTTCAAGACGAAAAAAGGCTTACCAACTGCCGCCTAAGTGTTGACATCAAATACTTGAGCACCTTTCTCGTGGACATGATGTGCCTTGCTAGTAGTAACACTGTTGATGATACCACATGTACACATGATATAAAGAGTAGATCCAAATCCACGTCGTGTCTCTGACTCTGTGTTTTCTAAGTCTAATAATGCATGACAATCGGAGCACTTCAGCTGTTTGGCAAGGTGACCCAGTTCAATAATTCGCCTGCCGACACTCCAAGTCAATGCATCGTTATCAGTGGGCTGCTCAGTGTCAGATTCGGATGATAAATTGTCCGAAATAATGGTACAGTTGTCAGGAGAGTCGTTATGAATATTTGAACCAAATAACTTTCGTTTCTGCAGTAGGTCGGTAGAATCTGCACTTATAAACCTACCCTTCTTGTTTTTGCTACGAAAAGCCATTGTTATACGCGAAAATATGATGATAAAAGTTGAGTTGTTATCTGCTGCTGAGTTACCGATACGGTGTGTAAGAATATTTACACCGTGAGAATAGCAATACAGCTGAGGATAACCTGCGCATTACGTTGCGCAAAAACTATTCTGATAAACGCCTTTAATTAAGGTTGTAGCAAGGTCAAAATTGCAGTCGCAAATATAATAAGCGTGCGGCAAACTTATTAAAGCACGCAATAAGTTTGCGGTTGGAACATTCGCAACCTTAAATCTAAGCATGCGCAAGCTTGTTTACCAACAAGCGTCTTTTTCTAGGAAGCAATTTAAATCAAATTTTCTTAAATATTTTTTTTTAAATATGAAAGCAGATAACTTTACTGTAGCAACTAGTTTTTTTCTATTTGGACCTTGGATAAACAATGAAAGGGCTGTACATGGGTGAAAAGTTTCTGATTGATTTCACTTGCAATTTCAATTGCTCCCACACGTCAGAATGAAAAGTTCTGGTTCTCTAACCCGCCCCTCCCCGCCTACTTTACCAATGCATACATACTGTCACTTTTGGAATAGTAGCATCCGCCTTGGAAGTAGGGTGAGGGTCAAAGCTTTGAATCCCAGCAGTGGTTTGATCTGATTGGCCGGTTGCTGAACCGACAGCTAGTTAAATAATGGTTAATATATGCATAGTCCTGACTGTCCAGTGTCTGGTGTTAAAGTATAGAGTTCGGCCGGTAAATGTGCTTTATGAGGGTGTTTCATAAGTCAGAAGTGGTTGGTCATTTAGGTAGGGGTGATGCTATAATAAACACCACTTTACCTTGTAACCCTATGTACATATAAATAAACGCATACTGAAATTTGTTTTCGAAATGATGGAAGGAAGCCAATTATAGAAGGATTGCATTGTGACATGTACATGTTATCCCTGTCTCCCTGACAAGCCAGACATAAACTTTTCGGGGTGACTGTTCCTTTCAATGTAAAATAACATTAATCAACACCATTCTTAAAGAGCATACACAGAAATCAGTGCTACATGTTTAAACATGTATATAGGAGTCACCCGGTGGTTGGTTGGTCGGTCAGTCGGTCGTGCGGTCGGTCGGTCGGTCGGTCAGGCGGTCTGTTGCATTTTCCTTGTCCGGAGCATAACTTGAAAACTACTAGTTCAATACAACTTCATACAATGGTCAAGCACATTGAGAGGAAGTGCAGTGCATAAGAACCATAACTACATATTGACTCATTACAGAGTTATTGCCCTTTGTTACTTTTCCTTGTCCGGAGCATTACTTGAAAACTACTGGTGGGAATTCCATACAACTTCATACAATGCTCAAGCACAATGAGAGATAGTGCAGTCCACAAGAACCATAGCTCTATCTTGAGTAATTACAAAGTTATTGCCCTTTGTTACTTTTCTTTGTCCGGAGCATAAATAAAAAACTTCTGGTTTGAATTCAAAAAAACTTCATACAATGGTCAAACACATTGAGAGGAAGTGCAGTGCACAGGAACCATAACTCCATCTAGAGTATTTACAGAGTTATTGCCCTTTGTTACTTTTCCTTGTCCGGAGCATTACTTGAAAACTACTGTTTGGAATTTAATACAACTTCATACAATGGTCTAGCACAACGAGAGAAATTGCAGAGCACAGGAACCATAACTCTATCTAGAGTATTTACATTGTTATTGCCCTTTGTTACTTTTCCTTGTCCGCAGCGTTACTTGAAAACTACTATTGGGATTTCAATACAACTTCATACAATGGTCTAGCACAATGAGAAAAGTGCAGTGTACAAGAACCATAACTATATCTAGAGTATTTACATAGTTATTGCCCTTTGTTACTTTTCCTTGTCCGCAGCATAACTTGAAACTTCTGGTTGAAATTCAATTTAACTTCATACAATGGTCAAGTACATTGAGAGGAATTGCAGTGCACAGGAACCTTAACTCTATCTGGACTCATTACAGAGTTATTGCTCAGTTTTACTTTTCCTTGTCCGCAGCATAACTTGAAGTCTACAGATTGGAATGCAACACAACTTCATACAATGGTCCAGCACAATGACAGGGAGTGCAGTGTACAAGAACCCATAACTATTACTATATCTTGAGTAATTACAGAGTGATTGCCAAGAACAATATCTCTTTTTTAGTTGTTTTTTGCATGGTATTTTGTTACTACGAATTTCCTCAGTTTATAAAGCAGTACTTCGGGGGTATTAATATAGCTCTAGTTTTCTTAAAACTGCTTATTACATTTTGTGTATTCCGGTTTTATGATATTTTATTAAAAAATGATATTTGATTTATAGTACAATTTGTTTGTAAGACTGTGGATATAGCGAAATCAGGATATAAGGAATATATTTTCTCTGCCCGAGATTCTTTCTTTATTTTACTTTTCTTATGAAAATGTTGTATGGATATAACAAACTCGGATAATGATATGGTCCTAATGAGTTTGTTATACACAAGTTACCTGTATGTCCTTTACTTTTCTATTGATTTAATGTCCAGTGCTAGTGATATTAGGTTAATGTACCAAAATATACTTGATATTTTCTGAAACAGTCTTTATTTAAGTGACGGTCTTATTGCATATTGCTTTAGGTTTCGTTAACTTTGTGTGTTGACTGCAGCTTTTAAACCCCTAAATTTAATATACATGAAGTCACCCTGTACATTTTGGACTTGATGGTATGTTGATTATTAAACAAAAAAACAAAAGACTTATTTGCCAATAAATAGTGTGCACTGTTGAATAAGATTACAATTAAGTGAAAGATTTTTATCATAGTCTGCATTTGAATCAGAAAGGCAGAAAATACTGTCTGGTATTATTTAAGAACTTGTGATTTTCAACAAAATGTTGCAGTTCTGATAGCTGTCATTTTCATTAAAAAAATAATAGAAAAAAGTGGTCTGTACAGTAATGATACAAGTAATAACAGAGTATTCCGTATGGACATGGTGGAAAGTCACCTATCTTGATTACATATTACGTCTTACTTTTCCAAGGGAATATTACCACCATTATACAAATGTGTGGCTTTGACCTACAATTTTTTCTATTTGTCTGAGCACTGACCTCAAAAAAAGAGATCAGGTTCAAGACCTGACTTTTGATATCTGCATGTACACTCATCATTTACATGTTTCTCTAATATTAAGGGAAGATACATAATTATGAGTTACTGAATTTACTCTAAACTTTTTTATTGGTAGTTAATTAGCATGGCTGTTATTCTTATTTGCATTACACACTATTTATCCCAATCAAGAAACCTGGTTTCTGTATAGTGCTTTCAAAGTCAAATGAGAACTGTAACAGTTGTAGATATGGGTCTGTTTTAGGACAGAAAGTTTATCCATTAGTCATTGGAACAATTAATCTTATCCTCTTGTTTTAAGAAATGAAGCTGGTCCCTCATTAATCCACAGCCTATTCAAGTTGTTTTATTGCCTAAGGCAGTACTTAAACCTTTGCTTCAATTTCCCCCTTATCAGTATGTTATGTAAGATTACATAGCAAAGATACGAGGGGCTATAAAGTACACTATAGTCCAATTTTGAGCGCTGAACCATGAATATACTAAGATCTTACTGTAATAAGTTTAGTTTATACTTAAAGTAATTCAATATTCAAGGTCAAAATTCAGGCTATACTGAAGAACTATTGGTCAGCGGGACGCTTTTTTGTTTTATATTCGCACCATTTGTTCAGTTTTATTGAAATGCATTTAACAGCTGTATATTTCATAATCAGTTGATTGAACCGTGGTTGGAATTGTAGAATTATTTTTCAAATTGGAAGTTTCTGATTGAAAATCATTTTTGGAAGTTTAAAAACTAAACTGAAGAAGTGTCATTCTATTGGAAATTTTGAATACATATCAGATGTCAAGTGAAAAGTGGTAAAGTCCTTTTTAATAAGTTCCAAGTTAGACACTATGTAAAATATGACAATCTTTTATTTTATTTAGATAACAGTTCAATCATTCACGCAATTAAGTCCAAATATGTTTTAAGAGTCTCAAAGAATTAGAAATGTCTAGGATTTTACTTTTACTAAGTACACAAAATTTAAACACAAAGTAGTAAGAATTTTGATTTGAATCTATAAAATGCTGCTCAAGATTTATATACCTGTGATATTACATCTGCCACTTAAGGGAGTTTAATAATCTGAACACATTTAACAATAAAATTTTAACAATAAATAACACAAAATAAAATATTTTACTTCTAAATGATGGCTTGGCAGCCAGATTCAGCCTTTAGCTCGAAAAGTCATTAGTTCATATTAATTTAATTTAGCTCGATTGTGAAGAAAGCTTGTTCAATCTAATATCGAGTCACTCTGGAGTCCGTTTCCTGGAAAAGCCAGTACTGGTGTCATATGAGAAGGTACCGTCGTATCCCACCGCTCCCCTCAAAAAGTCATTGTTTGAGAATAGTGACAAATAAAAAATCAGTGATATAAATAAAAAATGTTTGATGATTAAAACTTGCCCTGTTGAAACTATGAGAACAATTAAAGTACAGATGTTTTTGAATAAATGTTTAGAATGGTTGTGGTTACATCTATTTGATGTTCAAGAACTGTTCTTATAATGTCCTAGAGGAATTCAACTATTCCTTAACATAAGAACACAGTTTTGCAGTGGTAAACAGTTAAACTATTTCCTTGATCAGAAATTGCAAATGGCTTTGAGTTACTTAAAAATATTTGACATTAACCAAACATTACAAGTTTGAATAAATTACTTTACTTGAATACTGAAATAAATTGCATTAAACAAATCCTAATACACTACATAGACAATCTACTGTAAATCCTGTACATTTTGATACCTAAGTCAACATATTTGTTAAACACCATAACCATTTTTGTCGAGCCGCTTACGAAAGCTTAATATAGGTGTCCAAATGATGGTTTGGTGTATGTGCATGGGTGCGAGAGAGCGTGCGTACGTCTGAGTTTAGTTTGTCTCGGCTGTAACTTATCCATGGATCATGTGATTCTTAAATAACTTTGCACAAATGTTCAACATCATTAAACGGACAGTCATGCACAAGAACCAGGTCCCTAAGTCTAAGGTCACACTTAGAGGTTAAAGGTCAGACTCAAGAATGACTGTCCGGAGCATTTCTTCTTTATGCATGAAAGGATTTTGATTTTACTTGGCACAAATGTTCACCTCCATGAGACGGACGTTCATGATCAAGAACCAGGTCCCTAGCTCTAAGGTCAAGGTCACACTTAAGAGGTTAAAGGTCAAATTCAAGAATGGCTGTCCGGAGCATTTCTTCTTTATGCATGAAAGGATTTTGATTTTACTTGGTACCAATGTTCACCTCCATGAGACGGACGTTCATGATCAAGAACCAGGTCCCTAGCTCTAAGGTCAAGGTCACACTTAAGAGGTTATAGGTCAAACTCAAGAATGGCTGTCCGGAGCATTTCTTCTTTATGCATGAAAGGATTTTGATTTTACTTGGCACCAATGTTCACCACGATGAGACGGACTTTCATGCAGAAGAACCAGGTCCCTAGGTCTAAGGTCGAACTTAGAGGTTAAAGGTCAAATTCAAGAACATCTTTGTCCGGAGCATTTCTCCTTCATGCACTGAGGAATTTTGATTTAACTTGGCACAAATGTTCACCACCATGAGCTACCCTTGTTTTGAGAATTACTTCCCTTTATTGTTAAGTACTATAAATAGCTTATAAATATTGTAACTTTCTTATTACTCGCCGTAAAAAAAAATCAAGACTACTTTAATGTGGTACAACATAAATGTTACATCCAATATTTAGGTGTTTTTTTACCTATCTCTTCTTGGTAAGGAGTTAGTCCATTTGACAGATGGCGGGGTTGACATGTTGCACGTAAGCATCTAGTTTAATTTTTACCATTTTGCTTACATTTTTGCTTCTTGTGCCGATTAAAACCATGTAGTATGATCATAACCTGCACTGTTAACTATTCATTCAGTAAATTTTCAGTATGTGTATCAATTACGAATTGTAAGATTTAAAACAAAATGCAATTGCTAATTTCTCTTTTTAATTTGATGTAGGAAAAGGCTTCATGTACGTACAGTACAGAAAACAGTCAATCATTGCAAGTTTTAACTGAAGGATGTGGTGATCCAGATGGCTGTTTCAGTTTAGAAGAAATAGTTATGTTTTATTCATCATATTATCTTGGTGATGAGCATGATGAGACTTAACATCATATGCTTAATAGTAGATTTTTCAGCTTCAAAACAGGAAAACAAAAGCATCAGATGAAAATAATTGATAATTGAGGTGAGACCATGGGACACTTGATGTAATGACAACATGCAGTCAACATTAAAGAAGAACTTTGCTGAGTTTACTCATATTTGGAATTCATATACATTGATTTCTTGAAAATAAGGAAAGAACAACAGTAAAATCAGCAAATTGATAGCTCACAAGAATAATCATTTGGCCAAACAACATGGACAACATCCATAATGGATAGATTCCCAAGTTACAGCTGAAGTGATAATGCTACGCTAGCTATGAATCTTTGTTCTTATAAGAGAAGCCATTGAATTGCGCGTTTGCACCAATACAAGAGTCATGCGTTTGATCACTTCAATGCCAAATTAAGGAAGAAGTATCCTTATGGCAAGTTAGACAAGACATTTTAAATACTTCTACATATATGCGACAATGCACACCTCTTTTCAGGGTTGAGTCCATCTGTAACTTGTGTAGTGAGTAGGGGTGTGCGATAAGACCGGTATATTGCAATTCCCTTAAGATTCGATACATACCGGTATGGTTACAACCCATACTGTGGTATTTTGAAGTATGTGAAAAGCTGCAATTTCTCTCTCATTTCTTAGCCGCGTGCTTTTTCTGTGACAGCAATGACAGACAGTAACTAATAACTGTCAGTATATTATTCAATCGTAAACAGATAGACTTTAATGTCTTTGCCGAAGGAAGTGTGAATACTTCAAAGTAAATTTTATTTAAGAAGTAATAAATGTGTCCCTGTATTTGTTGTTGACTAAAACACTGTCAGGAGTTCTAATGCGTATTAATTTTAAAAAATAAGTACATAGCACGAGTGATTTAATTTTTTGTGTTTAAACGACTAATTTTATGGAATAACATCTGTTCCAGCGGTGTTCATCGTTTAAAAAACAATGATTTGGCACTAATTCACAGTAATTAGCTATGAAGGCAGGAAGCCTGACTGGTTTTTAACAGCGCATCAGTACGACAGATAATTGTTTATAAGATCATTACAACGCTGAGAAGGATGTTATTTTGATTCGCACATGACCAGATATTACAAAAGGTGAATAAATGCAAAGCGTTTTCTATGCGAACACTCATTTAACGTCATGCGGTGCAATATGACGTCATGTTTACAGCATATCGGTTCGTGTTTTGTTTATGGTTTGATATAGCATAATTTTTCAACTCTTTGTATATATAGACAAAACTTTGAGTCATTTTAGAATAAACGATAAAATGTTGGCACATATTTATTATTACAAGTTTTTCTTACACTTCTATATTCAATTTGTAGCATTGCATCATTGTAACTTGAAAACACGAAATGCAATTTGACGGCCTGTTTACATACGTCTAGTAAATACTTCCTTTTTGGCACCTCGCCCTTTGATAAAAGTACTGTATTTTATTGTGAAATAATAAACAAACTTAATATGTTTATATAGGAAACATCAGGCCACTTGTGTTAGAATAACTCATATTCTAACACTATTGGAAATGTCTCCTATATTCACAAAGAAGGATTTGAGCGTGATAAAACTGTTAAGTATATCACGCTAGGCGTCCGGAACTATTTTCGACTGCTGAAATTACCTCCCTTGTAATTTTCACACAATATCTACGAATGTGCATGCGCTAGTACGTTTGGATTGGTATTGTTGTTAATGAATTCACGTGGTGTAAAACAAATCGTAGTAAAAATTTCTACACTTCCGGTATCGCCAGCAATATCAGACAAAACAAAAATAAGACGTATAGCGCTTATTTTAAGGAGTAAAAAAGAACAGCCAAAACTTCACGAAATGCAAGGAATGCACGGAAAACTACAAATTTCAAGACATAGACTTCATGAAAGTGCAGCAAACAGTACTCCATCGAACAAGTTTTTGTTTAGATTAACGGTTTAGAATGGAAATATATTTTATTTTTGAGTGATATACCGGTTATTATATCACTGTGTGTTGGTATATGCTTCGAAATTAATCACTCAGGCCTTCGTGATTATTACGCATTTACACTCCCCGCAATGATATACTTACCGGTATATCACTCAAAAGTGAATATATTTCCTAAATATGTCACTTTACGTTTTGCAATATATCAGGATATGAAAAGTCTCGCAAGAGCGATTCCTATAGTAGTTAGTCTCGAGAGCGATTATTAAGAATATTGAAATTTTGTACATGCACAAATTAAAGAATCTATGTTAATTGAACCAGAAGCATGGCCATGAATGTTCTCAACTTCCAATGTTATAGTGTTTTTTGATAACTGAAATCATATGATCGAGCAGGTTTAATTTGATCACATGTATATCTACTGGTTATAGATTGTTCATAGTAACGTAATAGGGACAGTGGAGGTGCTTAATTATTTCTATCTATTACAAGGCCTTCCCCTCGCTCTCCATCTTGTGGGATATGTACCCGCTTATTTTATGTTATGATAAAAACGCGGAAGTAATGATCTAACTGGCTAGTGGTATTAATACTTTGTTTTTGAAAATAAGAAACAAAAAAACAATCTTAATCTGACCACATTATAAATTTAACATCTATAATTATACTCGCGATTTTTAAAAGTCTGTACGTATAGGCTTTATTTTACCAAAAATTCAAACAGTGAAGAAAACACATGTTGCGCATGCGCATTTGCTACCCCGGAAAAAACGGGAAAAAAAGGAGGAACTCGCTTTTCACGCATGCGCATTTGATACCCCGGTAAAAAATGGGTAAAAACGGGAAAAACGCAGGAACTCGCTGTTCACGCATGTGCATGTGCTGTTTCACGGGGCGGGCAGAAAATCGCGTTTTTTAAACGGTGCGAGCCGAAAAACGCCCCATTTCGTAAACGGGCAAAAATCGGGCGCTGCTCACGGAACAAAAACGTGAGCGCCACTGCTAATTTTAGATCAGTATATCATAAACCATTCAATAATAATATCTCATAATTATGATGTGCACATATACAAACGTAGTGACCCAAGCCAATCAGTGTAGTGTTTTAAGACCCTGGTATATTGCCAAGGCCAATACTGTCCTGTTGAAAATTGTAGCTTATGAAAATATTGCATAATATCATGTAATGTGACCACATGGGTCCTAAGACATCAGTGATGGACTAGCTTTTGTCTCAGCTACTGTTACAACATGTACAATAAATTTATAAAAGTTGGTAACTGAACTTCAAATAAATTTGCCTAAAAACTAAGATAAGTATTAATAATTTAACTAATACTTTTAAAATTTTAACATGAAGTTCAATACACTCAACAACTTTTCTAAGTATACACCGCAATCATATGTAATATCAAAACCATTTTTAAAGATACGCTCATGAAAATTGGTCAACACATTTTTAGATTCTTCTAATATTCAGTATAAAGTTGATAAGAATAAATGGAAAATTAATTGCTTTACAGAGTTTACATCACCGCACACCTTAACGTGAAATTCACAAAACCGTAAATTACGGTAATTATCAATTTGTTCCAAATTATTTAGAAAAGTTCAGTTTTTGTTACAAAAACGGTTTTTAATACCAATTCCAGATACATTATATCCTGCCTTGATCAAAATATCCTCCAAACACTAACTGTGATGATGGATTTGATCTTTCTAACCTTACTGGAATGTCCTTTCCCATGCATTTATCCAACAAACCTTGTTAATTGATTCCATACAGTGCTGTTTTTTCTCCAAATTAAATTTTTTACACACCAAACTGACCATGAGTGATCAATGAGAAATACCGAATAAAAATTCTTAAACACGGGAACGTCGAAGAGACAAATGAGTTGAAAATGAAGTCAGGGTACTCATATTCTATCAAAACAAAAATAATATCAAACAGGGAATGCCACGTACCAAAAACGCAGCCTCCCCAAAACGAGCCCCACAGCACCCAGAAGTGCATACCACCAACACACACACACACACACACACACACACACACACACACACACACACACACACACACACACACACACACACACACACACACGCACACACAACACACACACACACACACACAATCAAATCTTCATCCGGTTGAAATGAAGTTGAGAATTAAAATCAGTTAAAACTGTCAAAATTCCTTTTTACACTTTACATCTGCCCAAGAACATCGATTTGAATGAGCAAATATTGCAACAAGTCTAATTTTATATTAGTGAATCAAACACGAGTGTCTGTTTTACGCGCACATTGATCACAGTCTGGTAATTTTGACGTTTTTGTGACTTTTGAATATTTGGGTTTCTGTGTTTACAGCGCTGCAGATCATAGTGTTTGATACCTATCTTTATAACTCTGATGGAATGTTAAATATCTATCTTTGATATTAGGATTTTGAAATATTGATCAAAATATCTTAAAAATGGAATAATGTACAAGACTTCTTTTAGGTGTATACATGTACTTAGAAAAGTGGTCGAGTATAGTCTTTATAGATCTATGCCATGCATAGCTTTTTAAACTGAAATTTTCAAAGGTCATGTAGGTAAATACTAGTACTTGATAGACAATAACTTAATCATGTTAATGGTATTCATTTATTGCAGTAAATGCATTCAAATGAAACATTAACCTACAGTTTTCAGTGATGTAAACTAACAAGTTTGCTACAGCCTGATAAAAAGGTATACCTGTGCACTTCCTATAATTAACTTTTTTTTCATTTTAGACTTTTGTAGAGATACATACTCTTAACTAATCATTAACCAAGTACTGAAACATTTGTGTAATTTTCAAAGAACTTAAATCTTTTTTAGAGTTCAACTGATTGGTAAGGATACATATCTGCATTTTGTGTTATATTTTGGTAACAAATACATAATTCCCAATAACCTTCCTCAACTGTCACACAATTATCTAAACAAGAATTAGTTTTGCAAATAGTCTGTTTGATATAATATAAATTATTTATACATTAATTTGAATTGTTATGAAAACTTGCTGTATAATCAATTGTGAAATATGTAAGTAAATCCTAAATAAAGCGCTTTATTGTTGTCGCTTGAAAAAAAGGTATTTATACACATACCAGTAATTATGCAGGGTCTTATCAGACCTAGTTGTTAAATTGTATTCATGACATCTAAATGTTACATTTAAAATGAAATTTACAACTATATATACTTGCTGAGAAAGTATTTTTCTAAACCTGATTATGTCTTTGACAGTAGACTGGTTGACTGATTTTAGAAAATGGGATGTGAAAAACTTTAGATAGTAATTATATATGGATTGTTTCGTGTTTCAGTTTGTGACCTGTAGAATATTTTCATTCTTTAGCAAACTTGTTAATTAACCCTCTGCTGAGCATCAATTGATCCTGCATTTGCGACTGATCACCTTGCTTAATTGATCATGATCTGCACTCTCGGTTATACAGTTCTTGTTATCCTTTTGACTAAATAATATTGTTGTCAACTAATATCATAGATTTGCATGAAATCATGGTGCATGTTTTTGTTTTCAATACCAAAGATATGGCCCTATACTGTTTGACTGGCTATCACTACGGTCCACTGAAGACAATCATTAAAGAATTCATATAACGAGAGCTGTCTCATGACAGCACGCTCGACTTTCGAAAGCTTGTCGGTAAAATGTTGTTTTTTTTGTCTAAGAACAGGTGTTATGAGTAATTGTCTATAAGAATTTAGGTCAAAGATATTAAAACTTGTTCAAAGACCTTTGTAAATGTACAGTACATGCAAAGCCTTACTCTGGATTATGTAAGCCAACTGGGGTGAGAAAGGGGTATAATTTCAAACAAATATATGACCTTGTATATTTGATCATGCACAACTTTATAACGTTTCAAACTAAATAATGTATAAAATTTAAAAAGCATGACCGCATAATTATTCAATGACATTTCAAATTAAAGTAAGCCATTGCAAGTATTTCCATATAATAGTGTAGTAAAAACTGTGACAAAATTCTAAGTTAAAAAGGGGCATAAATATGTCAAAAATAAAAAACAAACATTGGTGAATATGTTGATAGTAAACATACATTTTAAGTTTAAAATCCATACGTTTGATAGCATTCAAGATATTCAACTTTATAAAAATCTTTAACAAAAAGTTCTAAGTTAAACAGGGGCATAAATCTAACAAAAACAAAACAGAGTTATGCGGATTGTTTCCTCAGGTGGATATGTTGATGTTGAACACATACTTTGATTTTTGAGTCAATACTTTTATAAGTATTCAAGATATTTGACTTTATAAAATCTTTTCCCAAAATTTCTAAGTTCAAAAGGAGCATACATCTGTCAAAAATTAAAACAGAGTTATGGGGATTGTTTCCTCTGGTGTAAATGTCGATGGTTAATGTATACTTTGAGTTTCAAGTCAATACCATTACCAGTATTAAAGATATTTGAATTTAGAGTTATGGGGATTGCTTCCTCAGGTGTAGATGTTAATGGTAAACACATACTTTGAGTTTCAAGTCAATACCTTTGATCGTATTCAAGATATTTGCTTTAATAAAAAACTTTAACCAACGCAGACGCCGACGCCGGGGCGAGTGCAATAGCCTCCTTATTCTTCGAATAGTCGAGCTATGTAAAGTAAAGTGACGCCAATGCAGGGTCAATTTGGATCTGGATTTCGTCATCTTCACAATCTTGGTAAAGGTCCACAAGGCCATGAAGATTATTTCCTCCTAGTTTATTAAGCTGATGTAAAATCATGGTCAATTTTGAAACATGGGTCTTGATAAGAAATCAACAAGGCAGTGCTATACATGTTTATATATCTAAACTCTAGGCCTTGTTAATTTTAGACTAGAAAATGTAAAAATATTTCCTATAGAAATCAGCTATGTAAAATACATTTAGTCCCTGGTCACGGTAAGTTTTGATGTAGGGTCATGATTTGAATTATCTTGGTAGAGCAAAGGTCAATTGTTAAACATAGAGCAATTAAAAACAGTCAGGGGTGTAACTTGTTTAAGTTGTTTTGAATAACTTCTACAAGTTATATTTATCTTTTACTCATTACTCACTAAAATACCATCTGTATGTTATTTTTCAGTCATAATAACTCATTCAAGATTTTTGGTTCAAATAGTACAAAGATTTAACATAATTTTTCCACAAGAATATGAATTTTCTGGACAGTTATACAATTTGTTTCTATTTCTTTGATCATTGAAATATTAAGATAATCAAATTAAAACTGTAACACCACAACAAAGTTTTCTTGCAGGCTTTGAAGTTGGACATCCTTCAGGTCTTCTTTACGGCAATTTTGGCAATAAATTCATTATGTCTGATTGAAAATTCATTACTGATAGCTATATTGTTTCTCTCTCTCTTATCTAAAGGTATTTGCAGAGGTAATCTGCTAGTAATGAAGAAATTCAGTGAAACTAAAATGTTGAAATGTAACCTACATAAGATTTTTTTCAGAATTCCCATTATTTTGGTCACCTCAACTTTCAAGGGAGTTAATTCTTTCAGGGATGGGTAGTCATTTTATCAACAAAATGTTTCAAATATCACTTACTGAAGTTATTTTCAAAAATAACTGAAACAAGTTACACCCTGTCTGATAAATAAATTATGATATGATAGTTATATTGACTGAAATAATACATTTATCAGTTAAAAGTCAATGCTTCAATTGTGAAGAATACATGGGTTTACAGTTTTGAGACTGTACAACGCAAATATCCGAAGTGTATCAAGTGAACTCGATAGTTATCTCCCGTGAATTTCGAGTAAACTGAATGTATTACGCTTATAATCTATAGAGAATGAGCTATTTGTAAACTGTCCGTCTGATATGGTTGCTGCTATATTGCCACAATAAATACATCATTGGAAAGCGTATGCCCTTATGTGTATGTGTAAATATCAGGACAACACAGACTGTACACAAACATGTTTAAATATCAGTACAACCCTTACACGAGTAAAGTTATAAACTGGAGACACAACTGTCCATCTATTTTTCATAATGCCAAAAACTAGGATAAACAATTTCCCTTAACGTGCCCCGAGACTATCATGCATATAAGTATGTAAAACACGACTGTAGCGACAGATTCGAAGTAGGGGCATCGTTATTAACTATTAAACCTTTATTAGTAGTTTATGAACTGCAATATCAGAAAAAATTAAAATGTTTCACTGTTTACTTTTTACGCTTTAAAAAATGAGCACGGTCATTTTTTAAAATATTTTTCAAGTAACTGTACAGCTTGATGAAAATTAATGAAAATTAAGAAACAGTTTTCATATTTTGTAAAATGGCATATTTTTTCATGTTTTCAATTTGATAACTTAAAAAGAAAAAAGAAATAATTTGGCTCCTTTAGGGATTGAACTCAGGACCTATTGATCTCAAAGCAGACGCCACAGTACAAAAAAGGTACATCTATAAAATCCAAAATATTCCAAACGCTCAGACTCAGTTATTTTTTATTTTTATTTAATTTAATCAAATAAAAAGTGACTTAATGCATATTAAGTTTAATGTGTTTTAGAATAGTGTCCATCAAACCCGTATTACCTTACACGACATTACATCATGATGTTATGTCAATTTTATTTCCATATATAATTTCAATTTCGCAATATTGTTCAGCAACGTTTGTATTTTGATCTTTCACCGTAAACTTAGACCAGCTACTCAAGAGAGAAAACATGTTTCAAGATCTTATTACAAACATAATGCTTGTGTAAAATATTGATATTTTCAGCATTGCTAGTTTGAACTTGAATTCATCTGTATTAAAAATTCAGTTTGGATCTTATTTACTAATTTGAGATTAAGGACACATTAAATCATTTGACATGGATTATTTAAAATCTAGCGTTTAATGATTTTGGATGACAAATAGCGTTGAAGGAATTATGATGTTTTTATCACGCAGGTTTGATACATTTTTTTTAAAAATAAAAATTAAAGCTACTAATGAATCTAGTATGCTGAAAAAATCTTATACCACTTGTGAATCCCTGGCCTTTACCAATATATAATCCTTACATATACAGTGTACAGTAGGATGCATGCTAATGCATCATGTAAAATTAAATCCACATCTAGTCAGGGCTTAAAATTGCAAAGCTCTGACAGTTATTTCTATCAGAACATCCTTCTGACAGAAAGTGTGATAACTCCAGTTTGTTCAAAAGATTGACGAACAGACGTACGGACTGACAGAGAAACGATAATTATATAATCAAAGCACTGAAAGTGCTGACAACAAGGTGTCCTCTGCAAAATGAGTGATACTTCGCTAACAGTATCTATGCTCTTGGCCATGCGGTTTTAGAGAATATTTTTTAATTGTTTCGTATTTTATGCCATAGCAACCAAAGTTTTGCATGGAATGGAAATCATTGAACATTTTGATAGAGTTTCATGCAAGAAACATCCCTGCAAAGTTTTACAACATTGGACCAGTGGTTTCAGAGATGTCATTTGAAGGAAATGGTGGACTGACGGACAGACGGAGTCCGACGGACGGAATGCAATCCCAATCAATCCATGTAGGAGAGTTACAGCCTTTATATGACAGTTGGGACAGACTGAGGCATTGGATTTTGAAAAACTTGTGGCATTGGAATATCAATAGGTGCAAGATATTAAGAAGATATTTTAAATATATAAAATATGGTTAAATGAAATAAACTATTGTAACAAAACATACGTACAACAAATGAACGAGATCAAATATTTGAGATCATAGTACATACTATCTATGAAATTGTGTTGCTAATGGGATATATGTTTTTTAACCATATTCATGATGATACAAGCTTGCATTGCATTTACATATGATATTACACAAACTTTGACTGTATTTAACACATTTCTGTTGCATTCGAAATATGTTAAAAATTTCTGATTACCTTTTACATTGAGACACACAAAAATCATTTTCAACACCCTCAACACATGACCTGGGGGTCATAATTTGAACAATCTTGGTAAAGGTGGACTAGGCATTTCTAAATGCCAAGAATCTAATATTTAGGTCTTGTGAATTTAGAGTGAAAGATTTTAGAAGTTTTTCCCATATAAGCCTATGTAAAACCAAGTGACACCTCGGTTGGGTTCAGTTTTGACATGGGGGTCATAATTTGAGTAATCTTGGTAGAGATCCAGTAGACAATGCCACATGCTAAATATCTAACCTCTAGGCCTTGTGGTTTTAGAAAAGAAGAGTCTTTAATTGTTTTCTATTTGTTGCAATAGCAATTAGAGTTCTGCATGGAAGGAAATATTTTGAACAACATTGATAGAGCTTCATGCAAGAAACATCCCTGCAAAGTTTTAACAATGGGATAATGGCTTCAGACAAGATGATGTTGTTGAAGGAAATTGTGGATGGATGGATGATAGACATAATGCGATCTTAATAGCACTATTGGTCCATTTGAGCTAAAATCATAAAATGCAGTTTTATGTATCAGATTGAAAATGCATCACAAGTGTATATGCGGAAGATGGTCTTTCACAAAGCTATGATTTAATAGTAGAATACTTTAAGTGTATTAAAGTGACATTATGCGCATTTTTCTCAAGTAAAAATCCAGCTGAATATGGTGTGTGTACAAAAGCGTAGAGGAAATAATAGCTTTTAACCCAATATACCAAACTCTTCACGCTACCAGTATGAAATAATAAGTTTCCAAATACTGATTGTTCTTATTTGACTGGGAGAGTCAATTTAAGAAAAGAACAACTGCATGCAGGAGTTGCTTCCCTTCCACTGCCGAAATCTCTGCTAACATCAATAACGACACAATCAACCATCATTTTATCAGTCCGATTTTTTTTATATCTAAAGCACCAACTTCAAATACTAATGCGGCATAATCATTAATTTAACACATTTAAACGAACAGAAACCAAAAATTGCTTTTATAAAACTGTCACCAAAAATACACTATGTGCAGTAAGATGCGCATAATGTCACTTTAACCATCAATAGTGATTTATACATTGGGTGTGACAAGTTTCACTTACAATTTCAAAGTACCATGAATGTATGATAGATGCAATCATGTTATCATTGGGATGTAGAGCTATGTGCTAAATACAAAAGGACAATGAGCATTTATAAGATTATCATTGATACTGAAGATATTACAATATATAATTGAAAACTCGCCAAGTTGAAAATGGCAACAATTCTGTTAAAACAAGATGGTTTAAATGGCCACATGTTACTCTGGTTTCAGACAATAAGAATTTAAAATGTTTGTATTTTAGGCATTATACCCAAGCGAGTCCTTGATAGGGATAATATTGATCAAGGGGTTGAATTTTAACAATCTTGGTAGAGGTTTAGTTAACAATGCTGCATGCCAATTATTTAAGCCCTTGGCCTTCTGGTTCATAAAAAGATTGTTAAAGTTTAATGCTGTGAGTTCAGAAATGTTGTTTAAAGAAAGAAGTTAATGGACATCAGATAGACGGCAAGGGGTCCTTTTTTGCCTTGCTATGATGGGACACAGACAAATTGCAAGTATTTGAGCATTAACATAGTAACAGTTTAAATGAAATGTATACATGGTGAGCACTTAAATAGTAACACTATTAATGAAGTATGTACATGGTGAGCACTAACATAGCAATACTATAAATGAAATATATTATGCTTCAGTAATAACAAGAACATTTATATCTTTGAATAAATCCGATATTGTTTATGTTGACATTGGATGTGTGTTGTACAAATGTGTAAACAATTGAATTTAAAGACACACTCCCATTACCTGGTGCAAAGTTATGCAATAGTAGAAAAATGAACTATTAGTAAATTTAGCATAAATAAAGACTCTGCTTTCCTCTCACTCAGGTCAAGCAAATATTTAAAAAGTAATAAAGTTTTTTATTATGTTACAAATAATTTTACAGTATAGGTTGTCGGTTAACAGAAATAGAGCTGGACGTTGAGACATATCCCCCCATTTGTCTCTGTCCAGTTGAACCAGACAAGCACAGTCTCCAAGTCTGGTTCACTCAATAAAAGTCCAAGGACCAGACAAGGAGACACTTCCTAGCTATATTCAATTAAATCCGAGCATTCAAAATATTTACAGGTTGCACTATGTTACAAGATGATCTAGACAAACTAACCGGTAAAGTTGGAAAAAGTCTGGGGATATTGCCTAGTAAATGCAAAGCAATCCATTTCTTCAAATATTAAAAAAACAAGCTTTTAATTACGTGACACTGCAAATATGATAAGTTAATATTTAAGTGATTTCAATTATGTAATTCAACACTTTACCAAACATGCCTTGGCCAAAGAGGGTCATTGTTCTCGTCTAGGATCATTTTTTATTGTTTATAAAACGAACAGTAAACACGTTGTAACTCTCTGGAGGTAACAGAAATTATTTAACCTCTTCACCGGTTACACCGTTAACTCAAGCGGAGTAACTCAGCATATATCTCAATAACGCCTATCGGTCGCTAAGTTAAGGGTCGCCACTATCGGTCGCTATTTTGTGGTCATTCAAAATGGCAGGGTGTCTGCAGCTTTTCGAGTCCGAATGGATTTAAAATCATTTGATGAAATCCGACAACTGAACCGAATACATTGTATCATTTATTTACTTCATCGTTTATGTTTATAATACCTCCCCCTTTAACAAAAACCCACTTTTATTATCCATTTCCGTTTTAAGCACGCATGTAATTTTACTGAATGGAAATAAGGATGTTCACATTGTATGAAATGTCGGATCCAAATACTCCTCTCGATTACGTTTAATTTCCATGATACATGTATACATGCGGGATGCCAAAACAAGACTTGATCCTGAATCTGCCTGATGGTGTAGTAATTCAAATACTCTGAATTTTGCCTACATTAGTGTTACAATGATTTAAAGCCTTAACACGTGTATTACGCAACGGAAACAGGTTTTAGTTTATTTTTAAGACGAGATCACAAACACGATCCACACGCGTTTCAGCTAAAGTCGAATCTACTTTGCAGGCGAAAGGAGAAACCTATGGTTGTTCAAACTGTCAGGGGCTGTACGTTTGACGCATCAGGCGTACGCCGTTCTATTCGTTTCAAAAAGCCAGAATGAAATCGGCGCCTTTTAAGCAATGAGGTTTGGATATACCGGCGTACCCCGGCTTACTCCGGCCAGCGTCAAACGTATAAGCCCCTCCGCTGAGTCGTTTTCAAAATTGCCTACTATAACAAGGTGTCACGTGCGACACCTTTTTAAAAAACAATGTATCACACCATAGGAAGAATGTAGTTACTTAATGTTTTTCAATGCTGATGCTACTGTATTTCCGTTTTTTCGCTTCTTGATGATAAGCATTTTCAGACAGCATTTCATATTTTTCGATTTCATTAACGAAACAGAACTGCACTATATGCACATGTGATTTCGATATTCAAAGAAACGTAAGAATTGTTTTTCGTACAAATAACAGTCAATTCTGACAGTACGATATCAAAATTTAGAAATGTATGAGCTATTTGTACTTTTATATACAATATGGTGATGGGACTTATACAATAATCATTTCCGGGCGCATGTTCACTGATTATTTTAAATGCACTGAACATTATAAGGGGATTATGAAACCTGCTTTTTTCCATGCATCCATAGCCCATTTAACCATCACAACATCCCAGTTTAACCAACACGAAGCCAGAAAGCCTCCAAATGGGATCACGAAGGAGAGGGGTAATTGACAGTTTCTAGATGGGGTCATGGAAGTAGGGAAACATGAATTACAGTTTGGTGCCAATTTTAATCCATAAAGTTGTGTTTATAATCAGTGCTAACGTCCAGTACAGTTTAGCAAGGTGCCTATTTCAATAAACAACATCCTTGATTTTGGACCAGTGCTGAAATTCAGTGCATTACTGTTGGCAAGGAACAAATTTCGATACACAGTACCGATAAAATTCCAGATCTGACCGTAGAAAAATAGAAAGAGACAGATGAATAACACCAGAATAACAGGTCTTTTAACCAGACACCAGCCATATCATCAGCATCGTCAGCAGCAGCAGCAGCAGCAGCAGCAGCAACAACAGTTGCGTAAAGATAGATACAAAAGTTGACATGAGAACAGGAAAGGAAACAAAAGCTGCAATCTAGAAAAATCAAAAATGCTGCACCAGGTCCACTGACTGAAGAACCACTCTACTGAGACTACAGAAGTGCTGTTCCTTGATTTAGTAGAGATTCTGAAAATACAAGGCCGGATTCAGCCGATGGATCAAGTTCGAGTCTCCACTTAATTTTCGCACTCATGTCCCGTTTGATCTAGGTCGAAGCTTTACTAGGCCGGTTGGGATACTTTAAAAAATCTTGTGATGTAAAATTATCAAACCAAAATCAAAGACAGCTTGTATCCCGACTATGTGATCAAGGTCCACCCAAAGCGTGTCAAAAGTGAGCTATTGTTTATAGTCCTACACAATTGTCTAAATATTTCTATCTGATCTAGAATCCCTTACTAGCATGTTTAATTGTTAGGGTGAAGTTATGATAACCTTACCTGTGCTAAGTATATTATTATAGTAGAATAAATAAAACAAGAGCTGACAGTAGGACAGGGCGCTCGACCTTTCTCAGTGATTGTAAATAAAGCAAAACTTTTGGAAGCCAAAGGCAAACCTAAAATATGTTTATTTGCAACCTGTAAACAGGGGCCATACATTATACAGCATGACAGAGCCAGCTGCACACAAGATGTTAAGTATGAATTTCAAAGTACATTTTAATATTTTTGAAATAGTTATTTACTCTTGCTTTAAGACGGGTGTTATGTTTGCACATACATATAACAACTTTCAAAGGAAAATAATTAATTCGGTAAGTGGATAAACATTATTCTAAGTAGAATGGGCTACAATTGAACAAGATCATTGACAGAGTTACCTTCTTTTGCCTACATGATGTGTTATGCTGTTAAACAAGTATTCCAACTTTCAAAGTGATATCTCAAATGGTTCTGTCAATAAGTGCACTGGTACAAATTATAAGTCGAAAAGGTGCCTTAATTTTAAAACAAATCCTGGACAGAGTTTCCTTCTTCTGCTTAAATGATGGTCATGATGCAAACAAGTATTCCAAGTTTCACAGCAATATCTCATAGGGTGAAATCAACATGTGGATTTTACCCATATTAAATGTATTTACTTAGTCGAAAAGGGCTATAATTCTGGCTAAAACATCCGAAGAGCTTCAGGTTTGTGCTTTTGTTAGTCGATTGAGGTACTGGTGGCTAATAAGTATTGTAAATTGCAAAGCAGTAACTGTAATGCTTTTGAAAAAAACTGGGGCGATGCGGAAACCCTAACTAAGTTCAATGTCCTTTTTACATGGAAATCGAAAAACGGCAATAATTATGACAAAATTCTTCACAGAGTGGTAATGATGATAAATAAGTATTGTAAGTTTCAAAGAGTTATATCTCTAATGGCCAAAGTGCGGGTAAAACGTAAACAATATGTAACACCAACGATGACGATGAGGCGAGTAGGATATCTCCTTTTTCTTTCTTTTGTCGAGCTAAAATTAAAATTACTTACTTTTAAGATATTACACGTGGATGTTGAATAACTAAAAACTGTTTCTTAAAAGTACAAGCATTTAATACATGCATAGTGCAATCTGTGACCTACTATGTTTTCTTTTGTAAACACCTGTGAAATACTATGTTGGTGTAACATGATATTGCTTACCCTTAGATTAATTAGTCTGTTACATTTCCCGAGTTTTATGTCACATAAACAGTTCCGAATGACTTGCCTTGCTGATATACCGTTGCTGAAATGCTTCAACCTGACTGGACAATTTTGTAGGACTATTTAAGTCAACGAATATGACACAAAACACAGAAGATTATTCATGTGCATCACTACGACAAACATACGACAAACAAACGTGAAATGTAAATACAGAGAAAAACATTGGTACATGGATGTATGCTATTTTGTGTTCAAATTTCAACGATTTTCTGAAAATCAATATACATCAAGGGGAACATATCACCCTCAAAAAGAAACCTTAAAAACGGTACCTATCCAACCTTTTTGCGCTAGGCTTCAACAAACTATGTCACAAAATTTGGGAATACAAAAAAATATCAAAACATAGTTAACCTTCATTATCTCCTGTTTATTCTATTAGGTAAAATAACACTGAAAATAGTACTGTTGTTGAAAATCACTTAACAAATTGACTCTGAACAATTTTTTGCCGAAATGCAAAATGTTATAAATTAACTACCCCATTAACTTATTTTCAGAATGGCACTAAACAGTTTGCTTAATTAAAGATCAATATAGTATCATCAAATTTAGTGGAAAAGGGGTTCCTAACGGGGGCTTTTTTTTCGCGCTAGCCTTTTAAAAATTTTACAACTATTTTCATTTAGCCGAAAAACAGCTTAATTCGTATATATCAATAGTTATTTATGTTTTAATACTCCACGTTTGTTTGTTAAATCAGAAGAAATAACGAATTTATACCAAAGTATAAATAGTTATTACATAATTCAATTTTAAAAAGTCATGCTAAATTTTATATAGTTATTATGACATAATTAGCAATTTAACCCGACACATTATTTTTGTATGACCTTGACCTTTTGAGTTTGGTCTCGTCATGTGGTAATTATCGAATAAAAAAGTTACTGGTATACCCAACGGGCATTTTGAACAACCTTAACTGTAGGTATAAGTGGTGTTAAGTAAAATTAAAGTATGTTTGCGACAAGCTGTTAAAAGCATGAGTGTCTTATCATTGTTTACTAGCCATTCACTTCCATAATTGCCTTGAATGGACTCAATTCATGCGTTTATATATGTGTTGGTTACTTGTAATTTGATTTTGCCAATTATAAGTATATCTTTAATATTTTAAAATAATCCGTCATGTGAAATATGAGGTCAAGTAATTTTCTAAAAACAGATAAAATTATTGAAATGGTATCCGTATATTATGTCAGGCAGGCAAACAATAATGCAGTTTTAATGCCAACTTTGGTATTCTAATTTTTAACATACTCACAATTTCTTGTTTTTGGACGATGCTTTGCACCAAATATACTCAACTATATTTAGAATGTTTGCGAAAGTTAATTGAGTAAAAGGCGGTGTGGGTGTAAATCACATGAGATAAAACAACTTTGAAAACATTAACCATACTATTGCAAAACTGTACATTGGTTCCTGTTTAAATGTTTGAAGAAAATGTACATGGGCTCCAATGGTGTTGAGACTATGTATTCAAATTCGGATGAAGCTAAATCTTAGCCCAGTATAAAAAGGCTATAAAAAGAAAACAATATAACGTTAATGTCACGTTGAAATGGTAGGAAGAACAACATTTAAATATACATTTCTAACATTTATAAATGGATAAAACAAGCTAAAACTTCACTCACGACTAGCCAATTTTGTGTTCATGTCGAAACATTTTTCATTGCGTACCCCAGTTCGAATTACATTGATATATGAACAGTTTTTGCACTCAATGTGCAGATATGCACCTTATCAAGAATGTGCTATGTTTTTGATGTTATGTAAATGTATAGGTTGCTTACAAGTCTTGCATGAAGCTAACCCTTCAGCAAAATCTGAAGCTCCACCATTCTCTTTCCTACTCGCCAATCAGCATCCCTAGTTGCTAAAACAGTTACTTCGTGTGAAATTATTCAAGTATCAGGGACTGATGGTTAAACACTAAATGTAAAGCTATAATTATGATCGTTGCTATTTGTACATTGTTCAACAAGATCCAATTTCTTGTCAAATTTTGAGTTACAAAATTTTATGATATGACCGTCGACGCGCGATAATGTACCTTTGGACATTTGTTACATTAAACGACAATAATTGGTAAAAACCCCATAAAATTTACATTTTTGTCACCCTCTTTAAATGCAAAACCAATGTAAAAAAAACTGTAAGCCACTATATTTTCCTCAACATAAACATATTTTTGGCTTCAAAATACCCCATGACCATTACTATGGCAACAGCGATTTGAAATGATTTTTTTTTTCATTTTGGCTATACCCTATAAAAAGGCATATCGTGGCTGTTAGGAAATGATTACCGTAATAGTTTACTGCCCATGTAAATTGAAGTGAGTTTTGACGTCAAATTGTGGTATATGACGTCATTTTTAGAGTGAACAATGACGCCTTAGGTATACTTTTTCAAAGTGTTGTATTTTTGTATGTACTGGACGCAGGTAACTAAATTTTCCAATGTTAATATTTAAACATTGTTTGTTAAAAAATGCAAGAAAGCTAGTTTCCAAGTACTTTGTCCGAAGGCCCATTTTTCCGTGTCGCTGGCCTTATTGTACTGTTTTGCTTTAGCTTTTGACAAAAAAAAAACGGCCTCTTATATCTATACTTCTGGACGACATAATTTTCTCAATGGTATTCAATTCGACTGTAAACCTCCTCATTTGACACCGGTACTGGTTTTTCAAGAAAGCAGACTCGCGAGTGGCTCAATACGCTACAGGATTTCTTCACAATCGAGTATAAACTAAAACTGAACTATCTAAACTAATTGTCTGTGCTCAATTTCGAGCCAATATCCAGTGGTCGTTCATCCGCAGTGACTACGGTTCCACGCTGATAACACATAACGCTCAAAGAAATGAGCAACAATCAATATTTAGGAAAATGTTGATCCACGAACCAACAAAACCTAAGTCTTAGTCTATATGAAATGAGACGTGATTTCTTCATGTAAACGTATATGGTGCATTTCATTCATTAGGTTACTGTTATCAGTATGCAATTTGATGTTTTTCCTTCCAGCTGCCGGCTCAAAGAAAGAGCTATAGGTGTTTTCCAGTCAAGGCTAATACGGATAAATTCAAGGACTATGAGGGCCCATTTTCTCATTTTCTCTACTACACACCGGACAGGATAAAACATGAATTGCGAATAGTTATGTCATCGTACCGTGAACATCACAAGGACGTATTTGATTTTCAAAAGAAATTGCAGAATGACTGTCAATATTTAAAGGCGATGTTACTGCAATGTTGTCAACAAATGATAGATAGTAATGGCATCGGTCCATTTATCGAATCGACCACCATGGGCCAAGCTAGAGTGGCAGAAATATTCCGCTTATGGATCATTTCGGATTGATCTGGCGACCTATTCGCCATACCTATAATGATTGAGAAGTCAAAATAGGACCCTACTTTGCGGTCGGATTCGATGGAAATATTAAAGGTTCTTCAGGTTCGTCTGTGACCGGCGTTACATTTCCACATACTTAATAATAGAACAGGACGCAAATGGCTATCCTAGGGCTGTTCAAACGCAACAGGACGAAGAACGGTTAAAATATATTTTATTATTTTAATGTCAAAGGGGTACAATTAAGAACACGTTTGCATAAATTATGGCTGACGGGCATTTAGACAAATAACACACTAGAAAGGGAATCCTGTTGCAATCTCATGTCTGCTCCAATGGTGTCGTGGCCACTTTTGTGACCGCCTGTGCTGATTAGAACTATACTAGGTAATCGAGTCTTGCATTTTGATACAGACAGCTGTATGTACATTCACAATCCCGCACAGTACAATATTCATGCAGTTGACAGTCGACTAGTGCACAGGACTGATGAAGTCCCTGACTGGTCAATTGTCAAATTTGAAGAACTTGGGCCGACTCATTACGGCTACGAAAACACAGAGAACAGAGGGAGACATTTCAAATGTAAAGTGCAAGGCATCACACTAGACTACAACACCACACACAGAGCGAATGTTTCCGCTGTGGTCTAACCCGTGCTAGACCATGGCCACTTTAGGTTGATGATAGAGTATCCGTCTAGTATCGGGTATCATGACCGTAAAATGACCACTGAAACCATGCCATTGCGGTCCGTATACACAAAATGGGTGGTGATGAATGACTTTAAATATGTACCGGTGACAATGGGGTACCAACTAAGCAGGAACAATACCACTTTGTTTTATCAGAACCAACTTTAGAACAGGCATCCCCTTTGGCAAGGTACTATGCTTTGGATTAGTGCCAACTTTCAGCATGATAAAGCAGTTTGTCTAGCTTCTATAGACTTACTGTATATGGAAGGATGAAGAAATAAGATGAATCTCAAATAATTGTTCATTGTTTTTAATTTCATTATTTAATCATCCAGTGTGTCCGAAAAAACACACATGACAAAACAAATCATTTGATGTCATCAGGTTGATAAGTGTCATTGCCTTGTGTTCATATAGCTAAACATCTTTGTGTAACGAGGGGTCAGTTGTTAGAAGAAGCAATTAATTACGGTGTTGGGAATACAAGATTCAATCCAACTGAACAAAATCAGGAAACTACATGATTGGAAAGGATATTTAAATGTTGTTCACCGAATGGCAGTTTACTTTTAAAAACAACTCCATGAATCTTTTGAAACATGTGTTGTCTTAAAATGTATTTTTTGCAATGTAAAGTGAGCCTGTTGGTCTTTGCACTAAATGACTTCTCTTTGAATCGCTTCTGTTACTCTGAATAAATCGACATCTAACAAGTCTGGTTGGTATTTCTTACCTACATAATACAGTACATTTACCTGAGAAAAACTTCCTGATTATTACTGAATCATATTAAGATACATTCATTTATATGCACTTGAGTTTCATACAACGTTGCCCAATTTTCAAACAGATAATGCAGAACCATTAAATAAACTTTGATAACACTCAAATGTAAAGCAAGAGCTATCCACAAGACAGCCTGCTTGATAACTCTCATTGCTTGCCAAAAAAATGTTGACACTATCAACTAGAAAAAAAAAAAAATAATATCAAACAGGGAATGCCACGTACCAAAAACGCAGCCTCCCCAAAACGAACCCCACAGCACCCAGAAGTGCACACCACCAACACACACACACACACCCACACACGCACACACAATCATGTACACACACACATATACACTACCAACACACACTAGCATACAAAGCAAACACACGAGGACAAAACGAACAATTAAAGGAACACAGTGGGGCACCGCCTTGGAACGGTCAGTGGCAAAAACACCACTGAATTAATAAAAATAAGGTCTAAAGTTATTCATTGTAGCTAAACGTTTACCCTTAAACACTAAGTTTTAAGTAACTACCATCCGTACTTACTGAAGATTCTACCTTGCACTTAAAACTAACCATCATTTCTTAGTTCAACAAGAGCAATAAGTTGTAGTAGATGTGTTAACAAGTTATCGATACAAATTAATTGATGCCCAGAAAAACACTGTATTGAAGATTTAAATCAATCCCATAAGTGAGTATCTTAGATTTGCGCAGGAAAGTACATTGTATATAAACATGTACCTAGAATGTTTAAGTCAAATAGGGGCAATTATTTGAATACAACTTATACAAGAATTATTATTGGAATTTCAGACACCCCTGATGAGTTTAATGAAGTTTCAAATCAAGCCAAAAAGTGGTTATCGAAGTATGTGTGTTATAACGAAAGACCGGTGGTGACATTTCAATTTCAAGACTTGATGATGTCTGAGTATGAATTCGTGAAATTGAAATCATGAAGTATTTAAATGAAATCGAGAATTCTTGTAATTGTGAAATAATGAAATATTGAAATCTTGAATTAATGAATAATTGAAATATGGAAATCGTGAAGTTGTGAAATCTTGAAGAATTGAAATATTGAAATCGTGAAGTTCAATACTTCACGATTTCACAAATTCGCTATTACGCGAGTTCCGGCTTTTGCGTGAAATCGTGAAGCATTGAACTTCACGATTTCACGATTTCAAGAAATCGCGATTTCAGGAGTTCAGGCTTTTGGTGTGAAGTATTGAAATCGTGAAATCGTGAAGTATTGAACTTCACGATTTCAAGAATTCGCGATTTCAGGAGTTCAGGCTTTTAGCGTGAAATCTTGAAATGATCGTGAAGTTTAGGCTTTTGGCATAATATTTGGAAATCGTGAAATCGTGAAATATTGAACTTCACAATTTCACGATTTCAAGAATTCGCGATTTCACGACTTCAGGCTTTTGGTGTGAAATATGGAAATCGTGAAGTATTGAACTTCAGGATTTCACGATTTTACGACTTCAAGAATTAACGAAGTCAGGCTTTTGGCGTGAAATCTGGAAATCGTGAAATCGTGAAATATTTAACTTCAGGATTTCAAGAATATGCGATTTTACGGGTTCAGGCTATTGGCGTGATTTTGGAAATCGTGAAAATGTGAAGTATTGAACTTCACAATTTAACGATTTCAAGAATTCGCGATTTCACGATTTCACGAGTTCAGGCTTTTGGCGTGATATTTGGAAATCGTAAAATTGTGAAGTATTGAACTTATCGATTTCAAGAATTCGCGATTTCAGGAGTTCAGGCTTTGGGCGTGAAATCTGGAAATCGCGAAATATTGAACTTAACAATTTCAATACTTCACGATTTCACGATTTCCAGATTTCACGCCAAAAGCCTGAAATCTTCACGATTTCACGATTTCAAGATTTCACGCTAAAAGCATGAACTCGTGAAATCGCGAACTCATGAAATCGTGAAGTTCAACACTTTTCGATTTCACGATTTCACGATTTCAATATTTCAATTATTCAATATTTCACAACTTCATAAATTCACGATTTCCATATTTCAATTATTCATTAATTCAAGATTTCAATACTGCATTATTTCACAATTTCAAGAATTCTCGATTTCATTTAAATACTTCACGAATTCATACTCAGACATCGTGAAGTCTTGAAATTGAAATGTCACCACCGGTCTTTCGTATGTTATAGTACATTGCATTCAAAACTTTAAACGAGCAAGGGACATCTTCTGTAATATATTCAGTCACGAGTTACCGGTATTGACTGTTTAAGATACCTGAACATTATAAATTACTGCAATGGTGAATAAGATTATATGTCTGGTTGAAGCACAACAAAAACCAAATTAAGCTTGCATGCAAAACAAGGGCATAGTTTAACAAGGGCCATAATTTGTAATTAATTCAGTCAATAATTTTCTACGTGAAATATTCAACTCAATCTACAACGACGTGAAAGTGAGTGTAATAATCTTCTTAATTCTTCGAATAGACGAGCCAATGAAGCCTGCAGGGTGTTATTATCTTTGTGCAGAGCAGCTTTACAATAAACATTAATGTAAATGGATAAAGTGATATACCTATTCCCCGACATAGCCAACTATATTTATCATGTGCATACAGAATACTACCACCTGACAAATTTTATGATATAAAATTAAATGTACTGATAAAGCGGGCCTACGTTTAATATAGCATACAATAATGTGGTTCCTAAGTTCAACTCATACACATATTACGTCTATGGTCAACTGTTTGTAACATAATCCTGACTACAATCTTTCATAGAATATCATGCAATATATCCACATGATGATTCTGCATCTTCATAAATATATTTACAGCATTGATACTAATTAATTTCTGACCATATGTAATTTTCAGCGGAATCAGCCATGCTTACATTTATAGATGTAATCCACAGATAAATACCACGTACTGGCAGTACTGGTAGCCTCATATGACATGTGCACAGTGACTTTGGTATTTCTTTTACAAGCAATACTCATGAAATACATGAAAACGATCATCAGAGAGCTACCGCGGCTTAGTCAGATGGCTCATATCATTATGGATCAGCTGCCAGAGCAAACGGAAGCAGTCCAGGCTGAATTGAAAAAGCAGCAACGAAAAGCGGATGAGTCACTGGACATCTCGCGGGCCTGTGATACTCGGAAGAAAGGGCAACATGTAAAGAGCTAGTATCTGGGACTGTGACTGACCAGGTTTGTCAGCAGGGTTCTTCCTTACAGACTGATAGAACTTCTAATGTAAACATGATGAGTTTCTAATCCAAGACAGAAATAATCATCTTATTGAAATTGTAAATATAATTGTTTTCCACATGTATTAGTGATGTTGCTTACTGTGTCATTCTTTGAGACACCCATACACTTGAGGGTATCTGACTACAAATCAGTAAGATAAATGACCTTCAACTATAGCTGCTGCGCTTCTCCATGTTCCAGATTAACAGTTGCTTTGTATTGTTGAAAAGTTTTAGTCTCTTTTAAGCTACGTCTGGATTCCCATCGGCACGTGACCCTAAGCTGTGGATCGTGTTGATGATCCCCCTCCTCAATGATCATATTCAGTCGAATATCCCTCTTCCATGACACAAATCCGGTAAACACATAGCCACGTGTACTTAGTCCGAAGTGTCGTGTCGACTATACCCCTCTTCTATAACACCATCCTTGAAATGTTCTAGCCTTGTGTCTATTATCCCTGAATAATGCCATTTCAACATGGGAAATCTGCCAACGGTGTTAGAGCAAAACAGATAAGGTACCATAGCACCCCTCTGTGCTACTGCTCTGGACATTTGAATAAAAGTGACTCCCTTAACACAATTGTGAAACGTGTTTTTGTTAACTCAGAGTTTTTCTTTGCCACTCACATCTTGGCTCATTGTAATTAAAACGGACTCGTATGTAGTCACTATTTTGCTCTTAGCTTAAATGCAATTCCCAATTGACTCTTTCCATCAAATGTATTGTTGTCATCATACAGTACAGCACAGGCGGATTCCGTTTTTGGCGCGCTATAGCACGGGAGGTTTTACAACGCGTGAGCAATAAAACCATGTCGCATCACACGGCATATGATTGTATATGCGGCATCTATATGTCGCGTGTCATTTGCGATATGCGATAAGTACCATGCCGCGTGACTTGGCGTAAAGGATTAATTTTTACTTTAATAATTAATGCCGTTTGCACAATATACAAAATGTACATGTAATTCTATAAAAGGTTTTATAAAATATAATTTTATAGAATTTTTGCATGAGTTACTGCAGTTTACTATCTTTCGAGTATGTTTAAAAAAATTATTATTGTATATAATTAAAAGATGTAACATTTTCATGACTTTGTTCTTTTATTCTAAACTTTTTATTACAGATATCGTTGTTTGTCGCAAGAATTATAATATTATTGCTTATCAACTGATCGAGGTAAACTAAATACGTTATTCGTTCTTGGACTCTGATTTGAGCTACAAAGACACAATAATCTTAAATAAATACTGAAACAGATGATAACCGCAAACTGTCGATTTACTGCATTTGAATTAACCATTACAATGTATACGTATGTTCCTTTTTTTTCGTCATACGTTGGGACAAAAACAATATGTTTGTTATAAATATAAGAACTGACAATTATTTGCCGTCTGAATGTACAACAAATCGGCATCAACTCTTTTAAATGTACGGTACTACATTAAGTTTCTAAAGTAGACATTTCCAGCTTTCAATTTGGTGAATTTCATACGGTGCAGAACTGGGCATGATGTGCACTGATTGAAAATTCATACAGGACAATTGCTGCTAGCATAAAAATAGTTACTTTATCAAAACAACAATCTCTCAGCGCTGACTGCATCCACATAATCAGTAAATAAATGTAAGAACTAAAATTCACAAAAATACAAGTAACAGCCTAAATACTGTACGTCCACTTCTCAACTACACACACTGTGAGAGCTTGAACCGGGTGCACAACCGGTTTCCGGTGTGTGTGTGTGTGTGTGTGTGTGTGTGTTGGTGGTGTGCACTTCTGGGTGATGTGGGGCTCGTTTTGGGGAGGCTGCGTTTTTGGTACGTGGCATTCCCTGTTTGATATTATTTTTGTTTTTCTGTACGTACATACATATCGATTCCTACACCCGGAGTTAGACACCAACATTTAACAACTATCTAAGAGCTATGAACCGGGATCGCAACCGGCTTTTGTACGTTAGGTGTTTCATGTTTTATGAAAATAATAAAGATGTTGTTTTTTTAAAGAATGCACTGTTGTAAGTAAAATTTACTGACGTAACATCAAACATTGTGATACACACATGTAACATAAACACCTCGAGCTAGGGTTTGATTTCAAAACAGTTAAATTTGATTTAAACTGAAATACAATTCAAGAAGGAAAGTGCATTCGCTCCCGCCGTATTTTGGTCGTTTTTACAGACGGTCAGTTTACCTTATTACAGTAAAATCCGTATATAGCGACTCCGGATATAACGTAACTTCGGCTGTAACGAACAGTTCTTTTGGGCCCGATTTTTCCTTTTTTTGTTAAATGTAAAAAGATGCGATTATATCGTTCTCCGTTTATAAGGAAACTTCGGATATAGTATTCTACATTTCACATGTATAACCTTTTGATAAACTAGTTGAAAGAGAATACCAACATAATTGCTAAGTACGATGTTCAAGTGATAATATATTTCGTAAATAATTATGAGCGTTTCTTTAAAAGCATGCAGACCGGGTGAAATCCCATTTTGGGAGAAATATTCAAGTTTTGGCTATTGAGCGAAAATCGGCTTCATTCAATTGTACACAAAATCGAACACAAAATTATTTTGTTTCAGTATTGCCAATGAAAACATGAACCGTCTTTTTTATGCTTTATTAATCTTTGCAATTATTTTACATACAGATATAGAAAAGGATAACAGTCATAGATAAAAGGTGGTAGAAAAATCAAATGCAACTGTAAGTTGATGGTTGGGATTTGACTATAAAAATACTTGTTCGATATGTATTTTAGTTCGATATATATAAGGAACGTCGATATATGGATATAAGGAACTCAAGAATATTAGGAACACATTTGATAGATCCTGGAGAGTTCGTTATAAGCAGAATTTACTGTATACCGGTACTACGTTTTCATCTACGAGATACAAATTTCAACCCAATACCGGTGATATATAACCTTATACTTAACTGCTGCAATGATCTCTCATCGCTGCCGGGCTATTTTTACGTAAATTAAAAGCAGCAAGCACATCACATACATACGAAAAAATGACTGTAAAACTATTTAAAAAATTAAACATAGTGTTGTCGGTATTCTTTTTCTTAGTTAGATCATTTTCTATCCAGTCAAAGCAGTTTTGAAGTATAATTCGATAAAAAGCTGATTATTATTTTTTTCATCTCCGTTCTGTATTTACACTTATTTTTGCTTACTTGCGTGAAAATAAATCTACCATGTCCATTAAGTAGTGGATAAGGAAATCTTAATCTCGTGTATTTCAGCGTTAATTTACAGTAACTACTGTAAATACTTAGTTCTGTCGTGATTCTTTTAAGCATCCTTTTTCAATTATCAACATTTAAAGTGATCACGATGCTTTAATATTATTCTTAACATTTGTCTTCTTGGTCGTACTCTGTCATTCAATGTAGTATTTGTCGATCTCTGCATTAAGATAATTCATTCAAAATAATCGTATGGGTTGAGGTATTTCTTTTTCATCTCACAGTTCTAAAACACGTTTCTACATACATGTTGTTATGGTAACTAAAATTTACTGGTATACACAATCATGTAATTATTAAAAACATTTAAGACTGAAATTTTATTGGTTACAATATGGAATACATTGTACATCATTATTGAAAAACACAGTTTTATACATGTGTACAAT
This sequence comes from Saxidomus purpurata, assembly GCA_022818135.1. Lineage (NCBI taxonomy): Eukaryota > Metazoa > Mollusca > Bivalvia > Venerida > Veneridae > Saxidomus > Saxidomus purpurata. The sequence goes on from JAFMSR010000011.1 coordinate 51,496,954, forward strand.
ACAATATAGTACATATTTTTATTTCATCGCTTTTACCTGTATAGAAAATGACATGCTGCATAACGTGGCGACACGCGGCATCATGCGGCGGGACTCGTTGTCGCGCTTGAATGCGCTTGATTGCTATTTTGTCTTTCAGATGCGGCAATTGAATGCCGCATACAATTTGCGATGTCGCGTCACGCGTTTGATTTCCCGCCGCATCTCCATGCTTTCAGACTCTTATTTACATGCCGCATGGACGCATATGCGTGGGGTTTCGCCTGTGCTGTACTGTATGTAAAATGTTTTTGAGACCAAGACTGATTTGGATCTGTCAGTTATCAACCCTGGCGTCTTGCAAGATACACCCTATTGCAACAGACGACACTTTAGGGTAGCCATATTTATCTGAGGTACTGAGTTAAAAAAAATCCCTAGAAGCATTTTCAGTCATATTAACTTACTGGCAAAATTGTCTCCCTTGAAACTAGCTAAAAGGTTTATCGATTATCGATGAATTTATGCCTGTTTGATTATACAGGAGGAAAATCTTAAACTCATCAATGGTTAGCAAAAACATTAACTGAACGTCTTTGATAGGTTATATAATTTATTTTGCATTCTTTCCACTTAATTTCAATATATTTTTCATTGATTTGTATATTATTTCTGCCCTATTAATTTAAAATAATGTTAGACGACACTTTATCACTTAAAGAAGAAGTATTTAAGCTGTACATGAGAGTAACATGTACTTTCATATTCCTACTTTTCTGACAACATTTAGCTACTTTAGCAACATAAAGCTATTTAGATCAAGTACATACTTTCGTCTATATATATTGGTTTACCCCAATCCGTAACGTCCAACGAGTAAAAATTTAACTAATTTCAATAACTAGGACTGCGTATTAAATTTGTAAAAACAAAAATATTCCAACGGGTTGGATGAAGTATCATATTTCGATTAAATTCGTTCTCCAGTTTTTTTACATATTGTCTAAAACCCATAAAACCCCTAATGAAAGTCTACCCTTAGAATATCCAGGAAGACCTATTGTATCGGGCTGTAATTCGCCGACAGAAAACATTTCCAAGTACATAGACTTTATTCTTAAACCTTATATGTTGAATTTGCCGTCGTTTGTAAAGGACACTAGCGATTTCATAAATAAAATGAAAGACGTACAATTTAAAAACAAGAAATTATATCTCGTCACTCTAGATATGTCATCTTTATACACTAATATTCCACACGAGGACGGAAAAGAGGCATGTCAATACTTCCTACAAAATGATAAGAACTGTAACAGTCGTCTATCAGGTGATGAACTTGCAAAATTGCTGAAACTTATACTTGAAAATAACCATTTTCAGTTCGATAAAACGTATTATCTTCAAAAGATGGGTGTAGCCATGGGCAGTTCTATGGCACCTACATACGCTGCATTATTCATAGGAAAATTTGAAATGGATTTTCTTAGTTCCAGTGATATTAAACTAACACTATGGTTCCGCTTTCTTGATGATATCTTTATGATATGGGATCATTCTTTGGATGAATTACATTCAATCATAGCTGATATCAACAATTTTCACCCTGACATAAATTTTACTCAAAGTATTTCGGATACATCTGTGTCATTCTTAGATGTGAGAATTTCTAAGGGAGATACCCTCCAAGTAGAGACAGACATTTTTATCAAAGAAACAAATAACCACCAATACTTAGATTATACTTCCTGTCATTCACAGAAATGTAAAAATGGAATTCCGTCCAGTCAATGCAAACGATTTAGAAGAATAATTTCTGACAATGAAACTTATATTAAGTCTTTGAGCCAGTAACACTATTACTTCTTAGACATGGGTTATCCGGAAACAGTTATCAACGATGCTTTTGAAGCAGTAAGTCAAATGTCACAGAATGACGCTTTAGAATGTCACAAGAAAGAGAGCAAAAATGTTATACCATTCATTGTTCAATTTGATCCATCTTTGCCTAATATAGGTAAGACAGTACACCAATACTGGGATTTGCTGCATTTGTCTAAAAACAAAATGTCCAGTCAGTTTATGAAAATTACAAACCAGTATTGGCATTCAAACGTCCTAAGAATTTACAGGATTTCCTTGTTAGTTCTGCCTTTAGAACTCATGACTTTCACGAGACGCCTGTGTCTCACAGTTGTGATGGATCTCGTTGTTCGCAATGTTGTAATATTAAAGTTGGTTCTAAATTTAGTAGCAGTGTTACCGGAGAAACTTACGAATTACATCATAATGTAGACTGCAAAACCAAAAATGTAATTTACCTTATAACATGTAAAAAATGCAGCATGCAGTACGTAGGACAAACTAAACAAGCAGTCTCAAAACGTATAAATAGCCATCGTTTTGATATTTGTAATTTTAATGATCCAACATTTTCATCCACCGTTGCTGCACATTTTAACTCTGACGGGCATAATCTAAAAGATTTTACATTTATGCCCATTGATATTGTTAAGAATAATATCAACCGGTTATGCAAAGAAACATTTTGGATGTATAAACTTCAAACTCTATCACCCAAAGGATTGAATTCTAAAGCACGTTTCAGTATAAATCAAGAATAATTTTTGTACATGTATGTATTTTTTCAAGCTGGGATTACCGTTGTTTCCTATTTTTTATTTTTTATATTATAATATTATAGGAAACTTTGCATTTTCATAATCAGATACTGATAACCCAGCATGTTCTTTTGTCATTAAAGATTTATTATTATACGTATATGTAACAAATTATCATATTTATGCATAGATGTGTGTGATGCATTTCTTATTCAGTTTTCCCGCAATTTGACGTGACTATAGTTCAAATGTATACGACGTAACGTCACGTCCGCTTTATATTATTATTATGATGAAGGCTTTCGCCGAAACGTTAATATGAAAAAGATGGTATAAAAACGTTGTTGTAATAAAGTGTTGTTGTTTTTTCCATTTTATTTTTTTCTTTTCAAGAAAAAGAGAAAATATGTACATCATAATTTAGCTTAAAACTGGTCTTGTGAATACATATTTTTGTGTCTAATACGCAGTCACTTGTCAATGATCTTTTTAAAGATAATAACAGTGTCATATTTCTGGTCACCACACTTTTTATATATATTATCATGTTCCATTGAAAACTTCGGACTTTTCTTTTTATGTTTCAGGAAGAGATCATTGTCCTTGCTTATTATCGCTTCTATAATTGTGTATATCTCCTACGATTTGAATTTACAAGGAAATAAAAGCAAACTGCATAGTAATCAAACTGTAAGTTCCATTGTTATCTAAAGACTCGAGAAAAATATTTCAATACAACTTTTATTGTAATTTTTACAACAGATAATAGCAAATGTGTATATGAGTTTCATTTAGATACCGTGCAAATACCTTAGACCGGTGGGGATATTAATACTTTTTTGATTTCACGACTGTGAAAATCCTGATAACATTATTTCAACGCCTTCAGCTCGCAATTTCAACTTAACAAATTCACGACGTGAATTCGAAATTTCAATTTCACGGAAAAGAAATACATATGTATGATCTAACGTTAAAAGTTAGTATTTTGAAATCACTTTTCAATTCGTTACGTTAAAGTTTCAACTACACGAATTATCAATTTGAATTTACGATCAAAACTACACGATTTAAATTCACGATGCCAACTTTATGCGTTCTTAATCTAAGCTTTAATTCTCGATTACTTCGTTATGAATTCACAAGTAAATTTCGCGAGTTTAACGTCATTACACGGCAGTTACAGTCATGTTATTGCAACGTCAAATCTTAATGAATTGTCGGATTTGCTAATACTGATTGACTGACAGAAGTGGCGAGTCAACCAGGCAACTGTATTTACTCACATCCCCAGCGGGGTTTTATCGTAATAATTCAGACAATACAAAACGCGGATGTTTTATGGGTTTTTTATTGATTGCTTCATCAGCGAAATGAACTCCAACATATATCTATGCATTCAGATCAAATATATTGTTTAATATGTTGTTGTTTCTACCGGACTATGCCGATACATCCGTGACGAGTTTACAAGTTTGTAAGCAAATGTGATTCAACGTCTTGAATTTATGAAATAGAAATTTTGAATTCGAATCGCGAGTTAATAAAATTGCAATCGCAAATTCAACGCCTGAAATTGTATAGTTTAAAATTATGTCTACAAATCACGAATTATTGAAATTGAACGTTCTTAGAATAATTGATATTGAGACTGAATCGTGTTGGAACCACTCGTGAGATTGTGGTATTAGGATAGTATCACCATAAATATACAAATATCAGACCGGTGTTATCGGGTCGTCGTTATGGCAGTTGCATAATATAGATAGTTAGCGGTTTCCATGAGTGTATTGTGATATAACTGCAAATTGTTTCAATACCAGCTCAGTGAGATTATATGCATTTATATATCAACCACCTGAGGACTTACGGCACCAGGTTTAAAATGTTGATGACATCATATGCAAAACATTTAACATAGACAACCTCCTGTGTAATTTTAAACATCGCGTATAAAAAATAGCAAAATGTATGATTCCGGCATAAAATGAAAATAATTACTATTGAGGTTTGGAGACGTTTAATGAATATTTAAAATATGTTGCAAATATAACGAAAATACTGACAACAAGGACGCTTTTAAATATGTAAAAATACGTAATTTTTTAAAAGATGAACATAGTTCTGGTCATCTGAGTGATGAATCACGATCGAATCCACCTTTCCTTACATAAGATGATATGAAGGTAGTGTTTAAATCCCATATCCGCAACCCTCCAAGTGTATTAAAGCCCTTCAACTGACCAAAGAAATGTTCCATAGGGTCATAAAAATACACATTTTTCGACTGGGGAATAGATACTAGTAGTTCATAAGTATGGTTAGGACAATAAGCCCAATTGTCTTTAGAAGTGTCTTCATAACTAGTTTGAGAGACTGACAAACTACCTTTTTAAGATTATGTGCGGACACGGTTGTCAAGAAAAAAAACCTTAACATGTATTTTTGCTCTGTAGCGTATATGCTTGATTCTAATTGTCAATTTTACATTTTTGTCGATTGATTTGTATTTAATTTGTTGTATTCTGTCTTTAACATACTTGTTTAATGTGTGCTGTGTTTGTTGTGTGTTGTGTTTTGTACCAAAAAATGTGCTTTGTTCTGAATTTTCCGTATCTGCTAAAATACTCATCTTTATATTGGAAAAAATAAAATCAGTTTTTACAGGGTGTGAATTCTGAAAAACCAGCCGATTTCTGCAAGGAAAAAGACCCATTATCGTGTAGTTCTGATTACATATTGTTTGATGCATGTACTGATAGTAAGACGGCGAGTGACCCATCACGATCAACAATTGAGTTAGAAGGTTTACTATTTGATCTCGACATTAAAAATGTTTCTAATTAAACTTTGCAGAGAATTATATGTAAACTGATGACATTTGTAGTAATATAAAAATTTCTGTTAACTTATATTGTGTTTAAGCTCGAGGTAAGCAAAGGAATATAGTTGTTGCAAACATTTTGATATTTGGATGCAATATGTTCGGCTATAATGTTTCAGTATTCAACGTTAGTCATTGACGTAGAACAAGAAGAAAATATTTGATAATTGCATATCTGAAATATTTATTACCCCAATTCCTGTTTTCTTTAATCTAATACAGGAAAAGAACAAACATAGATTCAACCAATTTTATGAAATGACACAGTTTGAAATAAATCTAACAAATGTTAATGAAAACAAATACTATAGTTATAAATCTGTAACACTTAAAATAAATCATCCTCCGTGAGGCATTTTAGCACTTAAAACTAGTATGATATCGTAACTCCTTCATTTTGAGATTAACCCTCATAAAATCGGCTTTAAATGTTACACATGTAATGCATGCATTGCACAGATATAAAGTCTTAATTATAGCAGTGTCTTTTGTGAATTAATTACATGTATTTTATAGGTGGACCTATTTTTAAGCTTGGTGAGGAAATAAAATTACGTGCTAGCATTTTCGACGGATACAATAAATCAAAGTTCTTCGGCGGCGATCATTTACGTGCACGAATGTGGAGTACTGATATAGATGCATTTTCGTCTGGAATCGTGTATGACAATTATGATGGGACTTATACTATTGTTTTCAAAGCGTTATGGACGGGAATGATACATTTAAAAGTAGAACTCCTTTATCCAAGAGAAATAATATCTGCTGTATATCGCACAAGGAATGAAAAGGTACTATAAAGTCAATATTTTGCATAGTTTTAATTCATTTTGTAACCTTTTTTAATTTCCATTTTCAATTTGATATTTAGAGGTTATTTATACAGACAAGGGCTTTAGGCCTTAAAGCACCCTTGTCCAGTATAATTATTATTTTATTACATAGCTTAAACATCGGTTTTGATTAAAATGGGAAAAGATAAGACAAGTAGATACAAAACACACATTCCGGCAATATTAATTATATTTCATAAAAATAAATACCATCGAATTAATAAAGTACTCATACTTTCCACAAAAGCATACGTGTCAGTTCCAGCATTTCGCTGCTAAATAAGCTGTGTCCTCTTGGAGGCCATTTTCCGTTACGTCTATGTTGTCAAACACATAAAAGCTTTCACGTGCTGACTGTCTTGCGTTGCTGAACAAACGACCGGAAATAGCCTCGATATGAATTTCAGTTATCGGTCAATATCCACGAAAATCAAGGCAAATTTGATACTATATATATTAACATATGCAATAACAATTTAATACAACAGAAGCTTAATTTGATAGATGTACATCTTTATATGGAAAATACACAGTCTACAAAGCAGTTGGCAGACTATAACAACTATATATTTTGGTTCGCAATAAAACAGCCATCGTCATAACACACCACAGTGCAATAGAAATACCTGATTCGATCAGCATTTGCAGACAAAGTATAGGCCGCAATATGACATTAGAAACTAGAGACATTCGGATTCTCACAGATATGAACAGCAGGGATCAGACGCGTGCATACACAGTCAACCCTTGGAAGGAGGGGACAACGGGATACGGTACGGCATGTGAACACGGAACTAGAAGAATAACTTCCTCCCAAAATACTTTTGAATCATCTCGTTCGTACATGACTTCTTTTCATGATCTCGATCACATGTATTTGCCTGAACCCTGTATTGTTGCATGTCAGGTGGGGTTCTCTGTATTTGTATGAATGTAGAATCACCATCCATGACACAGGGGAAAAAATATAAGCATCTTCGCATGTTCTACAGCTTTTTGAATTGTCGAGTTATACCGTAAATCACACTGTATCTAGAATTAAACATAACTGTTTTCTTCGTAATTACGAGAGACAGTTTGTTTCACACTAGGACTAGGCGATGAATTCAGTCTTAGATTTCCCTATTCAATAATCAATTTAAAATCTAAAAAATCTATAGGGTAGGAAAAATAGTTATATTTTGCCACCTACATGCGGTCTCTCATGAGTATCATTATAAAAAATGACTACCCAAAAAGCAAATTGTAGGGGTGTATACCAACTTTTGTAGTAGGATTGTTCAAATATGAATGTATGTAGAACGTTATCTCGCTCAATATTGCGAAAATCAGGATGAAAATAAGAGTATTGGGTAGTTAAACAAGTTACCGTTACATTGATACCACAACCATTAGAATCCGTTCACTTAAGTTGTGTCTATCGCTCGTTAAACATTACCTACTCGTGTATACTAATACAAACATTATTTGAAGAAGGTCAGCGTACGCCGTTGAAATACGGTCCTATATTAAGAATCGTTGTATTCTTGGCATAGGGTGTAAAGACATTTTTGATGAAATAGGTTCTGTTTATGGGCATTATGAAATGTCTTTTACGGCAGTTATTAGTTGGTGTAAGAAATTCAAATATGGGTTAGTTTCAAAAGATGATGCACCACATAGCCGTCGGCCGAAAACAGCAACGTCTGCCAAGATGGTTGCTAGAATGAAAGAAATAGGTGCTACTGATGCAAGATGGTGTAGCTACGCAAATAGCTAGTATGGTTGGCATCTCATTAGGAGCAGCTCATGCAATTCTGAAACGTAATTTGAAAATGAGAAAGATCTGTGCTAGATGGATTCCCCATCTGTTGACAGATAAGCAGAACAAGGCACGCGTGCAATGCGAAAAAATTTTGCTTAAATAATTTCAAAATTACAATGAACGGTCTTTTGCAAATGTCGTCACTAGTGACGAGACATGGGTTTACTTTTTTGAGCCCAAACGAAAGATTCGGAACCAAATTTTGGCAACAAAATCTGGCAAAAGAACATGCATTGCAAAGCGGACCATGAGTGTCATGAAGGTAATGTATGCCATATACTTCACAAATTAGTGTCCTGCCATTCAGGTTGCTTTACCTAAAAGCAAATCCGTAAATATGAAGCTTTACAAGACTAAGGTTCTTCGAAAACTGAAGAAATATTTCAAAAATCGAAGACCTGGAACTGGTTTGGCCAATGTCTGATTGCTACATGACAATGCGTCATTGCACAAGGCGTCTATTGTACTAGACTTTCTGTAGCAGGAAAAGGTTGTTGTGCTCCCTCACCCTCCGTATTTGCCTGAACTTGCCCCGTGTGACCAATACCTTTCTGGTCGAAAATTGTCCAGCGCAAACACCTCGGTCCTGCAATATTCCACTGTCTTCATAGTATACCTAAAAACAAACTATGAAAATGCCTTCAAGAATTGGATAAGAAGACTGAAACTTTGCATATCTGTTGGTGGTGAATACTTCGATGGGACACAATAAAATTGTCATTGAAATCTATCAAGAATATACTTTTATGTGCTTAGATGCATTCATATTTGAAAATTCCTCGTAAATTACAGAACATTTTTTTTAAAGAAAATCGTACATGTACTAGTGACATAATCAACAAAGAACGGGGGTTATAATTCCAAATAATTCACATTCTAGCACCCGTGACTAATTTTGGGAATTAAAGAATACGCGCGTTTTGTGTAACAGCTAAATTGAACATTAACCATAAAGGTTTTATCAAATTGTATTTATTGAATTAGCTGGTATATACCAACTACAGTAAGTACTTTTCTTAGCTCTTTGTTCCAGTTTTGTTAAGGAAAAACTGTTTTTCTTTTTTATGCGACATTTCTGGTTAAGATTCGGTATTCAAATATAATATCAATACACGTTCTATATGGGTGGTTTATATATTACAGTATTGTTGACATGCTTTATATTTGATGAAAATTATTAAGTACTAAAGGGCCACTTAATGTTTACTAGTTTAATGTAATTAGTTAATTTTAGCTTTCCTTTGAGTTTACAATGAACAAAATAAATACACATCTTCTCTGTGTAAACAGCTGACTAAAATTGTACATTCTCTAACGGCCGTGAAAGAGTTTTATAAAAAGTATCTTGTAAATGTGGGAACACTCATTCCACAGAGAATATAAATTTCTACATAATTGAAGACCAAATACATTTTATATCTTTTATTTTATGAAATATGTACATAAGTATAGCTCGGCTAAAAATCCCAAGCGGCTACACAATACTAAATTTATTTATAACTCCTATATAATAAAAGTAAAGAAAGTGGAAGTTTTACCATCTTCAACGACAGGTTTACTTCGCCGCTCAAAGGCGGAAATGGTCAAATATATAGGAACATATTACCGCCACGGAACTTTAAGACAAATAAGAAAGACGAAACACTGAAGTCAGCTGAGCTGGTGTGCGAACCATTCAAATATGACCACGCAAATTACAAGAGTCAAATAATAAGTACATGGACAAGTTGACATGTACATGAAGTGCACGAAAGGGGCGTAACATGAACGGACAACTTGTAATACACAGGGTTAGTAAGAGGCCTGGTACACTTCTTTGAAATAAAAGCTTGCTGATTTTTACAATCAAGTTCAACCACGGATCCTATTGGAAGCTCATAAGAGAATTTTATTCAATTTCTATTGTAATAATTAGAAGCTTGATATCAATTGCAAGTCCTATTATTAATCAATTACACTTTAAAATTTATTGCCGATTTTTTACTTCAATTTAAAATAAAATTGATAAACTTAAAATTTTACAAGAGGACGCTGCAATACCGCCAAAGCAGGTTAAACGGCGCCTGCAGACTATTGTAAAATTAAAAAAAAACAGCCACATTGACTGCCCCATATTTTAGTAACAGTAACCTTGACATTGACCCTAGTGACCTTGACCCCGAAACATTATTTTTGTTTAAAACAATCTAAAAACTAGAATTAAATAAAAATCTATTTATTGTAACAGTAACCTTGACCCTAGTGACCTTGACCCCGAAATATTTTTTTTGTTTAAAACAATCTCAAGCTAAAAATAAATAAAAATTTATTTTTAGTAGCAGTGACCTTTACCTTGACCCTAATGACCATTACCCTAGTGACCTTGACCCTAGTGACCCAAATCTTCCTATCCACCCAAGCTACCATCACATTAATTTTCATTACAATTAGTCACTCCTAACTCAAGTTATTTAGCAGAAACCATTTTTCTATTTTTAGTTACAGTGCCCTTAACCTTAAACCTAGTGACCCCAAATGCAATCCCAAGCTTTCTTTCTACACAAGCTACCTACACACCGAGTTTGATTGCAATTAGTCACTCCTAACTTGAGTTATTGAGCGGAAACCATATCTCTATATTTAGTAACAGTGACCTTGACCCTAGTGACCTTAAAAGCGGCGTTTCTTAACAAAATCTACCTACACACCGAGTGTGATTGCAATTCGTCACTCTTAACTTGAGTTATTGAACGGAAATCATTTCTCTATTTTTAGTAACAGTGACATTGACCTTGACCCTAGTGACCTTAAATGCAATTCATAGCTTCCTTTTCACACAAGCTACCTATAGACATAGTTTAATTATAATTGGTCACTCCTAGCTTGACTTATTGAGTGGAAACCGTTTTTCTATTTTTAGTAAACGTGACCTTGACCTTGTCCCTAGTAATAATAAATACAATCCAAAGCGGCGTCTCCACGGAATCTACCTACACAACAAGTTTCATTGCAATTGGTCACTTCTAACTTAAGTTATCGAACGGAAACCAATGTTTGATATACCACATCGCCCGACATACGACGTCGTCATTCTAATAAGAAGGTTTTTTTTTCTTCAAAAAACCTGCTTAAAAATTATGATGTGAAGTGAAGGCGTCTGAACATAATTATATACTTCTGTGTATACGGTCACAAAAAATAGAATATTATTTGATAATGTCTCTTTACGAAAGACAAATGAGAAACGCCGCCCAAGTATCACCTTTGATTGCAATTTACAGATGCAATTAAAATCAAAGCTCATATTTTGGGTCCGCAGTACTTTATGTTATCGATTAATTTAACGCCTCCAGCATTATCAATATGACACGCGATTCGTAAAGCACGCGTCACCAAGTACTTACAAATCCGTAGGACATATTGGCGTTCACTCAATTAGTTTTATATTCCTTATTTGTGGAGCCGTCGTGGCGCAGTTGTAGCGCGTTCGTCTCATGATAAAAGGGTACCGGGTTCGATTCCATAGCCATGTCGGTAGTGTCCTAAGGCATGACACAAATAATTCCACATTGCAACTCTCTCTTCGAGGTTGATGTAGAATGAGTCTCAAGAGCGATTAATATAAATTGTAAGAACTTGTTTCGCAATCGAGAATAAATAAATTAGTTGATTCAAGTCTTGCAATTATTCTAGTCTAAAACATGTTTTCACAACAGTACATCTTTACTTACACAAATAAGATTTGCGAATTTGATAAAATCATTATCTTTATAATTGTCAGACCATTGAATATACTGTAGTTGCACGGAGGCCAGTGATAGTAATGCTGAAATATTTACAGTTGATGGCAAATTGTATCCACGGTATCTAAATTGCTCATAAACATTACCTTATGTGAATAAAATCGGCATTTAAACAAATTTTATATTTTTTATATCGAATTTAAAAACGTTAACATAGATTAAGTCGTTTTCAAATGCTTCGTGTGTAAAACAAAATTATCACGCTGATTCTATTGCAGATGTTCTATCCCCACTCCTCCTCCCCGCGCGTTGTATACCTCAAATATTCTAGATTATCACGAGATTATCACGTGACCGTCATGTCTTAGTACCGTAGTAGCAATAAATCGTATAGAAAAAGTCGTTATTTATCGCGTTGAAATAATTATGTGGGATGATCTTGTCTTTCTTCTTATCGGACATTGTTTAGTATTGTTTGGGTTATCTTAATTATTGATTTTACGTATGATTGATGCATTAAACGGGTTTTGTTTCACATAATCCAATCAAATTACGTATCTTGTAAATGGGTAATTTAAATCCATTCCCCCGGATCCTTGGTTGCTTCCTTAACTTTTCAACTTTCTTCAGCACAGAGTTGTTACAGAAGTGCCCAGTACCTGTATGACCACATGGACAATGCACTTGAACAAGTGGCCCGCTAAAGTTAAAGAAAACGTACAACATTAGTTTTGTTCCGTAATGATAGTTCTCTTGGCAAAACATGGGCGTGCTTGATCTGTGTGTTTCTATTGATTGATATCAGCTTTTCTCTGTGACAAAAACATGTGCATCCAGGTTCCGTCACGTGTTAATTACCCGACTATAGCAGTGATTTTATTTTTCAGAAAGGCAAATTTTAGACGTTTCTATTGCTCATCAGTGAATAAGCAAATGGTACTAATGCATCTTTAGAATTGTTAGCACGCTGCCTTCTGATATGCAATTACAACTGGCTAAAATTTTCACCGACAGTCGGGCATTCCGTTTGAAAACAGGCGGTTTTGCAGGACCCTTGCATTTGTTGTTGTTGACAATTCGAGTAAACGTAAAACCAGAACCAGTCGAAACTGTTTTTGTTTTCAGGCACTCATTAAAGAAAGCTTTGCACATTGAGTGCAAGCTCAAAAGTTTATTGTTTATATTGAGAAAATGGTAAAGATATTGTTCATTCAAAACTAATGTGTTTATTTGAAAAAGTGTTTAATAGTGTTAAGAGTCGAACTGTTTTTTGAATGCTCAATCAGTGAATGTCGTAAACATTGATAAAGTTGGTCCAGTAAGTTAACAACATTTCGGACAAGTTACTTCAAGAAAACATTTCGGATATGACACATTTTTGTGTATTATGTCGCCCATGTCAAGCTAAAAATGTTCAGATTTACATCTGAAAAGACAAAAAAAGGAGAAAGAGAAAGAAATGAAGTGCTTGCTGCGGGATTTGAACATCGCCGGTAAAATTAGAGGATTAGTGACATAACCACTGGGCCATGAAGAATGATCGAATAGTGAATGTATAAATTAGACATCAATTATCAATTCCTATTTAAAAATCCTGCTAACATAATAGTATACAGACTAATTATCGGATTTGTCAACGAATATCTACCACGTCTAAAAACGGCTAGTTTTCCCTTTTTTACGTTAAATTGTATTGTTTAATTGACAGCAATTACGTTGAGTTTCTATTGACAAATCAAATACTGCAAGGTTGTTTGAATGATCATCTCATATATAAAACCAACTATCAACTTAACGTACAAAATAATGTTAGCGCCGACATTATTGAGCTTTGCCTGATCCGTACCGCATTGGTAGGAGCAGGTTACACCCGACTAACATATATGTTGCTTCATCAAATAAGTGTATGCTTTACAATGTATGAGTGACAGGGAGAGTAAATCCTTAAACTTTCGTTAAAATTAACCGATTCATTTTTGAGGTCAGTATTCAGAAAAAAAAGAAACTTCCTTTAAACTGATTACAAATTTTACTTATAATTTATTAATACATCATTCAAGTAAGTTAGTGAGAACGCCTACATTCTGAATAATTTCAGAGATAGAGATTCCTGATCGTATGTAAAAATTGTTTTCTATTCGATCTCTTTTTATCATATAGGGTACAGGTCTATGTCAATATTCATGGACAAAATCATCTATGTTTAGGAAAATGTGCATTTTCAAAAAAAGAAAGTCAGGACAAATAATGTATTTAGACACAGAACGGAGTGCTTGCAATTTTTCAATTGAAAAACAAGAAGACAGTTTACGATACTGTTATGTACGAAACGTCTCTCGTAGTTCATGTGAGGATTGGAAGAGGAAATCACGATCTTGCTGGACATTACATCACCCCTTAAGCGACTGCGAAAAACAATTAGCAAAAAGGTAAACACTTTTGCTTAATCATTTTTTTTTATTAAGGAAGGTGAAACAGGGAACATAGTTGTATAGAAAGTTCATGCCGCGCGACCAATTTATTGTTGTTAATGTATGAAAATGAACATTAACCTTGTGTTTCGGCATTTTTCTTTTTGTACTGACTCAGATTGTACTTGTTGATTTACCAATGTTATCGTGCAGCGAATGCTGTCATGCGATTGTACAAAATAATAAACACATAATTTCAAAGTTGCAAAGAATTGTAGGAAGAATTTGGTAGGCGTGTTTATCAGATAACAAGCTATCACTCTTACATAAAATAAACGGAGTAAACAAACAATACAGTAGAGCAGACATAAAATTTACTCGCCATGCTTTGCATTGTATAACCTTTCAATCCATTTATTCCAAATTGTTTCGTTATAATGAAATGTTTTTGATTTTTTAACAGATATTTTGTATGTCATTTCTGGATTTTCTTTATAGCTAACAATTATTTCAGATGTTCAGTCCCTATTTATGTTTTCATTCCAGTTTAGTAATGCTAAGCCAATTCTTACAATGTAATCTATTGTCTACAAACTGTAAAATAGCATTGTTGAAAGACGTAATGAGTGTCCATACAGTATTAATGCTTTTCTGCTTCTTTATAAATTGGCTATCCTTTTTTAAAAAAAAACGTTAGAATCTCAAAAGCTTTGTCACTGTTCAACTGGAATTTGTGGAGGCTAACTATTGTCACTATCCATGACTGTTTGAATATCATGTGATTTCCCAAAATCAGAAAGACAATGTAAGACCTATGTTAAAAACAGTGACAAGGCACAAACAGTAAATGATGTGGAATGGTGCAGGTGTATTTTGATCACCAAATCAATTCATTTCAAAATCAACAGGGTTGAGATAATACAGGCAATTAGGGAGGACGAAGAACAAAGGATTTGGTAGTATACTGTTGATGTGTCAGATAAAAAATTTTTTCACTTGGTGAATTATTGTTATTATTATTATTTTAAATCAGTTTCATAACAAAAGGGTGGTTACAGCTACATAATTATGGAAGGGAATCACCGCAATAAGTCTATGGGTCTAGATGACATTCTTATTTATGAACATTACATGCTCATTTGTCTTCTTTCTTATATCTTACATGCATGTGACATCTCACGTGTCATTCGTACGAGTGCATGTTATATGATGCTAATTTCATGTTTCTTTCTTCCACATGCATGTTTCTTCTTCCACTTGCATGCATCTTTATTGCACATGCCTGTTATATATTTGCTATTTTCTATTGTGCTTGTGCTGCTTTCTTAGTAATGATGCATTTGTACTTTCGATTAGTCCGTTATGCGTCATCGCATGTGTCGTTCTTCCAAGTGCTTGCTGTATGTTGCTAAAAGCATGTTACTTTCTTCCAAATACATGTTTCATTTGTACTACTGACTACTCTATTATTGAAAGTCTCCGACATGAAAAAGTAGCAGATATACGTTGTACAAAATAACAAACTTGTCATTTTAGTAATTAAATTCTTATTCCAGGGAGATAACCGCGTACGCGGTGTAGCTGAAATCCGAAAAGAGCTCTTTTCGCAAAAAGAGAATTTCACATACGAAAAGAGGATTTTTTGGTTTAATTATGTGTTAATTGATAAAAAAAGTCAATCCATTGAAGTTGTAGGTTAGTATAACCTAAGATGACAACCTTTAAACGCACGACCTTGTAGTGGAAGTTTGTATGTTTTCCTACTACCTCAAATGTAATTCAACCGGGAGCGAAAGCAGTTTAACCTGGTACGAAAAGAGGATTTTCCCAGGAATACCCAACTCCCAGCTGGCTGGTTATTCGAAGCTAGCTGGGTATTCGTTTTTCGGCTTTCGAATACCCAACTCCCAGCTTGCTGGGTATTCGAAGTAAGCTGGGTATTCACCTTACGTGTAGCGAATACCCAACTCCCAGCTGTCTGGGTATTCGAATCTAGCTGGGTATTCGCTTTACTTTTTGCAAATACCCAACAACCAGCTGGCTGGGTATTCGAATCTAGCTGGGTATTCGCTTTACTTTTTGCGAATACCCAACTACCAGCTGGCTGGGTATTCGAATCTAGCTGGGTATTCGCTTTACTTTTTGCGAATACCCAACTTCCAGCTGTCTGGGTATTCGAATCTAGCTGGGTATTCGCTTTACTTTTTGCGAATACCCAACTACCAGCTGTCTTGGTATTCGAATCTAGCTGGATATTGGCTTTACTCTTTGCGAATACCCAACTCCCAGTTAGCTGGTTGTTCGAAGCTTACTGGGTAATGGCCTTAATTTATGCAAAAACGCAACTAATGGCGAGCTGGATATTCAAATCTAGCTTGTATTGAATACCCAATAACCAATCCCATCTTCTAGCTAACTTCACTGACCTGCATGATAACGCGGTATTTGAGTGACTGTTACGTGAACTATTTTGTCTGTCCGTCCGTACGTCCGTACGTCCGACCGTCCGTCCGTCCGTATAATTCAGTGCCTGCAACAAACAGAAAATACAAACATTGATTGTATGTCGTCGCTAAGTATTAGGTGATAATTTTAAAATTATATAATTTTAACCTGTATAAAATGAGAAGGGTGATTTTGTAGAATGAAATTTCAGCTGTGGTCAGGCGCAATGAAATTGAACAACTTGATATATATCTATGTGTTTTCTATAGGAAAAAATGACAATGTGGACTTCAATATTCTGCCTTTGTGACTAGTGCAGATCATGATTTGTTTGCCATTTCGCCACAATGCCCTTTGTTAGCATTACAAAAAATGGTGTGCGCGGAGAGTTGCTGTTTCTGAAGAACATTCGCTTTGATGCTTTCACACATGGCAACTTCAGTCAGCATGAGCAGTGTCCAGTGTCAAATGCAATACTAAGAGAGTACTTCAGCACCAAGGAAGTCGCACTGTATAGTACGGGTGATGGGGATTGTTTATTCAATGCCGTGTCTACTCTTGTCGCTGACAATGGGGATAATTCAACGCCAGTCAAACAATTACGTCAGCCACCCAATGTGACCTTTTTACATAGATTAAAAAGATATTTTGCTAAAGCAGGCATGATTCAGGTAATATTTCAAAATAAGTGGTTTATAAAATATTTTCATCAGTATACTATACAATGTATACATTAGATATCCGTTTCTAAGTATGGAAAAAACAATGATCGAACAGGTTTCCTGAATCACACACCTGTTTTATTTGCTAGTATTTGTTACATACAATTATTTCTATAATGTTGACATTTGATGAAGCAACAGCTTTTCTTCTGTTCTTGAAAAAGACACAAAAATACAAGACTTTTTATTCAATTTATGCCATCTGTGATTATGGTAACTTTATATTTCCTCGCAAATCATTTTAAATTTCGGTCGGAAAGGGAGGTTTTTGGACCTCACCGGGTGTTCAGCACACCGACTCAATAAATCTATGTCCTATTCAACTGATCAAATTTTCTTTTATTTAGGGGACTAGGGCGGGCCATGATCAGAGCGCCTCCCAGTGGTGTGGCCTTGATGCAGATGGGTAATACTATACCAGTATTGAAAATATTTATATCTTTAACAATAAAGTGTTTAAAATTGGCTGACTGGCTGACTGATTTTCGTCATTTTTCCTTATACAACATAATTCTATTTCAATCTGTTACAATTCGAACATTGTGACACACACGTTAATATGTGTTTATTTATACATTTTATTCACCAGTAACAGAATAATAATCTCTTTTCGTATGTGAAATTCTCTTTTTGCGAAAAGAGCTCTTTTCGGATTTTAGACCAAGCCTTATGAAAGCGCCATCTGGTATCATAATATGACCTACCGTATTCGTGTTAATGTCATTCTTGTTAGCGCATACTTGGTTCGTCTTAATTATTGACCACAAATGCTTTATACCATAGTTTCACTTAATATTATCACGAAAGCCCTTATTTATCACCAGAATATGCATAAGCAAGAAGAATGTAGCATTTTGATAAAAGACCAAAAAAACACATGGGAAGATAATTACATGCAAAGTATCGGTAAATAAGACAAATGAGGATGCAACATTCATGAATATAATTTTGAGGGTAAAGACGTAAGATGAATGAAATCATAATGTCAACATAGAAGGAATCAACACATGCATACACTACTAAATAACAAGCATATAACATGCATGTAGAAGAAAGAAACATGAAATTAGCATCATACAATATGCACTCGTAAGAATGACACATGAGATGTCACATGCATGTAAGATGTAAGAAAGAAGACAAATGAGCATGTAATGTTCATAAATAAGAATGTCATCTAGACCCATAGACTTATTGCGGTGATTCCCTTCCATACATAATAACTAACTAGAGGTGGCGTTTGTGAATCACCTTTACAGTGAATTCTCAGAAAATGACAAAAACACATGTGCCCATTTTGATTTTTTTTCATTTTGTAGATCTATCATGGTTTTTAAAAGGGTTCTCTGATGCTGATCATGCTCATAGAAGCCTGTCCCAGATCCATATTCTGGCTTTTATATTTCAGTTGAGGGTTTAAGGATGTTTTTGAATTCTGCACTATTTCAAAATATGTGTTTAACTGGGAAAAACATATGCAGTTATAAAAGTAGACACAATAGGTATATTAAAATGCATGTTTTAATAAATATTTTCACCGTTGTAACTAAATTAACACATTTTGCCATATGCTAAAATGGGGGAAGTGGTACAAAAGAAGTCATTTCGGAAAAAAAAAACCTGTGAGATATATTTACTTAAAGGTCCACTACTAAGCGAAAATTAAATGACAGTTATTTCAATGACAAGTACATTACCTTATGCAAGACACTAAATAATGAAGATTGGCAGGTTAAAATGTACAGAAAGTATTTTCATCAAGAAGAAAAGTAAGTGTATTATGTTGAAATCTCAGTGAATCGACAAAATGACCACCCAGGTCTTTTTTACTTTCTTCATAATGCATTGAAAAATAATTGTACATGTACTTGTACATGTGATTTATTTAGAATTTCTACATACCAACTTTCATTTTTTATTAAAAATAACTTATTTCTGTGCTTTTAAAGATATATTTGAATGTTTGCTTTCCTTAGTATTGGACCTTTAATCTAAACTTAATAGCAAACGAATTATTAAGATATGAAAAAGATATGAAAACGCAGTAATAACAAGTTTATGTCACAGGTCTTTCTTACTGACCTAAGCCGTGCTTTCTCAAAGCTCGTCGAAGTCTAAAATCACATATTTTGCCAGTTTTTATTAATTTGTTTTCTTATATACAATTGAGCCCTATTTATTGTTCTAAAACAAAGGTTTTAATCAAACTGTATGATAGATATCTCAAAAACCTTGTTATTGCTTTATCATGACAAACACTTTCTATTTTCAAAACATTTATTGAGTTTGTTTCTATATTGCATCGAAAATCGCGGGAAACGTCACTAGAAAAAATAGCGCAAATGACGTCATGTTAACGAAGTCTTCTTCGGATGGTTCCCAGCAATAAATGCTCTCGGTTTACTTTTTGACGTAAATCCGGGTTAAAGTGGCCGTGGTTATAATATGGAGCCTACGATTTATTCAGATGATGATAGAAATACCACTATCCCTATTGTGTCATCTTTATGTTTGACATATTACTTAAGAAACGATTTTATGGAAAATGAATACAGTGGCGCCTGCGTATGGGTTCCACACGCACACTCTTTGTCTTGCGTGCAACTCGAACGTCACACGCTTCACGATTCACGCTCGATTTACCGTGTAGCCAATCATAACTATGAATATAACGTGTATCGTGCAGAACCGGGTATAACCATGCATCCAATCAAATAAACACACTAACCGTGTAGCCAATCAACATCGAGATGATATAGCCAGACATCTTCGGCAGATACATAGCTGACAACGTTCATTTTAAATATATTCCTAATATGTTATGATCTGTCTTGCAAAACAGAGTAAATCAAGAGATGACATTGCTACATCTTTATAAAAGGCTACTCCATTGATACGGTATCCAATCACCACGTACCGTAGTGAACTCGTACTCGATTAAGTCAACACGTACCGTAGGAAAATTGCAAAGGAAAGTCTGTGTAAACGTAAATTTTCTCAATTTCACTTAGAATTGAAAATTCTTATTACTATTTTTTTTAATGCCAATATTTCGTTTCTTTGTCATAAAATTTATCCCAGCGATACGACCTTTCGGGCACATTTGCATTATTGTGCCTCATTGATTGATGAATACAGTAATAGCGGCAATAATGCTTACCTGATAAATATACAAGGAATTGAACTTCCTTCTTCATTGCAACTGTACTTTTATTAATTGGAAACCGTAAACATGTCTTTTTTTCTTATTTAAGAAATATAGGTACCTGGGGATGAAAGTGACGTCATGACACGGATGAATGAACAAATTTAGATTGTATGTCGTATTTTAAAGCTAAATCTGTTTATTTGCGTGTCTGGTATGAAGACCAGTCAGCCGCAAGCTGTTTTAATTGTAGAGTGAGTAAGCCAGTTTGCATGAATAGGCTTTACTCTTGACGGTTTTAAGTCAACTGGCGTCTTTCACCTCAATCTTCGTTTTTTCCCGTATACGTCGGAAATTGGTGGCTTTAAAATTTAGCTGCGCTCATATAAGTACACTAGCAGTATCCAATTCATTCCTCTGTACACTTCGGTGTTTAGAGGTGGCAGTTCGTGATTAAATGGAGGTGAGGGTCCATGCCCATTAATGTGTTTTCTATGCCCTTATGGATAAAAGAAAATGAAAATAGCCATGCTCTTGTCTCTTACTAACTTTATGTAAAAGACATTTTGTAAATTTGAAATAAGACTACCTTTTGCACTGATAAATTTAATACAATTAGTCCAGTCAACATAGAGTTTAACCATGAAGTAATTGCAAAATAATTTATTTTATGTGCAATTTAATTGAAAGGTAGACATACAAGTAAACAAAAGTTGCATTTTCATAGATAAAGATAACCGAATAAAACGACCTTGAAGTTTTCTATTTTTAGCTCTTGTTTTAGTTTAGATTTATAATATAAACGGCGTACCGTATGACGTAAAGTAAAGTTTGCACGCGCGCCATTTCAACTTCCGGTATTTTGTAAACGTACAAGGTCACACTGAAAATGGGTTTTAAATGAAAAGAGACTACTAAAGATGTAGGGTGAGTGTTTGTTTTAACAAAATTATATGTTATCCCCATGATATAGAAATAAAATAGAGACATTAACGCTAACTTTACCGTAAAAGTATGGTTGTTGTTGCTTTTGAAAATCACTTGTTTGATTATGAACTCTACCAAACTCTAAATTATGTCCTATTTATATAGGTGTTGATCCAAACTCTATTTTTGTCTTAAAAACAGCGGTAAAACATAAAATCATTTTTTATTTTTTTTTGAAAACTAAGACATAAATTTTTCCCCAAAAATAACTGTGGAAGGCTATATCAGTCAAACCTTTCAAGTAAGCACTGGCAAAAACATGCATATCATATCTAATAGCAGTGTCTTTGTGACCATTTCTTCTTTATTTTTAAGCAGGGTTTTTTGAGAAAAAAAACCCTACTTATTAGTATGGCGATGTCGTATGTCCGGCGAGCGGGCAGCTTGGCGGTTTTCGGGCGTCAAACATTGGTTTCCGTTCAATATCTTGATTTAGGAGTGACCAATTGCAATAAAACTTGGTGAATAAGAATCTTGTATAGAGACGCAACTTTGGATTGCATTTAGGGTCACAAGGGTCAAGGTCAAGGTCACTGTTACTAAAAATTGAAAAACAGTTTCCGTTCAATAACTTGAGTTAAGTGTGACCAATTGCAACTTGGTGCTAGGCAGCATGCGTAGAGACACAACTTGGGATTGCATTTGGGGTCACTAGGGTCATTGTCAAGGTCACTATTACTAAAAATAGAAAAACGGTTTCCGCTCAATAACTCAATATAAGAGTGACCAATTACAAAGAAACTTGGTATGTAGGTAGCATGCGTGGAGACAAAGCTTGGGATATCATTTGAGGCCACTAGAGTTAAGGTCAAGGTCACTGTTACTAAAAAAGAAAAAAAAATGGTTTCCGCTCAATAACTCAGGTTAGGAGTGACATATGAAACTCGGTGTGTAGGTAGCTTGCATAGAGAGGAAGCTTGTGATTGCATTTGTGGTCGCAAGGGTCAAGGTCAAGCGCACTGTTACTAAAAATATTTTTATTTTTTTTAATTTTTAATAATTGTTTCAAGCAAACAATTTTTTTGGGGGTCAAGGTCACCAGGGTCAATGTCAAGGTCAGTGTTACTAAAATAAATATTTTTAAAAGATTTTAGATTGTTTCAAGCAAAAAAGTTTTTTGGGGGTCAAGGTCACCAGGGTCAATGTCAAGGTCAGTGTTACTAAAATAAATATTTTAAAAAGTTTTTAAATTGTTTCAAGCAAAATAAATTTGGGGGTCAAGGTCAGTAGGGTCTCGGTCAAGGTTATCGTTAATTTTTTTCTTCAATTTTTGAATTGTTTTAGCAAACAAAAATATTTCTTTGCAGAGGGTGGAGTCAAGGTGACTGGTTTTGTTATTTTAATTCTACCATTTCTACATGCGCCGTTTAAACCTGCTTTGGCGGCATTGCCGCGTCTTCTTGTTATACAGCGATGTCGGACAGCTAGCAGATATAGAATCTCAAAGAACACTGATCAATTAAATGACGATAGATACACACACCTGGTAATCTATCGAACTACATAACCGCGTAGGTAACGGGAAAATCACAACAAAAACGGGAGTGGGTCTAATTTTTGATTTGTTATTTAAAACATATGCCACCTTAGATCCAAAATCAGGAACTGGAAGGCGATGTAAGTTTTTTATTATTTTCCTGATGTGTTTATATTGTGTCACAACTGTCTGAATTGACGTTCATAAAATGTTTACTAGCTTGTACATTTTGGCCGTGATTGTGCAAAAATCATCGGATTTCTTGACTGGGTTTTATAGTCTACTATAAGGATCAACAGAAGTATATAAGGATTCAAACACTCAATACATACACTAACCTCTAGCAAAAATCAAGGTCTAAAGTCAAATGAAAATAAAGTTACCATTGCTTTTTTGAAGAGATAGCTCTGGAGACCAGAGGTTGTTCTGGCAAATTTCAAATAGTCAATTATTGTGAATTTTACATTAAAAAAAATTAAATGTGAGATGTTTCAGCGTCTGGCAACCTGGTTGAAAAGTTTTGCGAAAACAATAGTATTATACCAGTTAGCAAGTTAAGTCAACTTCATTTTATTATACATGTACTATATTTTCAAAGTAATGTAATTAAAATAAAGCTTAACTACTTTGTTTATATTTTATTTTCATTATACAGTCTATTAATCTGAGCTAATCAGTTGCATCCACATGTATCTCTAGCAATTGAACGGTTCTACCCTCTGCACGCTGCACGCTGGGCATGCGCAGTAACATATTTTTGTTTACCGTGTGACACGATCGTGTCCGACACGCGTGCAACACGCTTTTTCACGCAAACAAAGGGAACCTTTGGCAGACGCCACTGTATCTCGACGAGTGATTGTTTTAATATTGAATGAGTCTTTAAAACGATTTCTATAAGTTTTGAGAATGTGTTTACAAAGAAAACAATTTAATTGATATAGATCTAACAAATGTAAGGGTAACTGGCTCTTGTTTGCAATTTAAAAAACCGGTACTCCTTTTATAGGGCTGACACTTGACTCTTGTGGTAATCTTGTTGATTGAATTCGTAAGTTTAGATTTGATTTAAAAATCAAGAACAGGAAAATCGACATTTTCCGACACCGTATACAATCAAGGAAAATATTTTGATCAAATGAGTGTTCATTCAATTTCAGTTTAAAGTTTCTTGTTTTCTCTAAAAAACGAAATTAAAGACCTCCACGAAATCGTCAATATATTGAATAATGGTCGGAAAAATAGCGGCACTAAGTTCATGGTTCCGGGCTGACCACGATGAAAGATACATTTACGAATGTACAAGGGGCATCCCAAAACTATTGAGACATTTTCTCTCATTAAAGAGTCGTTTTGAATACAACAATAAAGCCACAATGATATAGTTTCAACTGTAATGCCTAAGATCACCAAGAACAATGATTATTGTAAGTATAATATTGAACATTTCTACATCTATGCTCCGTGTAAAATTCAAGAGTGGAGATGGTTAAAGCGACCTCACCACGACCTCGTAATCTGCAACAATTGCGTCATACGTGTTCACTTCTTTTAAAATAGTTTCCTACACATTGTTTTGCATGTTCAAATCATAATTCAGCACTATATAAACACTTGTTTAAACCAATCTTAGCACACAAGTACATGACAATCTTTCAAAACGACACCCCTTGTATTCTGTATCAGTACTAATCGATTAATGGCGGTCTACTACTTTTCTCATCACGAAACGATGTCAGCTCTTCACTTAAACGCGAGTGCCACCTGAACACGAGAAACAATACTTCATAGACGATATTTTAATTATTTCTAAAATTTAGGCATATGTCTTAAAAAGTTCACATCAAAACTTAAATACTTTGTGACTTTTAGCGGGTGTGTTAATCTCAATTTCCTTGGATATCTCTGTTGCTGCTATTCATTTTTACCGATTTATTACTAAAATGCGTCGTTTATATTCACTAGTTACAACAATATTTCATAAGCAGCTCTAGAAACTGTTTAGACCCTCCGCGCTCGAATTTTATTTGTTTGCTTTTTCGACGCTTAAACATGTACTTCCGTCCATCACTGATACCGTCACTTACAGAAATTGAAGATTACATATGGAACTACATTTGGGCCAAACCGTATTTCTTTTTATGAATGGTATGACTGTCATATGTTGTTAAAGTGAGTAAAAATGATTTCACGGGTTTGGACGAAAATTCATGTATTCGTTTGAAACACAGTAGCAAAATATCACCTATTTAAAGGGGGCATGTCCTTTACTAAATGGATGATTTTATCCAAATATTTATGATGGGTTGAATGAGCATATGATAGTAAAATGCATTTCTGAGACGATTATATATCGTGATTTATGTTTTTGTGTAAAACATTTCATTATAACAACATTGTCTAATCAATCGGTATCCTCCAAAGTGTTTAAGACACCCTACTGCAAATAATGTTATAGCAGCACAACAAAAACTAGAATACGTCTTATTGCAATATTTATTCTGGTAAATTACTGCAATTATATACTTTGACGTTTAGTGACTCCTGGTATAAGTAACTTCAGTCAGTACATACGATTTTTCTACTCTGTATACCACTTTACCACATAATTTGATAAATGACAAGCTAACTGCCCTAATTCAAAAGACTTTTGCCAGGGAGAATGTTACATTTCTCGCCTGCAATTTCGATAAAGCTTTTTTTACTAGCTGTATTGTTAAACATTATACTATGTGGACCTGTGACGAAGTTTGTAAAGCCCTTTCCTTTTTATTGAACAACATTTATATAAGGTTTGGGAATGCAGTTTTCAGACAAGTAATCGGTATTCCCATGGGAACTAATTGTGCACCCCTTGTCGCAGATTTGTTTTTATATTGTTATGAAAGAGACTTTATGTTGAGTCTTTCTCCAGACACGCAGGCAGACATTATCACTGCTTTTAATAATACATCACGCTATCTGGATGATATTCTTAATATGGATAACCCGTTTTTTGGTCAATTGGTGGACACTATTTATCCCCGGGAACTCCAGTTAATTAAAACTAACAATTTGGATACTGGTGCTTCATTTTTAGATTTACATCTCTCTATTTATAACAATATTATACATACCAAAATTTATGACAAGAGGGATGATTTTAATTTTAGTATTGTAAATTTCCCCCATTTGGATGGGGATGTACCTCATACTACATCTTATGGGGTATACATTTCTCAGTTAATTCGGTTTGCCAGAGCGTGTAGTTATGTTGAGGATTTCAATGAACGTAATCAATATATTACAAATAAACTTCTTCAACAGGGCTACCGTTATTAAAAATTGCGTAAATATTTTGCTAAATTTTACTATCGTAATTCTGATTTGGTTTTGAAATTCAATAGTAATCTAAAGACTCTTCTGCGAGAAGGTATTTCAAAACCCGATTTTTATGGGGATGTGGTTTACAAACTTCGTAAGATTTTGGGTCATGGCAATTTTCCAACTGTATTTGCTAAAATTATAAAACGTTTTGTTAAAAGAGGTTACGACCCAACTGTTTTGAGACACACCGCATGTTTGGTGTTCAACCCGTTTACAGTTGGACGCTATGCTTCCCTCTTTGATTGTGTCTGACGGAAGAGGGGGAGGACTCTGTGATGGGCAGTTTTTAAATCCCACTGGGACGAAACTGTTTTGATTTGTGTCCTCTGGCCTGTTTCGTCGGGCCCTTAAGGGTGTTTCTCTTGGTGCTCTGCCTTCTGCAAAGGCATTGAGTACATACGTTTTTTGGTTCTCAAGGTTTGCTTTTTATACATTTATACACGAATATGTCCTCGTGTGTTTGCTTTGTATGCTAGTGTGTGTTGGTAGTGTATATGTGTGTGTGTACATGATTGTGTGTGTGTGTCGTGTGTGTGTGCGTGTGTGTGTGTGTGTGTGTGTGTGTGTGTGTGTGTGTGTGTGTGTGTGTGTGTGTGTGTGTTGGTGGTGTGCACTTCTGGGTGATGTGGGGCTCGTTTTGGGGAGGCTGCGTTTTTGGTATGTGGCATTCCCTGTTTGATATTATTATTTTTTTTTTTTTGTATTATTTATAGCTTTAATGTGATTGTACCACGGTTTAAGCTTTACATTTTAAACATCATCATTTCAAAATATCTTATACCGCAGACAGTGCTATTAGTAAATAACCACAAGATCTCGAAATATTACTATACTTATCTTTTCTTAGTTATAGAAAAATTAAACAATATTGGTCATTGGAATATATTCAATCAGGCACTCGGCAGATTTCTTAATTTAAATAATATTAACAGTTTGAATTTGTTTTCGTTAAATTAAAATAAAAATAAAATAATATTTAAAAGAGTGCATGTGCAATATGTTATCTGTATCTATAAAGAATATTACATTTCAATATATGAACTCATATTTGAAAAAATCAAACCCTACATCATTTACTATATTTTATACTAGATCTTCTCATAAATTTCCAAATTTGTTGTCTATGATTAAATTGTTTACCAAAAATAGAAACGTAAAGTTTGAAACAATGCAGTAAATTCGTGATCAAATATGAACTGTGTTAGACTAATAGTGAATACTAATGCTGGTCGTCTCAATATTAAAGCAAACTATTAAAGTAATATTACTTTTCAAAATGGTCACATTGATTTATAATTAAGAATGATGCTCAAAACACAGTGGATGATGTAAAATCATATAAGAAATAAGTTTTACCCAATTAGTATGCCCCTGAAGGGTGGCATATTAAAATTGCACCGTCCGTCAGTCTGACCGTCTGTCCGTCCGTCCGTTTGTCTGTCTGTGCGTCCCCACTTACATATTCGTGTCCGGACTGTACTTTTGTCATGCATTAAAGGATTTTTAAATAACTTGGCACAAATGTCTAGCACATCAAGACGACGTGTCGCGTGCAAGACCCCACGTCCTAACATCAAAATTCAAGGTCAAACTTAGAGTTTGAATGTAATGGATTCCTCTATATATTCATATATGTACACAATCGTTTCCGGAAAGTTACTTTGTCATGCATTGAAGGATTTTTAAATAACTTTGCACAAATGTCTAGCAAATCAAGACGACGTGTCGCGTGCACGACCCCTGTCCCTACCGCGAGGGTCAAGGTCACACTTTGAAGGTAATAGATTCCTCTATATATGCATATATGCACACATTCGTGTCCGGACTGTAACTTTGTCATGCATTGAAGGATTTTAAAATAACTAGGCACAAATGTTCAGTACATCAAGACAATGTGTCGCGTGCAAGACCGATGTCCCTATCTTAAAGGTCAAGGTCACACTTAGTGTTTAAAAGTAATGAAATACTGTATACATGGTAGCCCTGTCATGCATGGAATGATCTTAAAATTACATAGCACATTTATTGTTGAGCATATGGAGAGGACACAGACTGTGACACACATCTTTCGGGGCATTCGTCACTTATGAGGGACAGCTATTTTTATTTTTTTTTAATACAAATTAATATAAACATAGCCGAAGGGGTTGAATTGCTAGTTCTGACTAGGATAGTCAAAAAAAGAATTTTACACATTTCTCTATATTCAATGTGAATGAAACTGTTACACGATTCGTTATTTTGGGTATATAACTAAAGCCATATTTATTGTTCTAGGAGCATAAATCATTTATTAATGTTATATTTTAAATTTTGATGGTCACTTTGAACGGTAATATCACTTTAAACATATTGTGATCATGGAGCATTGCCTTCAATTACATTATTATAGAACACAATTCGTCATTGGTGGTAATCTCAATGCTACTGTCATATCTGCGGATAAACGGAAGCGTATTGTGGATATTCCGAGTGTTCCTTGTACAAGCTACAATACAAGAGACTTGTGGTTAAGGAATGAACCAACTGGGTTTTTCTATGAAGGAATCTGGTTTCTTCGCCATTGTCAAGGTAACATAAACCGATACACATATTTTATTTTATCGGTACGAGATACTGTTCAACACAATCTTTTGTTTTTGCAAGTATTTCATAACGGCTGCCTTCATAAATAGTCTTCTGACTAAACAGTTTTATTTACCACTAGCCGCGTAGCAGTTATGTTGCAAAAGAAATGCTGCATTGTTCGTGTTGTCGATGTTCGTTTAGTATTTTCTTACTATTTAAAGTATTTGTGCAGCGTAAGTCTATTATGTTTTCAAATAGTCTGATAATGCTACATCATTTACGTAAAACATTACATTCATTTCTATTCAAAGTAAAACAACATAAATTCGAAAAATACTCAGCCAATAAATAAGTTTCCTCTTGAATCCTTACACGAGTCTCTTGCTTTGTAGTTTTTTATTGTAATATGAAATAATGAAATATCACTGTTACCGGAGTATTAAGCTGCCCTGTATTTTAATTGACATTGTTTTTATATATCGTTTCTATTAACTTCTTCAAAAATACTGAGCTGTTTCACTGTCTCCTTGTGATTTAATGTCACTACCGACTTCTGGTTCACTCTTAATGAGCATTCAAACGCACAATGCGCTTGCGCAAAGAAGTGATACTTTGCGCTGCTTGAATAACATTTTATAAATAGTTTTATAGTATGCGGCTTATCCACAAAAAAGAGGTCATGGTCGATTACAGTGATAGTCAAAGCCTTATGCAGAATTGTTTACATACCAAATAAAGCAGTTTGACACAGAACTCTAAATATCTCTCGGAATAGTTTCATCCACTGAAATCTTAGTGTTACAAAACTGAACAACATCAGAAAACGGAGAGAACCTAACAACTCATAAAGATTGAAGAGTCTGACTGAAACGATTACTTTTTAAATGTGTAACATATAAGTTTGGCAGATAAATGCATTGTATGTTAATCGGCTACTGTTGATATAATATGTAAAAAAAATGCGGGCCCCCTAGTTAATGTGATTGATATAGAACGGTGTATAGAGCGGGATGTGTCAGAAAATGACTTGTTGATAAGCTTTAGTATACTGTTTCATGATAATTTATTATTTGGTGAATGTTTGGTATTTTGTTAAAATTACAGGGCAGTTCAGTACTCCGGTGCCAGTGATATTTCATAAGTGCCATTGTGAAATATCGAGTATTATCTGACCAGAAACGAATTTTAATATTTTGTGACATTGTGTTGGCAATTTGTTTTTAGCGAATGTCCCTTTTTGGCGAGACTTCGAGGTTTTCGAGAGATATTTCACAGTGTATAAATCCCATGGCAGCTCGAAACATTAGCATTACACATAATATGACATAATGATAAAAATCACATTTAAAACTGAAATCGGCTACATTTATGTAGTTATTTCACAAGCACAACGCGTAGCCTTGAATTAAGGAGTACTAATCTGCGTTCCCATACTGCTCTGCCCGTTTTCTTCCACAACAATTGGTCTGTGTTCATAAAATGTTCACGGACTATGATCAGAATCTTAAAAAGCTCTACGACAATATGATGTTTGAAAATGTACATTCACGTCTTGAATGGTCGAATAGATTGAGATATATAATGTATGGCAATGTTATAATCTAAAATAAATGTTAGTGTTAAGGGGTAGCATATTTCGGTTATCATAATACTACTTAAAACGGGCAATAAAGGTTTTTAATATATTTCTTAAAAATCATACATTCGATAATTTCGGTAATTTTGGGAGGAAATGGAATGTAACTATATGCATTATAAAGTACAAATATGTTCTAATTCAGGAGGAAAGACTAATTATGGAAAATGCCTACAAAACAAAACAATCTTCTTCTACGGCGATTCAACACTGCATCATTGGCGAAAATATATGTTGCAAAATTTTACTCTTAGCTGTAATATTCTAGAGAAAGGACCTATGCCAATATTTGAATATCAGGACTGGCACGACACTGAAACATGTTACTCTAAAGAGTACAACTTTACATTTATCTGGGTGCCAACAAATGGCTTCCCAACGGAAGATTTATTTGAATTTTACTACAAGAAACTAATCTGTAAACTAGATACAGTTGACAAACGTCACACATTTATCGTTGTTGTCACTGTTTTTCTACACCTCCAATGGTCAGAGTTCGGTTTGTTTAAAACACATATGGTTGTAATAAGACAATTATTTGAAGAGATACTAAAGATGTTTTCATCTGCAAAGCTTTTTGTGAGATTGCCTCATACTCATCGTCCGTTTGAGCTTGATCTTTTAGAAACTGACTCAATGATTGCAAGCTCAGACTACGTTGGCTATATTTTCCATTGTATTACAAACGATGTGTTTAAAGGAATGTATGATAAAATCATTGTGCTTAATAACAGAGATGCAACAATTGCCATACAAAACAAACCTTCACACCCAGGAATCACTGTAATCGCAGGAATGGTTAAGCAGCTTATGAACTATATATGCTTTATTGAAGATGATATGCAACTTATAACAAGTTAACACTTAGGCTGTTAAAGCAGCTAGATCGTGCATAATAAAATAGAGGACTTTGAAGCTATAGCTTCGATTCAACACAACACAGCACTTACGTTCTATTAGCATATGTACATGTCCAATACAAGTGAGTGCAAAAGCTCTCTAAGTACCCTTCAAGGAAAACAGTTCGCTGCACTACACATGTATGCTCTAGTAGATGTTATACTTACGTTACTTACACATACGCGTCATGGTTTAAAAAAAAGTAAATCTCTGCCGACTACAGCGAAAATGTAAACGTGTGTTGTTAATTATTTACACGTTTCAAGTCCGTTGCATTGTTAACTTGTGGATTTATGGGATTTCACTCATTTTCAAATGTGTGCATGTATATACCGAAAAAATGGTGTCTCATTCCATGAAATTAGTGTATTTATCGGTTACTTAGAGTGCCATGGGGTATGAAATAGATAAAACTATGATAATATGTGTGCATGCTTGAATAAATCGATTTTGTCAGAATGTTGACTCAAACGCAGTTCAGTTACGTTCATGTGTCACTGGTTCTATAAATGAATGGTGGGTATAAGATTAATTGACTGGCATATACCTTAATAATTGTTGCTGTATATATTTAAAGATCTATTAAAAGGGACACTTTTTATCTGACTGTACTTCAACCGACATAACTGGAGGTTCATTTTTCTTTATAAAACTGAAAACGTGGCTGTTCAAGTATGTTCATCTTTAAAAAAATGTTCACTTTAAAATTGTATATTATCTGGTTTTATTTATTTCCATTTCTTCTTTGGTGGATGTAATCAGGTAAAACCATATTCAAAATCTAGATAACGAGAACTTTTTGTATACAGTATGGTATGTTAACTTCGCTAGAAAGAAAAAAAAACAAGAGCTGTTCCTCATGCGTGACGAATTCCCCCGAAAGAGGTGTCTCAGTGTTTTTGTCCTCTCCATTGCTTAACAATTGTGACATGTATTCTAAAATCCTCCCATGCATGACATAATTACAATGCATACAGTTTTCTATTACCTTTAAACTCTAAGTGTGATCTGGACCTTTGAGATAGGCTTTGAGCTTTGAGACGTTGGCTTTACTTCGCGACACATTGCCTTGATGTGCTGAACATGTGTGCCAAGTTATTTTGTATTCAATCAACACATGAAAAGTTACATATCGGACACGAATCGACGCCCTAGTATTCTAAGGTCGTAACTGGTACTTACGACCTTTTTTGACTGATACAGAATAATAATCTACAAACCTACAGCTACCTTTTGGCCTGGTTCCCTTCTCTCTATAGAGCATAACAGCAGAATGTGGACATAAAGAAAGGTCGTAAGTGATATTTCAATTAGGATTGATGTGTTAAAGGGTCGTATCTACAAATATTATTTCCAATAAGGTTCTATCTGGCAGATACGACCTTTTAATTTTGAGACAATGCCCTGATATATATAGTTTTTAAAAGGTCGTAAGTGGTAGATACAACCTGACAATACTGTAGTTGAAATAATTTCTGTTCAAGACTTCAGGCATATCTACCACTTACGACCTTGTTAGTCAGAATTAACTTACATGGTATATTGTGGATTGACACAGAGAATAGATGCTTGTCCTTATTCAATATAGCCATATATGATACATGTACGTCACGAAGGGCTACAGTGAACTAACGTTTGAATTAATTTAAAATACCGGTAGTCGGAATTACTGTAAAAGGTAGCTCAAGGAGGAGCTCACGGGGATTTGATGTTTTTTTTTTATATCGGAGAGTTTATAAAATGATAGCCAGAATAACGGTATATGATGGGTCACAAATGGGCACAGAGAACATATCATTGAATTTGTCAAAAATAATCAGAATAACCTTACGTGGTAGATGAAGGATGGCCACAGAGAATTGTTGCTTAAAAATGATAAATGTAGGTAGAACTACCACATATGGTAGGTCACGGATGAAATTAATGCCTAATTTCATTCATTATAGCCAAAAGTATATTAAATCATGTGTCATAGATGGGCCACAGAGATTTGAAGCTTAAATTTGTGAAAAATAGTCAAAATTACATGAAATATCTCGTTGTGAAACAATGACTTAATGTTTGTCCAGATTAGGTATAGCCATATTAACAGTATGACATGTCACAGATGGCCACATTGAATTGATGCTTGAACTTATTCAATATAGCCATAATAACGGTATAAGGTAGGCACATATAATCATATTATTATTAATAATAATAATAATAGTAATGACGTTATGTATCGAAGGTTACATAATTTTTTCATTCAAATATTTCAAAACATAACTTATTTTTATATTCCAAAGATCATACAAAATACATATACGCAATTGTCATCAAAATCGAGTAATAGATGGCCACTTAGAATTGACCTTATTCATAAAGCCAAAAATACGGTAAGTTATAGGTCATGGATAGCAGAAAGAACTGAAGCTTGATTTTGTTAAAAATAGAATTACCTTACATGGAAGGCCTCGGATGGACACATTTAATTGATGCGAGTCCTTTTTCAATATACATGACCGTACCCATATTCATAGTATATAACAGGTCAAAGATTGCCACAGTAAATATAATATATGTATGGTAGGCCATGGATGATCACAGAGAATTGATGTTTACCTGTATTCATTATAACAAAAATGCGATATAATGTCACAGATGACCACAGATAATCGATGCTTGAATTTGTTAAAAATAGCAAGAATTACCATACATGGTAGATAACGGATTGACAGTTTGTTAATGCTTGTCCTTATTCTGTCATATTTATCGTATATGATATGTCACGGATAACTATGAAGTGAACTATGCTTATCTTTATTCATCATAGCCAAATTTACGGTTAATTATAGGTCACGGACGGCTACAGTAAATTGTAGCTTCAATTTGTTCAAACTAGTCAGAACTACCTTACATGGAAGGTCTCAGATGGATGGACATATTGAATTGTCAGCTTGAATTCATTCAATATAGCCAGAATAACCAGATAAGGTAAATCTCAGATGACCACTGAAAATCGG
Source organism: Saxidomus purpurata (assembly GCA_022818135.1). Taxonomy (NCBI): domain Eukaryota; kingdom Metazoa; phylum Mollusca; class Bivalvia; order Venerida; family Veneridae; genus Saxidomus; species Saxidomus purpurata. Next base: position 51,531,456 of record JAFMSR010000011.1, read on the forward strand.
CGCTTGAAATATGAATTGAAGTAACACAGATGGTATGTTACGGGTGACGACAGGGAATTGATGCTTATCCTTACTTACTATAATAAAATTTACGGTACAATATAGGTCGCAGATGGAAAGAATTTTAGATTAAAATTGTTAGAAATAGTCAGGAATACCTTACATGGAAGGTCTCGGTTAGAAACAATGACTTGATTCTTGTCCTCATTCAATATAGCCACATTTACAATTTATAACAGGTCAAGGATGGCCACAATCAATTGATGCTTGAATTTATTAAATATAGCAAGAATAACGGTATAAGAGAGGTCACAGATCGCCACTGAGAAATGATGCTTTACATTCAGTATAGCCAGATTAACTGTATATGGTAGGTCACGGATGGCCACTTGGAATTGATGCTTATTGTTATTCCTTATAGCCATAATTGCGGAGAAATATATAGGTCACAGATGGCCACAGAGAGGTGATTGTTGAATATGTTAAAATAATATGAGAATACTTGTATGTGTAAGCTAACGAGCGGACACAGTGAACTGTTGCTTGTCGTAATTCAATACATGTACATGAAGAACGTTTTACAGTACATGATAGGCCACGGATGGCCAGAGTCAATCGTTCTTTAAATGTATTCAATATGACAAACATTACGGTATAAGGTAGGTCGAGAATGACCACAGAAAATTGAAACTTATAATCGATAAATACATATATAATTACAATGTATGGTAGGTCATGGGTGGCCAAAGGAAATTGATGCTTATCTTTATTCATTATAGCAAAAACACGTTATAGGTCACCGATGACAACAAAGAACTGAGTCTTGAAGTTGTTCAAAGAAGTCAGAATTATATAACGTGTCAGCCTGTTACTTGGTGTTATTCAATATAGCAATATTTACAGTACATGATAGGTCACAAATGGCCGTGGTCAACTGATCTTTGAACGTATTCAGTAGAGAAAGAATTATGGTATAAGGCAAGGCGAGAATAGCCACAGCGAAATTGATAAATACAGATAGAATGTATGGTAGGTCATGAATGGCCACCTGGATTGATGCTTATACGTTAATTCATTATAGCAGAAAAAAACTAATAGGTCACGGATAGCCATGGACAATTTATGTTTGAATGTGTTAAAAAAGTCAGAATGTCCTTAATGCCTTTAATGCCTGTCCTTATTCAATATAGCCATATTCATCGTATATGATGATAATTAATATGTCACCGTCAAACGAAGTGAACTGACACTTGAAAATTATTCAATATAGCCAGAATTAGGTTAATTATACATTTTAGATGACCACAATGAATTGATGCTTGAAATTGTTAGTCCGAATTACCTACCATAATATTTAGAAGGCATATTCTACATTATCCTACCTTATCATACTCTATTACACATGACCTTTCCGAACTTTACCTAACCATAGCCTTATCTTCCCGAAGCCAACCATACCTTATCCTATTTTACTCTACCTTTCCTTACCCTACCATATTCTACACTACTTAACATTATTAGAACTATACCATACATACCTACATACCAACCAAACATTTATCTATCATTTCCCTTTCCTAATGACTTATCATGTACCATGGCTTACCGTCACTATAATTATATCTGTCTGAGCCTTTTTCATTGTATGTGTCCAATTTTGTTTGCACAGAAAGTGGACATATTGTCTTATTTTGACTTAATACAGTTGTACTTGTGATATATTGTTTCCACAAAACAAAATAAAAAGGTCTTAAGTGGCAGTTACGACCATTTTCAATCACGATATTAAATTTAAAAAGGTCCTAAGTGGCACTTACGACCTTTTTTAGAACTTTTTTATGCAAAATTAAAAGGTCGTAAGTGCAAAATTAATTAATGTGAGGCAATAGCAGCTATTAAAAATGTATAAACAACAAGAACTAATTCTAGAACACATATGTTATCAAAAAGAGAAGTATCGTTTAAATTTATTAAGTGTAGACACAATGAGACAGTTTTTTGCATTTTCCCGAAACCCATGAAATTGCACTTACGACCTTATAATACTAGGGCGTCGGAATGTGTGCATATATACAAGATTCTGTTACTTTCAAACCCTTAGTGAGACCTTGACCTTTGAGGTAGGGACGTTGGTATTGCACGCGGCGCGTTGTCTTAATGTGCCGAACATTACTATCAGTTTTTTGTTTTTAAAAATGCATGACAAAATTATGATGCGGACATGTACTTTTCAGTCTAAATATAGGACGTCAATTAACGCTATTCAGTTTTGGTTCAAATTACTTTTCATAAAATATTTCTCTCTAGATAGCCTAGCTGAAACGTTATTGCTATGAAATCTATAAAATGGATAACTTAAAAATGTTGGGTCACTTTTTGCGCATGTATCTAAATGTTCACTTAAAGGTAATTGTCTCGTTGATGGGTCTCCTATCTGTTGTGCCTGGACTGTTTGTTGCTCCTGTTTTTTAAGTTTGTCTTCTTTTTGACCTATAAAAAATTCCTTACATCCATTGCAAACTAAAACATATAATACATTTACCTTTAAGTAAACATTTAGATACAAATTCAATTACATATAAACACTAAGCGTGACCTTGATTTTGAAGTAGGGACGTGAATCTAACACATGACACGTCTTCTGAATGTGTTAAACAGTTGTGCCAAGTTATTTTAGATCCTTCAATGCATGACAAAGTTACAGTCCGCTCACGAATGAGTGCATGTAAATACACAATTTATAAACAACATAATGTCACAAATATATAAACACTAATGTGTCAGCGGAAAAATGAAAACGGATACTTTAGGAATGTTGTACGCACTAAATTTCTTTTTACTATGAGTGGTCTTCAAAATGTTACTCAAAACACAGCTGTGCCAATATAAAGTTTTTCACGCATGCACCAGGACTTTCGAAAAACTGGTGTGCAAGTTCGGTACGAAATAGCTATTATGCGGGAGTAAGAACGTTATCTAAACATATACGTTATATTCAGGATGAGATTAAGACCGATCTCATTATCTAAAAAGAATCAATGTGGTCATTAAACTCACTACACACAATACAGTACTTCTGCAGTATACGGACTCTCTTATTTCAGATAAAGGTTGTAGTTTATCTGGATTCCCGAATCTTTAAGTGCTTGGAATGCCTTATTTTCGGAATATACTGACCTATGTACCCACTCCCGTATTTTAGTCATATACGAAACAGAAAATCTAGTTTCCCTTACTAAAGAAGTACACGATACCGTATTTTAGCAGTATACGAACTCCCGTATTTCAGAATATACGTGGAAGTACAAACGTATCATAATTCCCGTACTTTAAGTGTACGGATTGCCGTGTTTTGGGGTTAAGGTCACACTTAGAGTTTAAAAGTAAAACAAAGCAATGAAATAAAATATATGAAGCATTTAACTTGAGCTTTCATAAAAAATGCACAACTTTTAATGTAATTAGAGCTGTTTGCAAAACACGTATGACTCCCTTGATGCAAAAGTTGTTCTATGAAAGAAACAGTTTTAAACTAAAGGTCAGTGTGAAATTCGTAAAAACGGCATCTGTGGAAATACTAGAATAAAAGAAAAGACCTTGATCTCCAAACAAATAGTTTTTTTTTTTGCTAAAAAATCAAACCTAAAAAGAAGAAATTGAAAACAAGTACTTTTAGTAATTGCGACCTTGACCTCTAAATTTCATTTTTGCTGAAAACAATTTAAGGTAGTAAACCCCTAATGGGCACCAATTCAAATCATTATAGGCTTAATATTAACTTAATCTGTATCATTTCCAGGAATAAAAATAAAAAATTTGAAAGAAATTTACCGTGAAAAACCGGAGTTATAGAAATTTGAATGACCCTACCTCAATTTTGATTTTTTTTTATAAAATAACATCACACGAGATATAGGAAAATACATGTATGTATTTCATTATTCAATAATTTGGTGCAGATTTGGTATCAGAGTAACACGAACTATATTTTCTTTCGGAAATGATAAACCATTAACTATATTATCGTTTAAGTTTTATCAAAAGTTTATGAAATAATCAGATAGTATTAAAATGTTCATGTACTTTTTTGGCCATGTTCAATTTTGAACATCAAAGTTTTTTAAAAAATCAACGTTTTCTAGAAATGGGGCATGACTTTTTGTATACTGGATTCCTACCACTTGTCGGGCGCTACCTAATCCTCGGGCAATATTATGTCTCGTACCGTATAGGCTTTATACCGTACTCAAGGTCCTAGATTACGGAACCATGTCACTTGGACGATTGTTCATTCGGTTTAAGTACCAAAATAAATACAAAATGCAAAAAAAATATTTCTTGTCGGTATGGCAATACAAATAACATTAGCTATGAATAGCTATTGACCGACTATATAACAAAGATAACACATATAACAATGTACACAATAAATTAGTTAATGACAGTGATAACATTATTGCTATGTTTGAGATCATGTAAAGAAAGTAGATAAAAAGCATATTATATTAAATTGAATTAAATTAAATTATATTATAAATGAAGCATCTTTAGCACATTTAGTTACAAGTATGATACATACAAGGTAAAAGCTGAGTGAATGGTGCTAATCTTGGCATTTGCCTAAAAGTGTACTAAGAATGGGTGTATTAAAAAACTGAAAGGAAATGTAAACACAAAAGTGCACCAGATAAAAGGAAGTTAAAACTCTTATTAGCCTGAATCAGATTCAGGATAACCTGATTAGCACCATCCTCTCCACAAAGTAATTACATTTACAAACAGCAAAGGAAAAACACAATGTAGCAACATAACATAAGCAAGTATTTAAACGAATATATGAAGCAAACAAATATAACATTATAAGCAGACTGAAATTAGAGCGAACTGAACGGCAAAATAAAGCGTGAGAAGAAGCAAAAATAAAATGCACAGTAGGGGTTTGGAAAAGAAGGCTTGTTAAAACATTAATCTTGACAACCGGAACACCTACAACTCTGTCCGCTCCAGGCATTGACCAGGAAAAATAGGTAACTCAAACTTCTCATATTTTTAAAACACCCCGCTTTAATCACCGCTCTATTGTGTTATAATTTATAATCTAAGCTGTCCGCAGTTAGGGGGTTTTCCGAGTTTATTGCGCATGCGCTGAGATAAAAGCAGGGGTTCAGATTGTAAAGGTACACTGAATATCGATATTGCAGACAATGTGAACGAAACTATGTCAGATATATAATTATTTGAATAAAAATGTGTCAAAGTAAGTATATTCAAGAAATACAGTTTAAAGGTGGTCAATTACTTTTAAGCAACATTTTATGACAATTTTTAGTTTTTGTATATTCTGTTAGATTTTTTTAAAATGAACAAAAAGACCCCTTACAAAGAGTAAGATCCCTTTCAGAAATTTACATTTTATTAACTTTTAGAAAAATTTGTTATTACTCCCCTTTAATATGAAAGTATTTAAAATGTTGAGTATTTCTTTTTTATTTCAATATAATTTCTACTTTTACATTTGAATTGGATAGATATACAAATATTTTAACATTCTGAACCAAAATGCAAGTTTTAAATTACGTGAAGCTTCTGAATTTCCAATCTATCTTGGGTGCGCACCCAAGATAGGTAAAGCGAGGTAATAATACTTTTTCAAACTTGCATTTTTAATGAATTCTATCTAACTATATAATTTTTAATCCAAATATTTCACAAATGTAATACAATAGGTCATATATGTATATCTTTCCTGCGGCAAAGTATGTGTATCAAAATTTTACTTATGATAAAATAACTCTATCTTGGTTGGGCATCAAATTTTAAAAATACCTCCAGTGAAAATCTTACTTGAATTAAGCGCAAGTCATAAATGAGTGTAAATGATCAGATGTTAAAGTTTCAAACAAATCTGTTACATGGCCAAATTCTGATTATACACCTTTCACCATAAAAGTGAGGCATAATATCAAATCCATATAAGTAGTTTTAAATACAGTTGTAAAAAGTTATCAGAAATGGCCGAGTGGTTACGTTCACAGTTTGCCACCTACGCGGACAGGGTTCAAGGCTCACACTACGCTAACATTTATTTTATTTTGGCTTTCCCTTTTAAAAGGTTCAGCATGAGCAAAAAACATTATAACTGTTCATATTTTTATCCTTGTGAACATGTTAACTATAAATGTAAATAATACAAGTTAAATGATGTGTATCTTGAATGGAATATACTTATATTTATTGGGTTTGTTTTGGTACATGTATTTAAAATAGTAAAACAAGCACTTAACATCTTTGTTGGGAAGAGTGCTTTGCACAAAGTTGAGTGCCTGATAATTGGTTGCCCGATGTGCCGTTAGAGAGAGAAATTGTACCTCTTTTCTGGTCTCATTTATAAACAAGCTGTGGACGCAGTCGATAATCTGAAAAGTTTATGATGTCATCAGAGAACCTAAGTTTATCCTGTGAAAATTGTATGGGTTTAATAGTATGTGTTGCTGCACTAAATACAAAAATGGTCATTTTCCGCCCAAGAACTGTCAGGAATCCAATATTTATAGTTATCTATAGCATTTTTGGAACAGCATGCCGAAAATTCGCGATGTTTTACCGTCTCTATTTAAAATAATTAGAGTTTGAAAATATGCATCGGCAATTTTAGACGTGTTCTAATCGCGCACCCGTACTCATTAGTCAAAATATTTAAGTGACGTCTTGAGTAAATTCTGAGATATTTTCGTGTTGGGTCAGAATCTCACTATAACCTCAAAACTATAAACCTACCTTTCCGTGGTGAAACAGAGGTTTAGGTAGAAATATCTAAAGACAATACATTTTAAATAAGAACCTGTAATATAACATAAAAATTAATGTATCTACTGTTCAATATCGCCAGTCTCTCAAGTTTAAAGAAAGTTATCAGCTAAAGTTTCCTTTCACCGTTTCGTTTGGTTACTCCCTCCGCCATATTTATATGCTGCCACGGTAGTGAAATATGTACGCTGAAAATGGCTATATCCCGTAACGTTCTGTCCGTAAAATAGTCTGACTGTTTGCTAGTTTTATAAATGATGGTGACTGCAGACAAATCGAACTTTTTTTATTTTTATTTTTTTTCTGATGATAAAGAACACAAGTCAGAAAATCTACTACATTCTAAAAGTTGAGTTTCCTATCTTACTTATGTTTCACAAATCAACATACGGCCTTAAAATATGTATGTTTCCTGTACCAGTAATATGTTGAAAAATGATGGGTTGTTAGGTTTGGGTTTTGTTTATGTTTTTTTTTAATGCGAACGTGTTATATGATGAGCCATCGTGCATGCCGTGGATCAACCGAAATACCCAAAAATAAAAACAGCTATGCTTTACAATCTATGTATTTACGACAATTGTTTAATTGATGAAATTTTGTAAGTATCAAATTATCAGGTTGTAATTTGTGTTTTCTTCCGTACAATTTAAATATCAAGTTGTATATTTAAGCCAAGATTCCGGTATTTTTAAAGTAAGACTTGCCGCGCCGAACATCAAAGGAGCGGCACAGAAAACCTAACAATTAAGATTAATATATCAAACGATACCGAACAAATTTAAGTACGTACTGGATTAAATGCAAATCTGGCGTAAACTGTCGCGCATTACTCAAAGTTTCTGACATATTGATCAACAGTTTATTTTTTACTTGAATCGCGGACGGAGAATTGCAAACAACCACACTTATTATGACGCTTATGAATCTACGGGTATCATCAATAGTTACGACAAATTCTTAACAGCGACGTGTTCGACCTTAAGGGCCTGCACATTATATTTTATGTGCACAACTTGTGCTTGGTATATTCGACGTGAAGGCTGCCTCAAACAAATATTGGAAAGACTTAACCGACTTACAACATATACAATCCATTTTTTTTTATTATCAATATTTTGATCTCACACATGAGCACCCGTTGAAAGCCAGTATGTTCAATACAACTGAGAAATTTATATACGATATATGCAATACAATGCTGCAACATTTCCCGTTGTCCGAATATATTTTTATATGACAAAAGGAAAGATAAATGTTAAGATAATGATTAAAACAGGCGAATAAACTTTGTTGTTATGGCTTATTTTAATTGTAAAATATTCACAAGCTTTTGTGTCATAAATATTTTATAAGATTATGTATGTTTGTCAATATGAAGAAGCAATTTTTAAAAAAGCAGCAATGTATTTAGATTCTGCGGCGCGGGAAACGACAAGTTACACAGCTTGCAATGACTTGATTACTATGGCATATACATGTGGCATTGTTCCATCGAGTTCCCGCCGAAAATATTCCCGCCAAATATGAGATAACCACGTGCTTTCAATAGAACACGGTCGTGAGCAAATGATTGCAGTGCAAACACATGGCAGGCATATACACGTATGGCAAGTGTTGTTAAAATCATAAAGATAAATATTTTGCTGTCCTCCTTGCAGAAGCAAACATATCTTGCAAACCAGTTCAGTGATCATTCATTGCATGTATTAAAAACTCCTTGTACGATTACACCTCGTTTTCAAGAGAATCTGGTTGGTACTTACAAAGTTATAGAATGGCGTCTGTAAGTACAAACATGCGATTTCATTACGACATGAACGTGCAAAAGCCCGATTTATATACTGTGTATGTCATCCTTCATTGGCTTTGTTCACAGACAACACCAAAAAAAGGAATTTCCATGCTTATTTTTTCAGAGTCAAACAAAAGGAGGGTCAGTCGGGTTACAGGAAACAGATATCATAGATTTAAATGATGTGTGGAAAAATTATTGACATTTTAACAACAAAACTAATATCTATTGAAAAGACCTCCAACATTTTCAATTTATAAATAAATAAATCAAAAGAAATATTAACAATAAAAACACCAACAATGATACTAGTAACAATTATGATAATATCAGATCTAATAACAATTAATGATAATAACACTAATCTCGTCCCATTACTAATAGTATGTAGTATATCTAGTCTTACAAAGATAATACAAATACTATAAAGAAATATCATTAAAGAAAACAATATTTGTCTTTCATAACAGTTCTATATATTGTGCTTATAAATAAATTCATCTCTACCAGTTCAATATGAAGAAAAACATTGTTAATATTTAAATTTTAAATACTGACGAACAGCCTACGTACACATTTACGTCGCGTAAGCTTTGCCGCAGTTAGTCATTCACGGAAGTGTAAGCTATTTAGTGGTATTTATCACGTGGCTTTAACGGGGATGTGTAAACTTAGGTAGTACAAGTGTTTATAATTCGTCAAAACTCATATTTTGAAGTGTTACGAGATACAAGTGGAATAAATTGATGTGGAAATGGATATTTTTTAAAGGTATCGTAAAAAAGTTACATAAATATAATTTTATTATATATTTTGACGGTTTAAAGCCGCCGCCGAAAATTTGGGAGGAACGCTCACCACGGAAAGCCGGGTTTCTATGTTGTACGCAGAGGAGAGATATTGCCCATACACAAAATAACACAATATCTCGACGCGCGTACAATTAGTTGGACTACCCTTCTCATTACACATGTTACAGATGAACTCAACCCCGAAAAGAGATGTGCATTGTCGCATACATGTTGAAGTATTTAAAATGTTTTGCCTAACTTGCCATAAGGATACTTCTTCCTTAATTTGTCATGGAAGTGATCAAACCCATGACTCTTGTATTGATCCAAACTCTTATATTGATTCAAATTGCAATTGCCCCATAGCAGCTCTTCCATTTAGCTAAAATTAGAATTAAGGTATGTATTACTTTTAACTTTGGATTTAATCTCCAGGCATTTAAACGAAGGCAGTGGTAAGGTAGCCGGATACGGAAAAATAATCGATCAAGTGGAACACGCCAGTAGTTGCTGTGAAATAGGTCCCGAACAAATGAGGGACAAAAGCATGGATGAACATACTATAGTCAAAGCGGCAACTATAACAATGCCCCAAACTCCAGGTAGCATAATAAAATAGAACCATCACTGAAGGTGATGAATACCCCCAACCCCTCCCCCCATCCCTGAACGCCATACTGACACAGTATTCTTCACATTTGATGCTTATAACTGGACTATGCACAACGACTGTAGGCATGTTAGTTATCTCTTCTATGTAGCATTATTTTGACCAGAGGGTTTGGAAAATCAGAATGCACAATATTTAATTATCTTAAACACATGTTACCTTGACTTAGTGACCCAAAACATAGACCAAATCCAACTAGGCATGGTATTTATTACCTTGTGGAATATTCTTAAAATGTTATAAGGGGCTTTGGAGATAGAGTGCAAAACATTTACTATCTAAAGCCCCTGTGAATGTGACCTTTGACCTAGTTACCAGAAACATGGACCGTGCGCATCAAGACATGGTACATACCATTTCTGTGAATAAAAATTTAATTCTAACCAGACGTTTTTTTCAGGGATTGCGTCCATAAGTCTATTGATTGACGGACAGGACAGACAGTCAAGCTGAATCAAGCAATTACCCCCTTACACTTTGTGCAACTGGGGTATAGAAACACGTCCGCAGGTCGAGACATTGGTAAATTATTTTGAAGGTGACTGTATAAAAATAAGCCACTACAATTAACAGTCCTGATCTTTTAGTTTTTCCTATTTCTTATTTTTGTTTTTCATACACAAGAAGATTATGACTGAAAGCTGCAACGAAGATTCGTTCTTCAAAGGAACTGAGTTCCATTTAAGTTGCTCATCTGAGCAACCAATAACATTGTTATTAATGTCACTGTAGTACTCTATTTCTGTAGTAACCAATGCTGTATGTACTGCAGAACTAAATAGTATTTTATATTGCTACAGCTCTGCATTCCTCAATGCATAAAAACGTTACAACCTGAAAAATTGAAAACAGTTCTCATGTGTCCATTGTTTTTCTTGATAGTTGAGCTTTCATTCACCATGCTGTGATTATAATTATATATATGAATTACTTAGGTTATCTCGCATGCTTAATTCTTCATCATCAGCTACTGTTCTAGAGTTTCAATGGTTTCTCGTACAAGAACAAAGATTCATAGCTAGCGTAGCATTATCACTTCAGCTGCAACTTGGGAATTTATCCAATATGGATGTTGTCCATGTTGTCTGGCCAAATGATGTTTCTTGTGAGCTATCAATTTGCTGATTTAACTGTTGTTCTTTCCTTATCTTCAAAAAAAATGTGCATGAATTCCAAATATGAGTAAACTCATCAAAGTTCTTCTTCAATGTTAACTGTATGTTGTCATTACATCAAGTGTCCCATTGTCTCACCTTAATTATCAATTCTTTTCATTTGATGCTTTTGCTTTCATGTTTTGTTTATCAAATTGAAACTGAAAAATCTACTATTAAGCATATGATGGAAAGTCTCATCACCAAGATAATATGATGAATAAAAAAAGCTTCCTCTTCTAAACCATCTGGATCACCACAGAATCCTTCAGTTGACAATTGCAATGATTGACTGTTTTCTGTTGTTTTCATATCTTGGTCTATTGAAATTTCCTCATCACTGTACGTACATGACGCTTTTTGTCTACAACAAATTAAAAAGAAAAATTAGCAATTGCATTTTGTTTTAAAAACAAAAATAATATCAAACAGGGAAAGCCACGTACCAAATCTTACAATTAATAATTGATACACATACTGAAAATTTACTGACTGAATAGTTTAAACAGTGCAGGTTATGATCAGACTACATAGTTTTGATCTGCACAAGAGGCAAAAGTGTAAGCAAAATGATAAAAATTAAACTAGATTCCCAAGTGCAACATGTCGACCCCGCCAGCTGTCAAAATGACTAACTCCTTACCAGATAGAGATAGGTAAAAAACACCAAGATATTGGATGTAACATGCATGTTGTACCACATAAAAGTAGTCTTGACTTTTCTCTAGGGCGAGTAATTAAAAAGTTACAATGTTTATAAGCTATTTATAGTACTTAACTGTTTGATATTATTTTTGTTTTTAACAATAAAGGGAAGTAATTCTTAAAACAAGGGTAGCTCATGGTGGTGAACATTTGTGCCAAGTTAAATAAAAATCCCTTCATGCATGAAGAACAAATTCTCCGGACAAAGATATTCTTGAATTTGACCTTTAACCTCTAAGTTCGATTTTAGACTTAGAGACCTAGTTCTTGTAAAAGACTCTCCGTCTCATGATAGTGAACATTTGTGCCAAGTAACATCAAAATCATTTCACGCATAAAGATGAAATGTTCCGGACAGTCATTCTTGAGTTGACCTTTAACCTCTAAGTGTGACCTTGACCTTAGACTAAGGGACCTAGTTCTTGCGCATAGCAGTACGTCTCGTGATGTTGAACATTTGTGCCAAGTTATTTAAGAATCCCTTGATCCATGGATTAGTTACAGCTGAGACAAACTAAACTCAGACAGACGTAAGCTTGATCACAAAGACGCACGCATGCACATACACCGAACAATCATTTGGACACCTATAATGAGCTTTCGTAAGCGGCTTAGCAAAAATGGTTATGATGTTCAACAAATATGTTGACTCAGGTATCAAAATGTACAGGGTTTACAGTAGATTGTCTATGTAGTGTATAAGGATTTGTTTAATGCAATTTATTACAGTATTCAAGTAAACTAATTTATTCAAACTTGTAATGTTTGCTAAATGTCAAATATTTCTAAGTAACTCAAAGCCATTTGCAATTTTTTATCAAGGAAATAGTTTAATTGTTTACAACTGCAAAACTGTGTTCTTATGTTAAAGAACAGTTGAATTCTTCTAGGACATATAAGACTATAAGAGCAGTTCTTGAACATCAAATATATGTAACCACAACCATTCTAAACATTTATTCAAAAACATCTGAACTGTTCTCATAGTTTCAACAGGACATGCTTTAATTATCAAACATTTTTCTATTTATATCACTGATCTTTTATTTATGTCACTATTCTCAAACAATGACTTTTTGAGGGGAGCGGTGGTGTACAACGGTACCTTCTCATATGACACCAGAACTGGCTTTTCCAGGAAGCGGACTCAAGAGTGACTCGATATTAGCTTGAACAAGCTTTCTTCACAATCAAGCTAAAATGAATTAGTATGAACTAATGACTTTTCGAGCTGAAGGCTGATTCTGGCTGCCAGGCCATCATTTTGAAGTAAAATGTTTCATTTTGTGTGATTTATTGTTAAAATTTTATTGTTAAATGTGTTAATATTATTAAACTCCCTTAAATGACAGATGTAATATCACAGGAAGCATTTTTGAGCAGAATTTTGTAGATTCAAATCATAATACTTACTCAGGTTTAAAACTCTGTGTACTCAGTGAAATCCTAGACATTTTTAATTATTTGAGACTCTTAAACATATCTGGATTTAAATTGCGTGAATGATTGAACTGTTATTTTAATGAAATAAAAGATTGTCATATTTTACATAGTGTCTAACTTGGAACTTATTGAAAAAGACTTTACCACTTGATATCTGATAATTATTAAAAATTTCCCATAGAGCAACACTTCTTCAGTTTAGTTTTTAAACTTTCAAAAATGATTTTCAATCAGAAACTTCCAATTTGAAAAATAATTCTACAATTCCAACTATAGCTCAATCAACTGATTATGAAATACAGCTGTTAAATGCATTTCAATAAAACTGAACAAATGGTGCGAATATAAAATAAAAAAGCGTCCCGCTGACCAATAGTTCTTCAGTATAGCCTGAATTTTGAACTTGAATGTTGAATTACTATAAGTATAAACTAAACTAATTACAGTAAGATCTTAGTAAATTCATGGTTCAGTGCTCAGAACTGGACTATAGTGTACTTTATGGCCCCTCTGGCATATCTTTGGTATGTAATCTTACATGACATACTGATAAGGGAGGAATTTAAGCAAAGGTTTAAGTACTGCCTAAGGCAATAAAACAACTTGATTAGGCTGTGGATTAATGCGGGAACAGCTTCATTTCTTAAAACAAGAGGATAAGATTAATTGTTCCAGTGAATAATGGATACACTTTCTGTCCTAAAACAGACCCATATCTACAACTGTTACAGTTCTCATTTGACTTTGCAAGCGCTATACAGAAACCGGGTTTCTTGTTTGGGATAAATAGTGTGTAATAAAAATAAGAATAACAGCCATGCTAATTAATAAACAATAAAAAAGTTTAGGGTAAATCAGTAACTCATATGTACCTTCCCTTGATATTAGAGAAACATGTAAATGATGAGTGTACATTCAGATATTAAAAGTCAGGTCTTGAACCTGATCTCTTTTTGTGAGATCAGTGCTTAGACAAATAGAAAAAAATGTAGGTCAAATCCACACATTTGTATAATGGTGGTAATGTTCCTTCGAAAGGTAAGAAGTAATATGTAATCAAGATAGGTGACTTTCCACCATGTCCATACGGCATACTCTGTTATTACTTTTCCTGTATTTTTTTTACTGTACATACCACTTTTTTCTACTATTTTGTAATGAAAATGACAGCTATCAGAACTGCAGCATTTTGTTGAAAATCCCAAGTTCTTTTATTATACCAGACATCAATTTCTGCCTTTCTGATTCAAATGCAGACTATGATAAAAATCTTTCACTTAATTGTGATAATTTTCAACAGTGCATACTATTTATCGGCAAATAAGTATTGTTTAATATTCAACATACCATTATCCGGATTTTGTTATATCCATATAACATTTTCATAAAAAAATAAAACAAAGAAAGAATCTCGGGCAGAGATAATATATTCCTTGTATCCTTATTTCGCTATATCCCCAGTCTTACATACAGATTTTATTATAAATCAAATATCATTTCTTGATAAAATATCATAAAAACCGGAATATACAAAATTTAATAAACTGTTTTAAGAAAAACATCTATCACCGATTTCTGCTCAGAAATGCTCTTTAAGAATGGTGTTGATTAATGTTATTTTACCTTGAAAGGAACAGTCACCCAAAAAAGTTCCTGTCTGGCTGGTCAAGTTAGAGAGGGATAACATGTACATGTCGCCATGCAATCCTTCTATAATTGGCATCCTTCCATCGTTTCGAAACCAAATTTCAGTATGCGTTTACTTACATGTACATAGGGTTATAAGGTAAAGTGTGTGTTTATTATAGCATCGCCCCTTTTTCTTCACTGTTGGAGACATTTCAACTCAAAGTATGGTGGTCCAATTTAAATATGATATATAATCAATTATTTTATAATATGTACATAAAGGCCATGTTATTGTTAGCGAAGCAGACAAATCTCAATTCATCTATGTAGAAATCATAGCTTATTTTAAACATAGATTTCGTTGATGATAGCAAAAGACAGAGGCAGAAGGCTTTTTATACTATCAACCAGGTATTGTCTCGAACGAATCGGTTCCAAATCAGTGCGGTCAATCTGAATGTGTTATATTGAGTAAATGGTATTGCAGGGGATGCATTGCGGGGCAACATCCGTATTTAGAAGCCTGTACTTGGTTGTTCTTGTGGCCAGTTCTTATTTCTTATCGACGGCTTGTTATGTATGCTAGATACCATTCATAGCGAGTTGGTTTAACAAAGTGATGCTTATTGAAATTGTCACCATCCCATTGGGAATGCCAAGGTTCTTGTTAAAACTAAAAAGAAGAAGATTTGAATCAGTAAATGAAACTGTATTTTAAAGATAGGTAGATATGAAGACAATTTAACATTTTTGTCTACCCTTTCTTGCCCTTAATGTCAATGTAGCTAGGAAGCAAATACAAGTCACATCAGAGCAGCAATTAACGCCAATATATTACACTCAAGTGGATTCTCAAACGTCTTAGTGTAAAAGGCATGATGAGCCGATAAAGAGTCTGAGAAGTATCCAGTTCTGCTAACAAAATACATATATTTATATCTGCAAACACCAAAGTATCTAAGAATTAATTTTCCGAAATTTCGATATGTATTTATCATTTAATAGTGCTTAAAAAGTAACCTATACATTTTTGAAAATGTCTGTCTAATATCTAACCGAATAAAGCAAAGTAAATTGTTATGGTGATGATAACATAAGGTTAAATGTTATTAAATGCAATATAATGTCTAGCTAATTATTAACCTGTAGACGAATCTCACAGCTAGGGTCATTGCCTTTGCCTAAGAATTTTGTTTTATTATGTGTATCTCGTATTCCCCAATTGTGGAAACTGTGTCTCGAATTATGCAATGCTGTCATGTTCTTTACGATAAAATGTAACATCGGATAGCCATATATGGTATAGTCTGACAATATAACAAATAACGTTTCAAAAATTTAATTTGCGTAGAGATGTAAAAAAGCTTTTCCACAAGTATCTTAACATAAAACATAAAGTCGGAGACAAGAAATACTTCATGACTTTGGGGAGGCTGCGTTTTTGGTACGTGGCATTCCCTGTTTGATATTATTTTTGTTTTTATCCCAAAGAGAGAATATAATGACTCTCTAAGTACAATTTACGTTAGCTGGACAGCTTTAGAGATTGAAAAAATTAAAAATAGTTCTAACTTTTAATCGTAAGTAAATTCGTCTGGGTAAAGATGACACCTCTTGGCACTTCGCTCACTGATCCAATATTGTTTTTCGACTAGACTTTTCAGCCACCTACAAACGTTTTCTACTTGTTATGTTTAAGTCCTGAATTGTATAGTTCCTTACAACTATGCCGCAATTCGTCCTCGAATCTCGCATGATCATGTTAGGCGGACAAATTAAAAGCGTACATATAATATGCTTTAAGTATCAAAATAAATAACAAGTTAAACGTTGCTATGACTGAGGTAATACAATAATAGGTTTTAGTTAAGAAACACTTACATCATATCACCGATGCATTGAAGCATTTTCTTTCATATTTCAGAATCACTTCCAGTATCAAACCAAATTCATAGACCAGGGAAAGTAGAGTTATACAATATAGAAAGAGACCCTATGGAAGCTACTGACTTATCAAACGAGTTACCACAGATTGTAAACATAATTCTTCAAAGACTCATAAATTATCGCAGTGGAATGGTCCATATTCCGAACCTGCTCTCCAACCCTGCCTTTTAAGATGGATTTTGGAAACCCTGGAAGGCCTAAAAATAACAATTCCTGCTTCATAAATATTCTTTGTTTTACTAAGAAAAAAAAAAAAAAAAAAAAAAAAAAAATATCAAACAGGGAATGCCACGCACCAAAAACGCAGCCTCCCCAAAACGAACCCCACATCACCCAGAAGCGCACACCACCAACACACACACACGCGCACACGCGCACACGCACACACACACGACACACACACACACAACCATGCACACACACACACACACACACACCACCAACACACACCAGCACACAAAGCAAACACACGAGGACAAAACGAACAATTAAAGGAACACAGTGGGGCACCGCCTTGGAACGGTCAGTGGCAAAAACACCACTGGGGAGCTTAAACCGGTTTATGGTGCGCACCCAACCTCACTCTTACTCACTCTCACTCTTACTAAGAAAACCGTTTTTATAGCCTAATTCAAAATATACAGTATCGTCTAATTTTTATTTTTAATTATTTTGTCAAAGCTTATCTAAACATAATCCTACTATGTATCCTTTGTGTGAATGATTTTGATCACATATATTTTCAATAGTACTTTATCACACTCCAATTTCAGAGAAAGGAGAGGAATCATGACAGTGTGATGAAAGCCCGAGTTCACTTTAATTACAAAATGATTCATCTAGTTGACATTAGTGTTTATTTAATTTAACTGTGTTCCTTTAATTGTTCGTTTTGTCCTCGTGTGTTTGCTTTGTATGCTAGTGTGTGTTGGTAGTGTATATGTGTGTGTGTACATGATTGTGTGTGTATGTCGTGTGTGTGTGCGTGTGTGTGTGTGTGTGTGTGTGTGTGTGTGTTGGTGGTGTGCACTTCTGGGTGCTGTGGGGCTCGTTTTGGGGAGGCTGCGTTTTTGGTACGTGGCATTCCCTGTTTGATATTATTTTTGTTTTTATTGTTGTAATTTAAGAAACGAAACATATTGCTTACATTTGGTGAAGTTTCTCATACTTGTTACTTTCTTGCAGAATATAATTGCATTTAGTACTGACAATTCCGTGATGAACTACCCTTCATTAAGCTTGTTTAAGCCTTTGATTAACCTCGTTTGGTCAATAATCAAGAGAATCATCCAGAAACTGTACATTGTCTTAACCAAGGAAAAACTGTGATGTCAAACCGCATTCATCTAACAAAAACTACTTCAAAACCATCACGCTGATATATGTTGCCAGACCTTGAACAGAACGAATAATGCTTAGCTATTTTGTTTTCATCTGGTTTAGAACAAATAACTATACAAAGTATGAGTTGTTTTTAACGAGAAGCAGCAACACTTTTCATAAATTTTACATTTACATACGACAATTTGATGCATTTGTTCCAATATCACATTGTTAACACGACCAAAAAAACTTATCTATAGGTACTTAGATACTACAGCTTTATTACGATTTATACATTCATGTAAAAGAAAGACAACATTGCGAAATTCCCCAAAAAATAATTTGATAGATGTTATTACTGGCTATATTTCACAACAAGCTTACAGCGCCACTACTGTCAATGTTCGCCCTTTGCACCATACTCAAATCTGTAACGTCCGTTTTACCATTATTGAGTGAAAAATATATGAACGTTGGGGAGCAATAATTAATAAACCTAGTATTACGAACCTCATTATCGTTGTTACAGCCCCTTTCCATAACCGCTCATAATAAATCCTATAACATCCTAAGAAATTGAAGTAAAGAGGGTCATTTTGCATCGTAAAACATTAAATGTTTCAGCCTTTCTAAAACTGAAAAGTGATTCGTTTTTGAGTTTTTTACGTACTGCTTATGCTTTTTCAACTCGTTGGTTAGTGGTGTATGACATTAGAGAGAGGCAAAAACTGTTTCAGCGTTTCATTCTCATAGGCGTTACCTATCTTGCTATATTTACAAATGTTATGTATTGAATCGAAATGACAGCATGAGTTTTTCTAAAACTGAGATGGTTTTAATGTGAACTATGAACGGAAACTAATCCCTTGAAAAATATATCTGTCTCGAAAAACATTTATGATATATAATATTCTCGCTGGATAAGTATCCTTAAAGCAAGATCTTTGTTCATGAAACGGAAAGTACGTCTTCGTGTGATATGTTCGTTCCTCGGATGTTAACTCAGGTATATAACTAACCGGAGATCATTCCGCCGAATTTTACATACACATCATTTCTCACGGCGATGGGACACAAATGGCTAGAGTAGATACTAAAACAGGTTTATGCAGGACAATGTATGTGTCACGACCAGGTAGTACGTACTTCGCAATAAAATACTTATTCAAAGGTAATTAGATTATACAGTTTTATAACGTTTTTTATACATCTAGGTTCTAGAAAAACATTAAGAACATTTCTGAAAATTTAATTATAAATGTTTTATTTGCTATATATGCGAACATGCTTACAGCGCTACTACTGTCAATGTTGACACTTTTCGTGTTATTCAAATCTGTAATATCCGTTTTACCTTCTTTGCTACGAATAGAAGTAATTATATCGTTTGGGAGCAAGTAGCTAATAAACCTAGTATAACGAAACTTCTAAATCGGTGTTACTTCTCTTTTGCATAGATGTTAATATTAATAACAAAGGGTAGAAAAGAGGGTCGTTTTGAACAGACGACAATACTGAAGAAATTTGCCGACTCATTTGAAAAAGGAAAACTTATCTAAGTAAAAACATAAATTGCTTCAGGCACACTTAATATTAAGATTGTTTTTTCACCACTGATGCGCTTGCAACTAGTGGGTAAGTGGTGTTTTTATAAACGAGACGGTAACAATTATTTCAGAGTTTCATTGTCTTAGTCATTTACAAATGTTAAAAAATTGAATGGAAGGACACGCTGTCCGTTCTACAACTGAGATAGTTTTATTGTGAGACACGAATGGAATCCCATTCATTACGTACATTTTACAAAGACATAAACTGTCTTGGAAAACCTTTATGGCATAAAATTATGATATTTGTTATGGTTAAGTATCCGGAAAAGTCGTACATGAAACGGTAAGTATGTTTTCGTTTCTATGATATTATCCGGGGTATATTACTAGTCTGAGATCATTCCAACGAATTTGACATACAATGTATTTCTCACGGCGGTGGCACAAAATGGCAAAAGCAGATATCGACACAGGTATATGCAGGACAATGCGTTTGTCATGACGAGGAAGTACGTTCTTCGCAAAAGAACATTTTTGAATGTTTTTATAACAAGGACCGAAATGCTCTTTTATGAAATTTTTATTCTAAAAGCAAAGAAATTAAAGATGTTTCGTGACAGAAATTACCTAAGGTTTACTTTGTTTTAAGATTATTGCAATTGTAACAGGAAGCATTTTTCATGGTACCTTTGTGTTTTATAAATGTTTGGTTTAACTGTTTTTCTTTCAACCTTGTTTTGCTATTTTCGTTTCCATAGTTTTAATCACCTTCAATCTGATTAGTTTAGGCATCGGTTTGCTTATTTGTCGTTTGGGTAAGACGATAAACATATTTTGAAATGTTCTTTTTAAAGTTGGAATTGTTGTTTGAGGTACTGACTAGTTGCATTGTGATAACGTCCATCTATGTGAAGAAAATACAGTTTTCATTTCAACTATTTATAGTTTTGGTGACTTGTTGATTTCGCGTAAATGTATATTATATAAATGGCGGTGATAACCTACTTTTTATAATCATGTTCATTCATTTAGATTGTTTATAGTCCCAGTTGGCCCTGGGATTATCCCCCAGGTAGTTTTCAAAGACTCCTGACAGACACAGATGTAGATACAAGGGATTCCGGTAACCAGGCCCTAGTTCTTCTACGAATAGTCCTTTGATGCATGTGCCCTGTGTATAGCACTGATACACATGAGAAAACCTCTGGGTTTCTCACTAGTTTATCTGTAGGTGGATGGAAAAGACTTTAAAGCGTTTCTAAAATTTTCAGTTCCCCAGTCGGGATACAAATCGGGGACCTCTGGATTGGTAGTCCAGACCATTAACCACTCGACAGCCGCGTCAACCTATCAATATTTCTTCTATTACTTATCACATTTTATCTACATGAACCCTAAATTAACAGCTAACTGACCAGGTAAAGACTGGATGAGGAGTAACGTGACACTTGTTAAAAAGTTGTTTTGTGCACATTGCCACACACTGGTGAGTTGCTCACATTATTGTTAAGCATAGGATATAATTAAGAACATCATTGTTAGAGATGATATCAATGTTTTGTGTCGTAAATTTTAAAAGATGGTTGTAAATCAGTAGCCTCCATCTATAATTGACCTTAATTACGTATTTCTAAAATCATTTGCTATTAAACCACAACAGGTGTGTATGTGTGTGTGTGCGTGTGTGCGTGTGTGCGTGCGTGTGTGTATGCATGTGTGTTTCCGTGTGTACGTTTGTGTGTTTGTGCGTGTGTGCGTGTGTGTCGATTATTTAATGGATAGATGGATGGATAGATTGATAGATGGATAAATGTACGTCTATCAGTAGAAACGTTAGCTATGTTTTGTTATATGTAAACGGTCATAAGTATGGAGTATGTCGTAGGGTAACCGTATAACAATTAAAATATATGAATTAATACTGATTGTTGTTTTTATTTTCTTGACATGTTACCTCAAATGTAAAAGTGCCAGCTTTAATACAAGTTTAGTTTTCAATAATTTGTCCTATATTGTCACTTACACAATAGTCCCGTTATCCTATTATACTACCTCCTTTACTAAAAGTGCTAACCGTTCACCCATATCTTTGTATAGCGATGTTCGTGATTACTGAGATGCATCATTGCATTCAGTCATCATGTGGCATTATACATAGATATACTTAAAACACGCTATTTTTTTTTTATGAGAAAAATCTTGTTATTAAGAAAAATAGACGAAACCCGTGAGCAAAGTTGGTGTTTTGCAGTTTTATGCACCTTATCTTTGGTACCATGTTTAAAGCAAAGTAAAAGCAGTCCTTACAAAACTCCCTTTTAAATAAGATTCAATAGTTGTTGTACGGCGATTGTCTTAAGCCAGTATTCATCGACTGCAGGTATGGAAGAGGTGTGCTCTATATTTTTGTTATGCTGCAGCTTGCAACACAAGTGTAAAAAAATGTCTTGTTTTAGTAAACAAGATCTGCGAATATCTTCACATTGTCTACCCGTTTAACATGTCAAACAGCTGAACATTTTGATGCAAGATACACAATGATACACTTTATTAACTGCAGCTGTGTGCACATACTTTGCTGCAGGCATGTAGACTATGCATGGTGTAGTCTGCAGCCCTATATACTATGCATGGTATAGTCTGCAGACCTGCAGACCTGCAGACTATGCATGGTATAGTCTGCAGACATGCAGAGTATGCATGGTATAGTCAGCAGACATGCAGAGTATGCATGGTATTGTCTGCAGACATGCAGACTATACGTGGTATAGTCTGAAGACGTGCAGAGTATGCATGGTATAGTCTTCAGACCTGCAATTACAGAATACCTGTACTTTATGGTTGTACATATTTTGCTTCAGGCATGCAGAGTATGCATAGTACAAACTGCAGACAGACAATGACTTTTAGAAGTAAATGCAGTCACTTATTTCTTGTGTAAGGGATCTGGTTCATAAACTGCAAAATTGTATACTACATAAAGTAGTTGGACTTTTGATGCAGTGTATTATCTGCTCAATGTGACCAACGGATGTGCTGTTCCAAAATGGTCTGTACACTCCACGTGGTTGTCAATGCATTTGGAAATGCGAGTGTCTGACATAAGACCCACATGTGACGACAGGCACTAAGGATTGCAGAGCCTTTTCCGATAAACACTCACATTCTCAAATTGCCATTGCCTGAAAAGACGAGTCTTTTCCCTTTATGCTGTCAATTATGGCACTTCTAACATATATAGAGAGTTACAGATAGACTAAACCTCTTCATATACCTTGCCCACTAGACACCAGTTGGTGGAATTAATTTGAAACATATTAGTAAAACACACCTAATCAAGCAAACTCAAAATTTGGATGCATTCAACAAAGAACAATTGTCCCGCAAAGTTGTCATTGCCTAACTCTCTATTTATATTTCTTCAATAAATGTACTGGGGTCGGCCGTAGACGCACTTTCATGACTAAATAGCTCATGACTAATTAACATAGTAAAGCAAGATATATTATGGTCTGTAGGTGTAGACTAGATGGGTGTTGTGTCACCCTCTTACGCTTTGTCAGAATAACCAATAATTCTGTGACAAAAAAAAAATGGCAGCATCACGACCTATATGTCATAAGCAATGCAATTTGAAAGTAAGATGAAGAATCTTAAGAAATGGCAAAGTTATAGCCAATGTTAAGTTTTCGTGACAAAATCTAAGTATAAAATGAGGCATAACTCTGTCAAATATGACCTTGACCTACACAATTTTGGTGGCATCATAACCCTTTTGTCTTAGGCAATACACTTGTAAAGTTTGATAAAGAAATCTTACGAAATGGACAGACTTATTGTAGTATTGGCATTTCAAAGATTAAAGTTCATACAAAGCAAACTACTTATTTTAAACATATCATTTTTGCATCTGCCTCTTAATTCTGAAATGTATTTATTCACACGTTTGTTACGTTTTATTAACAAGCTTAACGTTTCAGTTCATTTTGCTGTAAACTTTTAAAACACAACTGTCTTTCTAAACAATATTTAGGAACTTATTCACTCCCACGATATGACAATGGCTCCTGAAATGAAAAATAAATATTATGTGGTAATAAGAGAAAGTATGTAAAAAGAAAGTTGAACAATACATGCTATCATAACATGAGACTCAGTTGGCAATATGTTGCTCATCAGAGCATGCTGTATCTTATTTGGTCAACATCCAATTCTATGAAGTACTGTTTTACTTTAGAACCACTTGCTGTTACTGTTTTGAGAGAAAAGTGTTCAACCTATTAATGATTTGACTAAAGAAGCACCAAATCAGATGAAAGAAGAAGTGATGATAGCGACCATATGACCCACATTCAAATTGGCATTGATATTATCATGAAGATAATTATTTCTACAATTTTTCCTGATGAGTGCTGGTCAAATGTGACCCATGTGCTTATATTATGGTAAGTGTAGTTACTAGTTAGACTCATCTTCTGCAGACAATACATAGAGCTAATGTGAGCTATTTGAGCTAGAGTAAAAATTGAAGCAAAATCATTACATGAAAAATTTAACGGAAGAGACAATTTAGCTAAGACAGATAATTAAAAACAAAAGGGCCATGCTCACCCTATATTGCTCACCTGAGTATCAGTGCACTTGCCTAGTGCCTATTGGTAATTTTGACCCATTGGGCATGATTTGAACAAAAATGTTGGTAGAGGACCACTAGACACTCTTACATATAGTAAATATCTAAGCTTTATGCCTTGCATTTTTTCTTACAGAAACCAATGCAAAATCAAAAGGTCGGACCAATTTGACTCAAAGGTCATCATTTGAACAATGTTAGTAGAAGTCAGCTAGGCAATGATACATGTATTCTAAATTTTGTGTAAGTTCTAGACCTTGTGGTGTCAAATAAGAAGAAATTTTGTTGTTAGTTTTTTCTATTAAGGCCTATTTCAAAACAAGTGACTCCCTGTCATAGTCAATTTTGACCTAAGGGTCATAGTTTGAACAATCTTGGTAGAGGTTCACTGGCCAACACCACGCACAAAATATATTTAAACTCCAGGCATTTTGGTTTGAGAGTAGAAGAATTTTAAAGTTTTCCGTATAGACATAAACATGTTAAAACAAGTGACCTCCCAGGCTGGGTAAATTTTGAAAAAATCATACTGACAATGTTTCAAGAATACCAATGAAAAATGCAAACTCAAATGCATACACAAGGTTTTTCTATGATTTTACCTTGTGGCCTAGTTTTGACCCCAGATGACCCACATTTGAACATGGTGTTGTGCATGACACACCCTCATCAGTTCAGCATGGGTAAAAATTATTAAAGTTATGTCAAAATTGATCCATGCATGTGGAAAACACAGGGTATGGGTACCAATTGTTTTAAACTTTTTCAAAATATTGACCGTGACCTTGACCTATGACCAACTCACCCAAAAAAATGAAAGGGATTATTTACATGTTGCAAGCAATATTCTGAGCAAGTCTGATGAAAGTTGAATGAAAATTGTTACATGCAAAGTGCTATCAAGGAAAAGTTAACAGAGGTGACCTTGACTTTTGACCCACTGACCCCTAAAAAGTAGCGATCATCTACATGTTGGAGGCAACCTTCTGAGCAAGTTTCATGACAGTCAAATTTGAAAATGTTGACCTGTACAGTGTTGTCAATGAAAAGTTTACGAACAGATGTACGGACAACAGACAAACCACCATGGCATAAGTTCTGCTGAACATTACAGCTAAAAATCACTCCTTTTATTTGTTGTGAGTAAAATTCTCACGTTTAGGTCATAATATTCTTTTATAAAACAACATGATTAGGTACCTGGAAAGACACACCAATTGTTTGGTGTTTTGGAAATTAGCTGCAAACAGAATCCTGCCATGTCTGCTACATTGTCAAACAATTCACTGTAATTTACTGAAAAGAAAAAGAAAATAGTACATCAAAATTTTCAGCATTGCAACATACAATACATATATCACTTTCAATGAACTTTCAAGTTTACATCACCTTCACTGGACTTTATGTTTACATAGAAAAAAAATACGTGGACATTCCAAGAAAACAAGATTTTTCTATCAAATAATGTTGTAGAAAAGTTCCTCCGAGTATTTATGTTTGTAAGCAACACTAGAAGAAAATACTATATAACTTTTAAAACAGTAAGGAATTTGCTAGCTTACAGATTTAGGAACAAAGAAAGTACTAATGTATGCATTTGAATTTAAAAGTGGATATTTTACCTTTAATTTACACTAAAAGTAATATTCAATTGACCTTCAATTGACCAGTATAGACAACAATGGAGGGAACAGACAAAACAGCCAAAATTGACTTACATTTACCACCTACAGGTAGATTTAATTGTACATTACCCTTATTTTATCAATTATTAATTTTACCACATTGGAGAATTTAGTCATTTACAAAATATATCGCAAAATATTCAATTGACCAGACTGAGTATTGACCACAATGGGAGAAAAGTTTCAATGAACCACATAGAGAGTGGCTAGACAAAACAACCAATACTGATGTATATATAATATTGACCACTTTGGAGGTATTGATCAGGAAATTTAGCTGAACTTTCCTTTTATTCTTAATACTATCAATGTGAATTGTTAATTCATTATTAATATTAAGACAACCAAAAGTGATCACAAAATATTTATTTGACCACCAATCGGCCATATATTGACCACTTTGGGATTATTGACCAGGGTGGCTTTGACCAAACAACATTGCAAATAAGACCATGTATATTTATTTTTGTTCTGAAAATCGCCATCAAACTTGCTGTATGTAACATAATGCATTATATCAATTCCGAAATGAACGAGAAACAAGTCTTCAATTGCTTTTAAGCAAGTTAACTCACATACCAATGTGTTTTCCATGCAGCTGCAGAATATTTGGCTTCAGAGCAGCAGTTGTTAGGCAGAGCAGGATGTGATAATGGTTGCGATGACACTACAGGATGCATGCTTTCCTGAAAATTTAGTAAATAACTATGTAAATCTTAAATTAAAATAGTTACAGAAACAAGGTCTGAGTATAGCAATTTTCTCTTGTTTACATATATTTTTCTTATTTACCTTTTTCTCCCCTGAAATTGGTACACAACATTATCTTGGTGCATCATCTAAGAATATTTCTTTTTCATGTTACAGAGCAGTGTTGAATGTTGGGATGGACAGTCTTATAAGAAGTGTCAAAGTTGCAAGGTCAATCAGAATTCAGGCTTTGAGTATACAAATTTACAGTATAAATGATTAAATGTGATATTGCCAGTTCTACCACAATCCACAAATAAGTGTATAACAAAGACTCTTTTGTTTCAATATACAAATGTATCAGTATGTGGGAGCTGCCAGGTCCCTGTGGTTAGCATCAAATGTGACAGCAAATATTTAAATATAGAAATAATAGAACAACATAATAAAATATATGCAAAATTAACTAGTGTAACAATTTATTAAATACATACATATTTACATCTAATTCTTTATCATAAAATTCTTCAAAACTTAAACATTCTAATAAGCTTGAAAATTCGTATCAAAGTCTTTTAACATTAACTGAATAATTTCTAAACCTTCTGTTTTGAAGTGCATGCAACATGTTCTGTCATCTTACGGATGGACATCGGACGATGAGTGATTCTAATAGCTCAACCTGACACTTTAAAGTGAGCTAAAAAAAACAATATATTCCATCTAAGAATGCAACTATTCTTCTGTCTAGGCCAAAAAAGGGCTATATTGTAGAAAGTTGTACTGGAATTCTATGAAAAAAGTAAACACAAACAATCAAAATCATTTTGAATACAGAACAGATTACTTAAAGCAGGGGATAGTCAGTTAGTTAGTTTGTTCCACAAAATGAAGATATCAATATTTCATTGAAAAAATGTGTTGACCTTGTAACACTTGTAGATGAAATATAATCCCAACTTAGCATGTGCTTCTACACCATGGTAAGCCATAATAGTGTTATGTACAGGCAGTTAGTACTAAAATGTTTTTTTTATATATTATTTTCTCAATGTTGGTCTCTCACTTGTAAGGAAGGTCACAGGGGAAAACACTTTATTTTCTTGAACAGATAGACTTGTTGTTTTACATACAATGATATTCATGTGTAAAAATACTGCAGAGCAGGCTTTTGTTTCATAAAATTTCAGTTCTAGATTTCTGGTCATAGTTAGAAAAGGTTAAAGGGCGTTTAATAGACTAAAGGAATTTACTGGAAAGTAAATAGTAATTATGGTAAAATAATTATGATCATGTGTTGTAATAATAACAGTTTATACAAATACTGTAAATCAGTGTATATATATTATGCACATAATTCAATATTTGATAATATTGTAATGAGTTACAACCTTGTTGCACCAAACAAATATCTAAATTCGTGTTTTTTTCACTTCGACATGGTTGTAACTCATGAAATTCACAAAATCTCTTTTATGCTTCATAATTGTATAAAAATTGATAAACCAGTTGATTTCTTGTTCATTCAAGAAATAAATATCAGAAACAAGATCATTTTTGGTATTGCTTGACAAAAAAGGGAAGTTTTTTGCTTCTCTTGAAAAAAAAAGGAAAATGGAGTTACAACCTTGTTGCACTGAAGGAACGATGTGACCTTGGTTTCTCAAATATTAAATGCCGCTAGATTCTCTATTTATGATTTGATAAGGCGGTCGGAAAATGATGATGGGACAGTGGCCGACCAGCCTTCCACGGTAATGTCTATAAAGGCGGTGAAGACGAAGAGAAACAGAATGGCGTGTACTACTGTAGATCTAATCAATAACGGACACCACGTAGTAAACGAAAACACATGCTTTATATCTTGTGAATATTTAGCATCGATGATCGACCAAGAAACGTTGACTTACCTTTATAATTTGTCTTTCCGAAGAAAACAACAATTTACAACCACTTGGAGAATTGTATGCTGTATGTTCTTCCGTTGGTCCCTATTGACCCTATTATTTCTCCCTGCAAACTTGTTTCACGATGCAATTTCCAACCTCAGCAGCGTTTAGAATAAGTGTAGATGACAATGACGTCATAGCGTTTTCGTCATAGGGCTTTGACGTCATAAAATAGAACGTGCTACCTTTCCTTTGATGTCACTGACCCAGAGTAAACAAATGTTGAGTGATTTTGGCAGTTTAAAAAAAAAATCAGCAGTGAAACTAGATCTTTGGAAATTTCAGGTAATAATTTAAAGTTTATAATACTTTTGTGTACTTCGCCATACTTAAAAAACGAACCTGGTATATCTAAAGAACACAGTGTCGGTGTCAATCATAATTGTAGCCATAGCTGATAGCATGGTCATGATGATAGATCAACAACTTAACACTGTCTTGGCCAACAATGAAACAACAAGAAAATAGATCTCTATATTAGGTCTTTTTCGGTTGCAAGCGGCCAGGTATCTCAGTCGGTAAGAGCATTCGCCCCGGGTTCGAGCTCCGGTCTGGCTGCACATTTTTCTCACCCTGTGACAGTTATTTCTTAGTTCAATAGTTTGGATAACTATTTTTACCTGTGTTATGAACTATATCTACACCATTTAAGCTTTCTTCAGATTGGAAGAAAATGTGCTGACAGACAGGGGTTAAAATATCCAGTGTAACCCCACTTTTGAGGTCTTTTTCTTAATACTTTTTTTCACTAGATCTGTGGTCAAAAACATAATTTCATCTAATTTTCTTTTTCAACATGTCATCATGTGACTGTTGTCTTGTTTTCTCCGTTTTTATGCAGATATATTCTGTACTTAGCCTAAATTTTTCGACTGCAAGACTGACCAATTTTACAAACTGATCTTACATAGATGTCTGTCGTAAATAGCAAAAAGCCCTGGTGCACACTTAATTGGGCTAATGATCTACTTATAGATCTAGCTTTTAAATGAAAAAATGACCAGTCTAAGAAAAAGTGAGCCCCCCCCCCCCCCCAAAAAAAAAAAAATTATCTGTGTTTCAGGTAACCCAACCATCCCTAACGAAACCCTCCGACCCTAGGGTGTTTTTTTTTTCCAAAAAAAAGAATGAAACAAAAATGGAAACAAAAATGGAAAACAAAAATGGAAAAAACATGTTTTTTTAATGTGTCCCTACACTACCTAGCATTCTTGGGACCTTAGCCCTAAACAAAAATTTTTTTTTTCCAACCTATAGCAGTTTTTTGGATTAAAGAAAAAAATTAAAAATTGCCCCTACCCTACCTAGAATTTTTGGGATATATACTATGTTTGAAAAAACTCAAGCATGCCTAGCCCCTTTAATTGTCTTAAAATTGTGGCAGTGACTGCCAGTGAGCATCATACATGTACAGTGTCATATCTTATTTGTGATTGTATGTTCTTCAACAGAATTGGTTGACAATTGATGTCAGAGCTGCTGTGAAAGAGGATAGCTAAACAAGGAAACTAAAGGACATGTAGCTGATACTTAGACTGTAGCGGGATAATAGCAGTTTCGTAAAAAGTAAAGATCACATTCAAATTATTAAAGGTAACTTAGTACTAGTGTTTCTATTCAGAAATCGAGTTTTTAATATTATTAATATAACTTAAGACAGTTCTACTACAAATACAAAAACTAATAAAACAAAATCCTATAATATAAAGTTGTTTTTCTACAATTCATTTATGAGTGGATAGCGATATTTGGTCTTAGTAATGGACCTTTCAGCACCTTTTACTACCTTTTCCAAAAATTTAAAGTCCCATTAGCACTTTAGATATAATTTGTATTGATACATATTTGCGAATATATAATACTGATAGAGCTATGCTCTATTTTATATAGTATAAACCAATGTTGACACCCGTAACTAATATTATATTTTGTTCATTTTTTGTCGCTTGACGTTGACGTTTCAAAAATGATTTATGAAAAAATTAATTTTAGTAAAGTGGGTGAGGTAATAATAAGGATCGTAATATGTATTCAGATGATGATAGAAATATCACTATCTCTAATTTTTCATCCTATAGTATGACATACTACATTAGAAAAGATTAAAAATGTATACCCATTCTGAAAGATACACCAAATACATAAACATTTACAACACCAAAATTCTAGCTAATTCTGCACTTAACACCTTGATCTGATAGTGTATCACTTAATATTAATATTGCAAAAACGTTAAGTCATTGCAATTCACCCATCATTATTTTCCCAGAAATTAACTAACAATATGTTAGTCTCCATGAAAAACACGGTCAACAAAATTTCTTGTTATTTTGAATTTCAGCAGTGACTCCCTTTTAATAAAAAAAATCATGGAAAAGTTTTGAAAAGTTTTTCAAACAATGGAGGGTCAGTTTAGCTGGCAAGACAGCAGCTGTCTTGGTAACATAAGAGCTTCATATAATTTTCATCCAGCTTGCTAAGGCGTAAAAAATATGTTTGTTTCAGGTTTCCCGACCTACCCTATTTTTTTACCCCGACCCTAGAACATTTTTTTGCGTGTTAATATTTTTTAGCATAATTTCCTTAATATCTATGTTGAATTTGGTTTGTTTTAGAATAAAACAACCCCCCCAAAAAAAAACAATACTATAATACTTACAATATAAATTTATTGATTTTGCTATAAAATTTCTGTATTTCAGTGTTGTATCTTTAACAGTTTCTTATGTGGCTTTTTTTATTTATTTCAGGTAAAAACAACAAGACCGTGAATGAAGTGATTTTTGGAGTAAAGGCATTTTTTAACTTAAAGCTAATTACTTAATTGAAAATAACAATGTTTTGTGAAGAATGAGCTGGTTTCGGGAAACATCATTGCACAATTGACCAAATATTCTTGTTGAAAGGACTGGTGGATATTATTTAACTGGCAACAAAAACCTGTTTTGCGCTTTTGTAGATAACAGCAAAGTGCCATTTGACTCTATGAGTCGTATTGCCTTATGGTGTAAACCATTAAGTTGTATTTTACTGATGGTGAATGTTTTCAGCTAACTGTTAAAGGTGGTCAATCACATTTAGGCAACATTTGATGACAATTTTTACTTTTTGTATATTCTGTTAGAGATTTATCTAAGGAACAAAAGGAACAAAAAGACCCATTACATAGAGTTAGATCCCTATTAAAAATTTACATTCTATTTACTTTTATAAAATTTTGTTATTACTCCCCTTTAATATGAAAGTATTTAAAAAGTTGAGTTTTTTTTTATTTCAATATAATTTGTACTTTTACATTTGCATCGGATAGATATACAAATATTTTAGCATTCTGAACCAAAAGACAAGTTTTAAAACTATGTGTAGCTTCTGAATTCATTTATTTCCAATCTATCTTGGGTGCGCAACCAAGATAAGTAAAGGGAGTTAATAATAATTTTTCAAACTGGCATTTCTAATGAATTCCATCTAAATATATAATTTATAATGCAAACATTTTACAACTATAATACAATAGGTTTTATATTTATATATTTCCTTAGGCAAAGTACGTGTTTCATATTTGTACTTATGATAAAATAACTCTACCTTGGTTGGACAACCAGGATAGAGAAATCAAATTTTAAAAATACCTCCAGTGAAAATCTTACATGAATTAAGCGCTAAGTGAACATAAATGAATGTAATTGATCAGATGTTAAAGTTTCAAACAATTCTGTTACACGGCCAAAATCTGATTGACCACCTTTAATATGTATGATCAGGTTTGTCATGTGTTCAAATTGATTGAAAGTGTTTGATTTTTTCTAGTCGAACAGGGTGCAAATCTATCTCCTGTAATTATTTAATTATTAGCTCACTTGACACTTTGTGCCAGGTTGAGATTTACGGATGAACAATTGTTCGTCGTCCGTCAACATCTCCTCTGAAACCACTGGGCCAATGGCCAGCGTTGATGAAACTTGGCAGGGATGTTCCTTGCCTAAAGCTCTACCAAAGTTGCTCAAAGAATTCCATTCCATGCAGAACTCTTGTTGACATGGCAACAATTAATGTTCCTCTATTTAGTTTGTTCAAAGCAATCCCCTTGGATCAAAATTAACCACGCCTGTGTGTGTGGGGGGGGGTCCCTTTTCTTTGCATATAGTTATAGGAAAATCCAAGCTTCCAGTTAGTTCCTATATTAACCACTAACTTTCCAAGCAACCACTGACTCTCTTAGCAGCAGATGCAATTGTACTCAGATGAGCGATATAGTGCCATTATGGCCCTCTTGTTCTTAAATGACCCAAATATGTTTATTTCACAAGAGCACGATGGTCCATAATTTCTGTCCAAGAAGTTCAATTAAGTATTAAGTGATTATGATGTAGAAGTCTTCTTTAGATAATGATGCTGACATAATTTTTTGAGCTTAAATGCTCATGGTTTATTGTGATCGCCCGATGTCAGTCTTCTGTCTGTCTGTTTACACTTGACCTTGTGTATCAATAGAATCTGTTTATTTTCATCGGATCTAGGTGAAACTTAGTCAGAATCGCTGCCTTCATGAAATCTTTTTAGAGTTCGAATAGGGTCATCTTGGATCAAAAACTGGGTCACAGGGTCAAATTTAAGAAAAACCTTGTCACACACATGTGTATGCAATAGAGGTAGCAATCATCTTTGAATTTTCATGAAACCTAGTCAGTATGATAACCTTGATAAAATCTAGGTCGAATTCTAGTATGGGTCATTTTGGGTCGAAAACTAGGTCATTGGATAAAATCATTGAAAAACCTTGTGTATGCAATAGAGATTGCATATTTAATTGGATCTTCATGAAACTTGGTCAGAATAACTGCCTTAATGACTCAAGGCTACATTGCAATATGGATCATCTGGCTTAAAGAACTAAGTCATGGGGTCAAATCATAGAAAAACCCTGTGTATGCAATATAGGTTGCATATTTCATTGGATCTTTATGAAACTTCGTCGGAATGGCTATCTTGATGTATTCTAGATAGAGTTTGCTTATAGATCATCTGGGTTCAAAACTTAGGTCACAGAGTCAAATCATAGCAACCACTTGTGAATGCATTGAATCTTCATGAAACTTGGACATAATGATTATCTTAATGCAATCTAGATCAAACTTGAATGTGGTTCATGTGGGGTCAGAAACTAGGTCACAGATTAAAAACCATGTGTATGCCATACAGATGACATTCACAACCCATCCTCATGTAAATTGGTCAGCAGTCCAGGTCAAACAGAATGTTTGTGTTAATGATATGTAGTTTAGGGCTGAACTATTTTTAGTCACATATTGTCATAAGTAGGTCTTTGGTGAGCGATTAAGGGCCATCATGGCCAATATTTCATTAGATCTTTATGAAACTTGGTCAGATTGACTGTCTTAAAGAAATCTAGGTTGCGTTCGAATATGGGTCACCTTGGGTTAAAATGTCACAAGGTATAATCAAAGAAAAACCATATGTATCATGCAATAGAGGTTGCATTTTTCATCGGATCTTCATAAACTTTGAGTCGGATGTTTTCCTTGATAAAATCATGTTGGCGTATTACAAATTTGGGTAAAGGTTTAATTAACTACTGTATGTCCAAATTGAATAGTCAACATCAAGTCAAGTAGCAGTTAATCTTCATTTATTTCACATTAACCAGTTAACCATTTAATTGGTAAAACATCTAGATTTATATATCCACTAGATCCATAAATGTATCATCTCATCATATATGCTTCCTCATAGGTCATACATCATAAGTCATGGCCTGTAAATACATTATACAACATAATTACACATTTTACCACATCTCTATATAATTATTATACAGATAATGTAACATATTAAACTAGCAAGAATGATAACTCTATCATTCTTAATTGCTTGACAAATACAACCGGGGACTAGTGGCTTTTAAGAATGAACACAATAAAACTTACATATGAAATAACAGATTACCTTGCTTAGCATTATTATGCAAAGTACAATACATAACATAATATATAAAATCATAGTATGCACAACTCACCAGTGTGTGGCACTGTCCACTACATTACGTAAAATACATCATGGTATCATCACTCATAACACACTCCACACTTCCACACGTGATGCTGTCAGTAAACTGTAAGTTAAGAATGTTATACGAATAACAAGTGAAAAGATATAGAAGTCACGTGATATTTTAGTTAGTGTTAAATTAGACTGATACTGCCATTTTTGATAGATACATGTACACGAATTCTGTGTAAAGAAATGCTAGCCAAAAGTTACGTTAAGAACGTTTCTAAAGAATACTGTAGAGTTGTACACTTACTGTTGAAACAAAACGAAATTACAACAGAATCGACACATACCTCAGCAAAATACAAAGCCCGCCAAAACTACATGACCAAGCTACTTTGGTCAAAACGACCTGCCTCGACCAAGTCAATGTTACCTCTGTTGAAATGCGTACAGAACGCAACCAAGCGAAACGATGCCCAAACCAATGAAATTTAAGATAATTAAAACTATTAAAAGAACATACCCGAAACGAGGCATTTTCAACTACAGTTGTGTCAATCTAATTTGACACAAAAGTACCACGTCGTGTACGTCTGGTCACACACTCCCCCTCTTTGTTAAATGACGTCTCGTCATTCATTATGTCAATATGTCTGTCAAACTATGTAACAGTACCTTCTACATAAAATACCATCCTTCCATATCTCTTGTATAATAATACAAAAGTAACTCTACACTAACTTACAGAGTGTGTACTTAAGTACATGTGATTACAGTACATATTACTTATCATTACTGTACTAGACAATTACTGCTGAAACTTACATATATGTAATTTCAACTTTGGCCAATACTTCTCCCCTGGCAAAAAATATCTGCGTCCCGCAGACAGGATAAAGAATAAAAACAATATGCATAATATGTAATACAAGTAAGCAACATTTATTTATTAAAATCAAGTAAAACATACAATTTTTTAGAACATTTCACATAATTCACTTATCTAGAATAGCACTAATAATCTTATGAGCTGTTTCGCTGTCCATGTCATTCAAAACACCAGATCTCATCAAAACATCAAGAGACTGTAACTTATTATCAATCGGTCTAGGTACTGTACGAGCCATGGCATATACGTAATCACCAAACCTATCGGGCGGCTTTCTCTTTCGTTCAGTCCTTCTTGGCTTGGGAACTGGATGACCATTCCCTTCAGCTTTGTCTCTTTCTGTCTCGGGTTCTTTTCTGATGGGCTCATCTTCATTCTGTGTAATGCCTTGAGTATGGTCTGTTTCATCATACTCCAGATGAGTTGTTAGCTCATTTTCTGTCTGATCGGTTTCCTGTTCGATACTTCCTAATTCTGCATCTTCTGTTCCATCTTGACTTCCTGTATCTGTTAACATACTTACCTCCTGATCAGTTTGTTGTTCTGTGTCCTCTCTGACCTCATTGAGCTCAGATTCATGATCAATTTCCTTAGTAGTATCTACTGTTTCTGCTGTCGGACCATTACCTTCACTCGCTACCATGTTTATATCTTCAGTTTCATCTTCATGACTCTTCTCCGAATTGGGTTTATGGGCGTCCCCATGCAGGTATGTAATGTCTACAAATCCAAAACCTTGTTCGCTTTCCGAGTCGCTATCTTCCTTGGTGACGTCACACTCATGTTGGATGCATCCTTATATTCTTCTTTGCCCTCTGCATTCTCTCTGCTATCTTGCGTATCTACATATTCATTATCTTCATCTTCTTGGTAGTCTACCAGAAGCAAATGATTTCTATGTAATGTCCTTTCTTTATCTGAGGTCTCCGATCTCACTTTAAAAACAGGAATGTCAGGCCGTGACTGTTCTAAAACTTTATAAACATCTTCTTCAAATTTATCTTGAATCTTATGCTTGCCATCAAAAGCCAATTTCTTAACCAAAACTCTGTCTCCAATAGATATCTTTACTGCTCTGGCCTTTCTATCATAATACTCTTTCTGTTTACTCTTTGCCTTTTCAACATGTTTCTTAACTATCTGCTGTGTCTTTTCGATTCTATCTTTGAGATCTTCAATGTATTCTTGACTATTTTTATTCCTTATCATATCATCTTCATTAGCCTTTTCGAATGTCAGATCAATGGGCAACCTTGGCTTCCTACCAAACATTAGCTCGTATGGTGAGATCTTTGTGGACTCATGTGGAATACAATTGTATGAATAAACTAGCGAGTTTACATACTTTTTCCAGTCCTTCTTCTGATCATTCTCTAAAGTTCCAAGCATATCTAGTAGTGTCCTATTGAATCGTTCGGGTCCTGAATTTCCTTGGGGATGATAAGGTGTTGTACGGCTTTTTTTAATATTCATGATGTTACATAATTCCTTTATGATCTCGCTTTCAAAATTGGCACCTTGATCAGAGTGTAGCCTAGAGGGAATTCCGTAATGCACAATAAAGTTATTGTAGAATGCTTCTGCTGTTGTTCTTGCAGTTTGGTTTTTTGTAGGTACTGCAAGTGCAAATTTTGTGTAGTGATCTGTGATGACTAAAACGTTCCCTATGTTTCCTTTCGATGGTTCCAATGTCAGAAAGTCAAAACAGACAAGCTCTAGAGGATATGTTGTGTTGACATTTATTAGCGGTGCCCTCTGATTTCCCGAAGATTTTCTACGTAAACAGCGTTCACATTTGCTAACCCATTGATCAACATCTCCAGACATTCCTGGCCAATAGTATCTGTCTCTCATTAGTCTAATTGTTCTTTCTTTCCCAGGATGCCCAACGTCATTATGAAGTCCTTTCAGTACATCTTTCCTAAAGTATTCTGGCAATACGAGTTGTTCAATTGTTCTATCTTCCTCTTGTATGACTCTAAATAAGATCCCTCTCTTCATTTTCAGATATTTGAATTGTCTTTTCATTGTTATGTCATCTCTGTTGAAGCAGTGTTTTGGCAATGACTGGTCTATTACTGCAATTCTCCACTTTTCTATTGTTGGATCTTGTCTTTGTGCCTTTCTTATTTCTCTTAGTTCTTTCTGTGCCAACACTTGTCCATTGTCTGCAGTAGCTTCAACTATGTTGATGTTTAACACAGGCAGTGTTTCAATGTAAGGCAATGTTATGCAGGAACATATGGCCTTAATAGTCTTGTCATCTATCCTTAGCTTGTCATCCTGGTCTTCACTAAGCTTTTCATGTGGCCATCTACTCATACCATCAGCATCAGCGTTCTTTAGTCCAGCTCTATATGTGATGTCAAAAGTGTATTCTCCTAGTGCTGAGGCCCAACGCTGTCCTGTAGCGTCCAATTTAGCACTAGTCAAAATGTAGGTCAGTGGATTTGAATCTGTCAGAACTGAGAATTGATTAATGGCTAGGTAATCTGAAAATTTTTCGGTCACTGCCCATTTTAAAGCCAAAAATTCCAATTTGAAAGCACTATAATTTTGTTCTGATTTAGTAAGAGCTCTACTTGCATATGCTATAACTCTCTTTTTGCCATCCTGTTCTTGATATAGCACTGCTCCAAGTCCTTTGGTGCAAGCATCTGTGTGCAATTCAAATGGCACAGAGAAGTCAGGATATGCCAAAACTGGAGGAGAAGACAAAATTTCCTTCAGTTTGCCAAAGACCTGTTGTTCTTGATCAGTCCATCTCCATTCAACTTTTGGTTTCTTTTGGCCTTTTTTAAATGAAGTTGGTGGTAAGAGCTGAGAAAGTGGCCTAATCAATTTGCTGAAATCTTTCACGAATCTCCGGTAATATCCAGCAAAGGCAAGAAACGATCCTAGTTCGTCCACATTTGCTGGTGTTGGCCATTTCACTATCTTGTCTATCTTTGACGGGTCTGTCTGGACTCCTTCACCAGTAACTATGTGTCCTAAAAATGCAACTTGTGTTTTGAAGAATTGGCATTTTTCTGGTGCTAGTTTAAGATTTGCTGCACTAAGTTTTTCAAATATAATGTCTAAACGTTCCAAATGTTGTTCGAAAGAGTCGCTAAAATAATCAGATCATCCAAGTATATCAGACAGATTTTCATATTTAAGTCACCTAAAATGTCTTCCATGAGTCGTTGGTATGTCGCCGGGGAATTAGTAAGTCCAAAAGGCATTTTGTTAAACTCAAAAAACCCGATTGAACCAACTGTGAAAGCTGTCCTCTCTTTATGTACTTCCTCAACTTCTACTTGGTGATAGCCAGATTTCATATCTATCGTTGAAAAGTACTTGGCCCCATGAAGGCAGTCAAAAATTTCTTCCATTCTGGGCAAGGCGTATGAATCTTTAACAGTTCTGTTGTTTAGCTGTCTATAATCTACACAGAGCCTCAATTTACCATTCTTTTTCCGTACCAGTACCACATTTGATGTATATGGAGATTTTGATGGTCTGATTATGCCAGTTGTCAAAAGTTGCTCAATATGTTTTCGAACTTCATCGATCATAGATGGAGGAATGCGACGGTGTCTCTGTTTAAAAGGGGTGCTATCTATCAGGTCAATTCTATGTTTGATCCTATTGCAAATACCTATGTCAGTGTCTCCCAATGAAAAGATGTCCTTGTATTTCATTAATAATCCTTGCAACTGTTGCCTTTGATCTGTATCAAGTATGTTGTCTTCATCAATCTTCAGTTCATCTATAACAAGTTTCCTTTGTGCATCTTTTTCTATGTTGTCAAATACTTCTTCAGTAACTGTGACAGGTTGCAGTTCACATATAATGGCTCTTGGTGG
Organism: Saxidomus purpurata; assembly: GCA_022818135.1. Taxonomy (NCBI): domain Eukaryota; kingdom Metazoa; phylum Mollusca; class Bivalvia; order Venerida; family Veneridae; genus Saxidomus; species Saxidomus purpurata. The sequence continues at coordinate 51,570,979 of JAFMSR010000011.1, forward strand.
AATACTAATTGTATTAGTTGTCAAGTTAGATAAACTGACTTTCACTTCTGCATTCTTTCCATACTGGTAATGTATAATACCAGGTGCTACATCTATGAAAGAGGGAATATTGCTATTTTCTGTCTCCTGAAGAATTGCAGCGGTAGGTGGATAGTTAAGCTCTTTGTCAGTGTAGCAATGAAGTTGTATTGACTCGTTTGGCCGGAGTATAATTTTCTCTGCTGATGCATTCTTCACAACAGCTAGTCTATTTTTCTGTCTCTTTAACTCTCTTTCCCTCATAATGATTGTTCTAAAACTAAGGAACCATCCTGTGTGTAGGTTAGCCTTTTGTAAGAATTGTTCGCCAAAGTTGTTCTTGCATTCTGTTAACAGTATTTCAAGTATATTTGTACCAATTATAACAGGTGTTCTTGAAGAATATCTAGTATCTGGTGTTACCAAGAGAAGGCATTGTTGAGATCTACTTTTTGGAAGTCCTGATGTGATGTTTATTTCTACCTCAATGTAACCTAAATACGGAAGAGTTTGTCCATCAGCACATTCTATGTGCAAAATATCATCTATTGGTCTCAATTGTATTCCTGTGAGGTGTTCCTTATAAAATGATTCTGAAACCAAGCTAACACAACTACCTGTATCTAACAAAGCAGTTACTGATATGTTTTCAAGATCAATGTAGACTTCATTTGTTTCTCCAATCAATTTAGGATCTGTATTGTTAGTGCCCAAGTTCGATCCTGTAACTGGTGCACTTACTAGTTTGGGCAGTCTTTTCTTCGATGACCCTTTTCTTTACAGTTAAGACAGGTGACCTGACTAAGTATCAACGGACAATCTCTCTGTATGTGACCTTTCTCGTTACATGTGTAACAGATCTTCTGATTTTGAATTAATGGACAGTTCCGTTGAATATGTCCTTTCTCATTGCATATGTAGCATGTAGGCTGAAATGTTGTATTAGATGTTGGTCTTGGTGGCCTAAAATCACCTCTGCCCCTGCCTCTGCCAAAACCTTGTCCAAATCCTCTACCCCTATGAAATCTGCGTCCTCCAAATCCGTATCTTGGGAGTGGTGTCTCATACCTAGGTTGTGAATTCTTTTCTAAAGTGTCTATTCTATCATTAATTCCTTTTAGCATTTGTTTGACTTCGCTTAGTTCACTTGTCTCCTTTTTGTCAACATTTAGTACAGCTTTGCATGTTTTCTTATCCTTAGGGCTTTCACTGTCTCTTGATTCTGTTTCCATCTTTCGAAGTTCTCTTTTGAAGTCATCATACCCTATTATCTTATCCTTTTGATAGATGCTATTATGCTTTAATTCTTTATTCAGTCCAGCATGAAAAACTTCCTTAAGTATTGCTGTATCTGTCCTCTTTAAAGCTTTGAGCTTAACTGCCTGATCATACAGATCTTCTAACCTAGAAGCATACTGCTCTACTTTCTCATCCTGTTTCTGTTGGCTCGAGTAAAATTTTCGCATAATGCTTTCTCTGGACTCTACAGCTCCATAGTCGCTATCTAACTTCTCCAATACTTCTGCTACTGTTATTCCAGGCCCTAATCTCCTAATCTTGTCTCCAGCATTTCCTTTAAGGGCTCTTCTTATCCCAAGCATTATCTGTTCATTTGTAAAAACCTTATCAGTCAACAGAGACTCTACTTCATACTTGAAAGTGATCCAAGTCACTTCACCTTTCCCTTCTTCTCCATAGAATGTCGATAATTTCGGGAAATGGTAAGTTCCTGATTTGGGTGTAGATGACGGTGTTGTAACTGGTTCATCTTTCACCTTGCCGAAAACTTTCAAGAGTTTCATTACATCTTCCGGTGAGGCAACAGAAGGTTTAATACCTAAAAGATGCAAAGCTTCCAAAAGCTTGACCTCTTCTTCTGAAATGCCACCAGTGGCGCCTCCAGCTGGAAGTGTAGGTTCTTCTTCTGGATCTGACATAATTCCAAACTCTTTTCAAAAATTCAAACTCAATGAAAATATTCAACTTATTGAGTTGAATAACCACAACACTCAAGTGCTATTATCAAACACTAAAGTAACACTTGCTTGAGTAAGTCAATACAGTTTGACTATCTCAATAAAAATTTTCAAAGTGTAATATAACTGTAATTCACATTAAATTACAGCTATGCTATAATGTATATACAACATCAGATCCCGAACTATCAATATCTGATCTAAGCTTAAAGTCTCAAGTCAGATACTTATTCACAATCAATCAATCAATCAATCAATCAATCAATCAATCAATCAATCAATCAATCGGCACTGACTCACAATTCAATGTTGATCCAATATCTATCAACTCTAAAGTGATCCCAACTTAACTTCACTATAAAAAAATAGTTTAGTGCAATAACTTGTATTTCCACTATAGCTCTCTACCAGTAGGCTACTTTTACTTAAAGTCCTAGCACACACACACACCAACAAACTTTCTAAGTCCTTCAAAGGAACTAGCGTACTAAAGGCCTTATATGATTATGTTACTAAAATATCAAAAGTCTAATATTAAAATAACACAAATGTATGGACCTATATGTAAAAGTAAGGTACAGTAATTCCTGTCTGTATTTCAACAGCACAGTGAATTCAGTTTTAGCTATAAGTCAGTAGCTATTAACAGCTATAATAGCTGACCCAATTCAGTTCCGTGTTCAGTCAAGTGTGACAACCAATCACAACTATACACAATTACTTCTCACACACAACTCTCAATTCAATTTATCTATTTCACTCTGCAAAGACACTCGGATTCACAAATAAAATGTATTGATTTCTCAATAGAATCCACCAAGTTTAAATAACTTCACAACTTCCAACACTCTCAGATCACAAGATAACTCTCAAGCAATACAACTTTTCTGATCTCTATTCTACTCTGTTATGAACAGTACATATCTCTAGTAGAGATTGTTTGTTCTATATGTGCAATGTTTCACAAAAAAATTCCGCGAAGGCGACGCGAGCTAGCTAGCAGTGTATATTTACACTATAGATTTCCGGTTTATGTCCAAGTTGCTTTACAACTGAACAATATTAAGTCATATTACATTCAGATAACAAGTTCAGAATGTAATACACAGGCAGTGCCTCATTGTATAAAACAATCAAATACTACATGTGTGAGAATACTATTTGTGTTAATACAACCGTAAAACACAAGTACTACACTCCAATATTATTGTTTTGGACAGTAGTACAGTTTATAATACCCAATAAGTGTAAACAAAATGTTTACTATACTGAACTACCAGTATAAGATTTATACTAAAGTTCTGTTTCATGAACAATCACAGCAGTTGTTCTGTATTTGAATCTGTATTGCTATGAAGCTCAAGAGTATATTATTATTATTTTATATAGACACTACTATCAAACATTTCAACAAACATGTACATGCAGGGGACATCCCGGTGTTTTCCAATAAATCTATACACGGGCTACACTAATATCTGAACGAGACTACTTCTACGTCACTGGAGTATCGTTACTAATTTTAGGTCGGAAAAAACCCAGTACGTCAATGCGTAATTGTCGGTCAACCAATGAGAGCCAAATTTTCCGAAAATTAATTATGCAGGCAGCGCAATAATCGCTGACGTCACAAAGTACCTGGTTAGAAAAGTAGTACCGGACGTAAACAAATATAGTTCCTTGTCAACAACAAATATCGGTTCGAAATCTGCACAATTTATGACAGAATATGTCAAAATACAGCTGAAACAATATCCTGTCTCAATGAATAATACTTTCAAGGCTTTATCAGCACGAGAACAATAATTCGATACCCTGACACAATCAAAACAAAACCACGTGTACTAACCCAGTTTTAGCAATCTGTGTACATGTAAACTACACATGTGTACTGAAACGATTTCGTGTATTAGCTTCTTTTTTTATGCTTTTGACTATCAAAATGGCAGTATGTTCACCAAAATATTAAGTTAGCATATATTACTTTTACTTTAGAGATAGTTAAAATAGAAAAAAGAGATTATACTAAGATGTTATCAAAGATACCTTGACCCAAGAGTTAAATTCATGCAAGTGAAATCTCTCTCTTATGACAATAAACACTCTAATACACAACTGCAGTTAAGGACTGGGAAATTCATCTGTACTGTCAATATATGCAACAGGGAAACAGAATGAATTAAATCTATGACTGCAGCTAATGTATACAAAAAATACTTGTACTCACTGACTGATGAACAACTTGTCTGTGAAACAACTGACTGTAAACACACTTGAACCTTGAACTGTCATGAATATCTGTAACCACTAGCTCCACAATAGAGTCCTAATATAGCACCTTAAATAAATATTAAGTTCCTGTTTCCTCTTGTGTGCACGAAAAGTGTCACTTTTCCAAATCACGGCGATGATGAAGTTCCTTCAAATTTCCAAACTGCACTGGATGCACTCAATTTAATAAGTGTTTATACAATCCATCACAGAACAGACTAAATTCTGTTCAACTTGAATAGCACTATAAATAATAGTGTCACTAAATAAACGGATCACTGAGTCTGATGTAGACTAAATAAATGGATCACTGAGTCTGTAGACTAAATAAACGGATCACTGATGTAGAAATACTACAAGTAAAAAAATGATAAAATGTTCCAACAGTTCCACGCCTGCAACGACAATCCAACTGTGCTCCAATCCGGTTCACAACGGTATGTATTTATCCCCTCGTAGAACTTTGTACGAAGCGTGTAAAATCCTTAGGTAGAAGTATACCCATAAATGTAGAAAAAATAAAGCCTTCAACGTGTGGAAGATATCTGTGTGTACTAAGTACTACACAATAAAACTTAACTAAAGTTCCAAAATATATAACCGATGGTAAAGTCCAAAATACTGCTACTTTTTTGTTCACTGATTAATTCCATTCCTCGAGTCCCATGTTGGGCGCCAAATGTTGGCGTATTACAAATTTGGGTAAAGGTTTAATTAACTACTGTATGTCCAAATTGAATAGTCAACATCAAGTCAAGTAGCAGTTAATCTTCATTTATTTCACATTAACCAGTTAACCATTTAATTGGTAAAACATCTAGATTTATATATCCACTAGATCCATAAATGTATCATCTCATCATATATGCTTCCTCATAGGTCATACATCATAAGTCATGGCCTGTAAATACATTATACAACATAATTACACATTTTACCACATCTCTATATAATTATTATACAGATAATGTAGCATATTAAACTAGCAAGAATGATAACTCTATCATTCTTAATTGCTTGACAAATACAACCGGAGACTAGTGGCTTTTAAGAATGAACACAATAAAACTTACATATGAAATAACAGATTACCTTGCTTAGCATTATTATGCAAAGTACAATACATAACATAATATATAAAATCATAGTATGCACAACTCACCAGTGTGTGGCACTGTCCACTACATTACGTAAAATACATCATGGCATCATCACTCATAACACACTCCACACTTCCACACGTGATGCTGTCAGTAAACTGTAAGTTAAGAATGTTATACGAATAACAAGTGAAAAGATATAGAAGTCACGTGATATTTTAGTTAGTGTTAAATTAGACTGATACCGCCATTTTTGATAGATACATGTACACGAATTCTGTGTAAAGAAATGCTAGCCAAAAGTTACGTTAAGAACGTTTCTAAAGAATACTGTAGAGTTGTACACTTACTGTTGAAACAAAACGAAATTACAACAGAATCGACACATACCTCAGCAAAATACAAAGCCCGCCAAAACTACATGACCAAGCTACTTTGGTCAAAACGACCTGCCTCGACCAAGTCAATGTTACCTCTGTTGAAATGCGTACAGAACGCAACCAAGCGAAACGATGCCCAAACCAATGAAATTTAAGATAATTAAAACTATTAAAAGAACATACCCGAAACGAGGCATTTTCAACTACAGTTGTGTCAATCTAATTTAACACAAAAGTACCACGTCGTGTACGTCTGGTCACAATCATACTGTAGAATCGAACAGAAGATACATGTACATTTTTTGTATACTTTAAATAATTGAACGCACACCATACCGGTACACTAACGCCAAATATGTGTCAGGGTCTGTCGTTGCTTAAAAAGATTAAGGCTTGTTTGCAGCTTTTTATCTCTTAGATACTTGAAAATTGGTATTTTTGGTCTTATTTTGTTCATACACTAGAAGAAATTATTGAATAAAAGGCCTACGGGGTATTCGTTATTTGCACTTTTTGTATAACCTACACTGTTAACTTCTGGAAATAAAGAAATTATTACTGTAACAGCAGTTGTTATTATTATCATTACACTGTAAATTGTGTACACTGTAGTATGAGTAATCGAAACTAGAGTAAACAATGTACACTGTAGTAGGAGTAATTGTATACAGAGAAAGCAATGTACACTGTAGTATGAGTAATTGAATACAGAGAAAACAACACATTTGCATTGAATTAACACAGCTGTGCTAACACTATATACACAGCATGCAATTAAAGACTGACACTGTATACAATTTACCATACACAAACTACAGAACTGTCAAATATACTGCATAAATTACCATGTATACTCTGCAAACTATATCATGCATACTCTGCAGGTCTGCATACTATACCATGCATAATCTGCAGATCTGCAGACTATACCATGCATACTCTGCATGTGTAAAGACTATACCATGCATAGTCTGCAGGTCTGCTTGCATCTGCTTTCATCTGTTTCAAGGCAGAGGTGCATTTGTTCATCTTTACCTTGCTTATAATCAGAATGCGTGCGAAACTGTTGAGGTGCTCTTTTAATCGACTGCGTCTTGCCAGACCTTGATTCATTGATTATTTGATATGCAACACTTTGGATTACATACAAACTCAGGGCTGGCGTGAGTAATTCAGGCAGAAAGTCTGTCCTCCTAATTAATATCATCATGACCACTGTCAACCGGCTACTATGCGACTGGTTCAAGCAATCTGGACATTTTTTCTTATTTTCAAGATTTTTCTCGAGAAAGAAATAGCGTGTTTTTAGTATATACATTTGTATTTATAGTTAATAAATTATCTTTGATAATTATCAACTTGTTTCAGGTTAGTACTGCTATTTTGTAGATCTTCATTGTATTTTACTATTGGAAACATGTATAAAGTGTATATTTTATAGGTAATAAGCTATAAAGATAGTCTTTGTACAACACACTAAATAACATTGTAATTGTACGTCAGTAAAGGGTTGAATACTGAGATGCATCATTGCATTCAGTCATCATGTGGCATTATACATAGATATACTTTAGTATATACATTTGTATTTATAGTTAATAAATTATCTTTGATAATTATCAACTTGTTTCAGTTGTGAGGAAGATATACCTCAGCAACCTAAACAGAACCCAGCCTCTACATGAATATTTGGCTAGAGGGCCTGAGTTAGCCCTAGGTATGCAAAAGCCCTTCGTCAAGTACGTAGCAAGATGTTGTATCAAATGAAATCTTATCTGTTTATTAAAAATCCGCTTCTTATCATTGACGTTGCTGTTAAAGTTTGGTCATAAACAAAAAATAAACACTATGCTAGAAGTAACACGCTAACGCAATAAAATTAATTATCTTCTATTTATGAAAAAGTAATATTCATCTATAGACAATACATCAACCTCAAAGCTAAGTGCTAACTGTCACACGAAATTTGAATATTAGCGAATCCAATTGTTGCAGTTGGGTTCCATGTAGATAACATCTCAGCTATAGAAGAAATAATCTATGTCTGATAATATGGAACGGTAGAGTTAGTATAACTGGTGTGTTAACATATGTTGAGCAGCTTGAGCAGGCCTTAGCTGTTATCATTGTAACAAGTTCAGGAGTCACAAGTCTTTATGATAAATGAATGGTATTTTGTTAAAAAACTTTAACTTTCATTTTATCAAATATAAATATTATCACTATACTTTTTGAATAGAATAGTAGTTATATTGAAGCTCTCTGTTTGTCTCAAAATGAAGTGCATTGTGACATTAGTGACAAAGATAGTGAAGATTGTGCCGACGTACACATAGATGGAGGAGCCAGCTCTAATATCTCCAAGCAAGTTAACAAGACTTGACATTGTCAATGACAATGATGTTATATTATAAACAGCAGAGGTGTACTAACATGCTTGAAATCGCAGAATTTGGAGATTTTGTGTCAACTAACCCATTAAATATAAGGCAACGTGAATCGGTGACGCTGGTATAGCTGATCCATCTTTAGCATAAATGAAATTGTCCCACATTTTCAAATAGGAACACTTCTTAGAAACAGTACTGCCACTTTTTGAATACACCAGATATTTCGACATCTTGGAAGAAAGGTCAGCAAAACTGGCATGATGTAATCCGCTCTTCTGCATTTCCTCGTCTATGCAGCTTTTCAGGTTTCAAGCCTATACACAAAAAGAAAATTCTTAAATTAACAACCCATTAAACAATCTTACAGCGATAAGACCAAAATGTAATGATCTGCCATCAATAGACGCAACATTCTTATTATCTGTGTTTACCACAACCTTATCACCTTGCAGGCTTTTGATTACAGTGTGCAAAACTCTGTGCACCGTCTCCAACTCCCTCCATGTCGAGCTTAGACCACTTTCTGTTTCAGACCAGCAACCTACGACTTTCGTCATCACCTTCAATGTACCCAGCAAAACCAGCTCCACTGGCGTCACAAAAGACGATACATTGAACATTTTGTTCTTCATTGTATAATACTGTTCTGATAAGATTACCGCTGTTAAGGACTCTCAAATTTTTATTCCAAACTAAGATTTCATCAAATGCCCTTAAAGTTATCATGACTGGTGCTTCCCAACTAGCACGACAGACCACACAATCATAAAGTGACCTTGACCTCCATCGTGCTACCTGTCCTACTGAGGATTGCATAGAGATCAACTGACCTATCAAACTTGTTACAGTTCGCACAGGAACGATGATTTTGCCTTTTAATAAACTTTAATAATTTTTTGAAACAACGTTTCAGTTCTTTGAATACGCTCTTCTGTAACCACAAAAATTCCCTTAACCGTATCCCACAGGTAACCCAACCGCACAAAGCTTTGACAAGGTAACCAGTGACATTTATCCTCTGCTATTATAAAACCAACGTTTTGCAAATCTTGGTATAAAATCGGACGTCTGTAACGCTTTAGAGTACGAACTCTCGCCCCCTCCCCCCATCCATCATCAAGAAAAAACATAATTCTAATCCCATCAGCTCTCCATTTTGCTACTTCAACTCTCAAATTCTAAATGAATATACCCCCACCCCCTCCCCCCTCCGCTGTATAAATTCCAAACGGGAGAACATTAAATATGTAAAAATGAGTTCGGTCATCAACTTCCCATGAGAAACCTAGAAATTGCATATGTTCTTGACAAATGATAATAATTATGGTGATATGCACTTCTAATGTCAAATGAAAAAAGATAATCACCCTTTACAAAAAGTTCCAGATTTATATGCCTGCAGTCTAAAACGAGACGGGCCTTTCCCGATTTACCATAGGCTACAGTGAGAGGATTCACTATGTAAGGCCTGATTTGAACTTCAGAAATACAACCCTTCATAAGAAGTTTTTTTAATTTCGTCTAATACGAAATCAGAGTCATTCCTGGCTGATTCATTATTCTTCAAGTTTGCAGAACTTCTTATATTTCTAAAGGGCAATTCATACCCTTCTTTAACAACATCTTAAATGTACTGATTAGCCCAAGCTTCTTTCCAGCGCTCTAAAGAACCTTCTATTTTGTCCACTGGCGTAGTGATTTTTTGATCATGTACTTTCTTACAATTTTTACTTTCTACTAAAGAAAATATCGTGAAACCACTTATCTGAGAATCTTTGCTCACTCGGCTACCATCGCCAAATACTGTTTTACATTCTGCTCGCCAATGCCCTGGGCGCCCGAAGCCAAAACGATTACCGGGCTTCCGGACTTGAGTAGACTGGTTCCACCCCGGTGTAGACTGTGATCCTCTGTTCTGTGGTGTAGAAGCTGCGTCTCTCGACGGTGAGTTACGGGAAAACGGAGAGAAACGTGTACCTCTTGAGCGCTTCTCTTGTTTCAGGTTTCGTTCGGCTTTAACATGAGCTCTGTAGATCTTCTGTTCGTCGTCGGAATTGTCGAATAATGGATGAGCCACATATTCTTGAACTACACGCTACCGCTATCGGAAGAATCGGCTAACGTGATTATTTTTTGACGATTATTAATTAAGTCAATACCTTCGGTAATCTGTTGCTGTGCTGAAGAAACAGCCTCGCATGGAATCGAACGTTCAGCGTCTTGCAGAAAACCGTCTGCTTCTCTAAGTTTTTCAAGAACTCTGACGTTTACTTTGTTCTGCTATTAATTTCCTTTTTTTTCGAAACGTGTAAGAGTCGTTCTTCGTCAAACTCTGTTGAATTTTGGATATCTGAGTCTGTGAAAATTCCTTCAGTGACTGCTCGAAAGCTTCTAAGTTGGAAGAAATCATTCTCTCCATGTTTGAAAGAAATTGGTTTTGTTCATCAGACATGGCTGCACCACGTGTTCGACTACATCCGATGTAATGCGTAAATGTAGTCTGCGTGAAAACACCTGGTAGAATGACCACTTATTACACGTCTCCAATATGTATACCCTACTACCATGAAAACCCCGTGCGCAAAACTGGCCAGTATTACTGTTTATCATAAACGTTTCTCAAAGACAAAACTTTCACGCTATACTAGCGAAACGCGTGAAATAAATATTTCTTGCGCGTTTCTTTTCTTATCCGTATATAGCTTTGATTTTGATTTCCGTTCAAAATCTCGATCTGATAAATTTCCCATTATCTTGTAACTGTGTGATTTTTGTTCTGATCTTCCGACCACAAAGGAGCTCTGCGGGACCTACGCCTATTGTAAAATGAGCGCTGCTTCTGTACATGAGTAAATCAGTATTCAGTTCTTGTCTTCAAACACGTTTCTTAGTAATAGCTATGCGAATACGGTTAATTATGCTAGACATTTGTCTTTCTACTACTTTCTACTGAGGTGACAACGGTGTAGAATGTATAACGGAGTGTGCGGCTTCTAATAAATTTGCCCGTAAATATGTAAGGACCACTATTCGCGTACCTCTTAGTACTAAGAATCCTTTTGCAGACAATTCATTTTTGACAACTAAGTAGTCTTTAAATGGTATCTTCTACCATAAACCATACGTCAAACAGTCCCGGACAGCGGACACTTCCGGGTCATACATTGAAGCCTTTTCTATATCTCGCGTTGAGACGGATTTCGGTGTAACAGCACACGCTACAAACTTTACATATCCGTCATCAGATACAAGCTGATCTTTAGCCTTTCCCGAATTTTCATTTACTTATCTGCTGAGATAATCAGAAATATTTGTTTTGCCTTTGATATGACGAACTGTGTACGTTTATTCTTGTAAGCGTAAAACCCATCTCTCAATTCGCGCGGAGGGTTTTTATTTTGGCGCGAATATATATTGAAGCGCTTTGCAGTCAGTGACTAGCTGAAATACTATGCAGTGTATGTACGTATGAAATATCTCACATGCCCAAACGATTGCAAATGCCTCTCGTTCGTCGCTCAACATCTATTAAGCTACGACTAGCATAACAAATTGCACTGATAATAACGCATACGGCGAAGCCTCAGTTATGACCTGAGTTTTGCCTTGATATCAAAGTATCCTAGAGTGTCAGCACTCGCTAATTGCTTTTTCAAGTTATTGAAGGCAGATTGTTCTGCGTGACCCCATTAAAACCAAACATGCTTTCGTGTCCATTTGAGAAGCGGTTCTGAGATTGTCGCTTAATCTCGTATTTATCTTGCATTGAAATTTACCAGACCGAGAAAATATCTGATTTTGCTTGCATTACGCGGTGGTCTCGCGTATAGCACGTCTTGCACCTTCGATTCGGAAGGACCTACGCCGTGTTCGGACATCACATTTACCATGAATATTACCTTTGACATTTCAAATTGATACTTTTCAGGGTTTAGGGTAAACCCTTTTTCCGTTAACACTTTAAACACATTATCTAGACACTGCTGATGTTCCTTTTTTCGTTGGCGCGTGAACGATTATATCATCCATTTTGTTGCGTGTTCCTGGGCAGCTTTGGAGAATTTGTTCGAGCACTTTCTGGAACATTTCACTAGCATAGCTAACGACCTGTAGACGTCTACGATATCTGAATAATCATACATGTTTGATAAACGGGATTTGGGATCAAGTTCAAGCTGGTGATAGGCATTCGAAATGTCTAATTTACTAAAGAATTTAGATCCATTCAAATCTTGCAGAATGTTTTCTTCCAACGTAGGTATTGGGTGTCGAATCCGTTTTACTGCCTCGTTCTCTCGCCTCATATCAATGCACAATCAAATGTCGTCGTTTCTCTTGGGTACCACTACTACTGGAGATACCCATCTACTTGGTGAATCAACATTTCCAATTATTTCAAGCTTCTAAAGGTCGTTGAGATTATTCTAAAGTTTGTCCTTCAAACTGAATGGTATTCGACGTAAGGGCTAAACAACTGGTTCTACAGTTTCATCGATCGGAATGTTTAATTGGACATCCCGAAGTTTGCCAATTCCTGTGAATAGCAAGTCCAAAATGTACAAGGTGACTGCATGTTTATTGAATTTAGGGGTATAAAAACTGCGGACAACACACACAGTTAACGAAACCTAAAGCAATATGCAATGAGACCGTCACTTAAATAAAGACGGTTTCAGAAAACATCAAGTATATTTCTGGTCCATTTACCTAATATCACTGGCACTGGACACTAAATATATAGAGGACATACAGGTAATTTTGTTTATAACGAACTCATTGTGACCTTATCATTATCCGGAGGTAATTTTATCCATATAACATTTTCAAAAGAAAAGTAAACAAGAGGGTCATGATGGCCCTTTATCGCTCACCCGAGTACAACTGCTTTTAACAAAGTTGCTAGAAATCATTGAAACAACCTTTCTGACAAATGTCCAGGATATTTCCAGGGCTGAAAATGTTACCTCTAGAGTGTTAGCAAAGTTTTTCCATATTTAGGCTCTGTGACCTAGTTTTTTACCCCAGATGACCCATATTCGAACCTGAGCTAGAAATCATAGAAACAACCTTTCTGACAAATTTTCAGGATATTTGGGCTGAAAATGTTACCTCTAGAGTATTAACAAGGCTTTTCCATATTTGGGCTCTGTGACCTAGTTTTTGACCCCAGATGACCCATATTCGAACTTGAGCTAGAAAGCATCAAAACAACCTTTCTGACAAATTTCCAGGATATTTGGGCTGAAAATGTAACCTCTAGAGTGTTAACAAGGTTTTGCCACATTTGGGCTATGCGACCTAGTTTTTGACCCAAGATGACTCATATTCGAACTTGAGCTAGAAATCATCAAAACAACCTTTCCGACAAATTCCAGGATATTTGGGCTGAACATGTTACCTCTAGAGTGGTTTTTCAATATTTGGGCTCTGTGACCTAGTTTTTAACCCCAGATAACCCATATTCAAACTTGAGCTACAAATTATCAAAACAACCTTTCTGACAAATTTTCAGGATGTTTGGGCTGAAAATGTTACCTCTAGAGTGTTAACAAGATTTTTCCATATCCAGGCTGTGTGACCTAGTTTTTGACCCCAGATGACCCATGTTCGAACATAAGCTAGAAATCATCAAAACAACCTTTCCGACAAATTCCAGGATATTTGGGCTGAACATGTTACCTCTAGAGTGTTTACAAGGTTTTTCCATATTTGGGCTCTGTGACCTAGTTTTTGACCCCAGGTGACCCATATTTAAATTGAGATAGAAATCAACCAAACAACCTTTCTGACAAATTTCCAGGATATTTGGACTGAAACAGAAACCTCTAGAGCCTTAACAAGATTTTTCTACTTTGGGGTCATGTGACCTAGTTTTTGACCCCAGATGACCCATATTCGAACTCGTCCGAGTAATTACTAGGACAAATATCCTTACTAAGTTTCGTGACAATTGAGGCAAACATGTGACCACTAGAGTGTTAACGAACTAAGTGTAGACGGACGACGGACGACGGACATTCATCGATCCTAATACCTCACCCTGAGCCAGCTCAGGTGAGCTAAAAAAAGAAAGAATCTCGGGCAGAGAAAAAAATATATTCCTTATATGCGGATTTTTACTATATCCAGTCTTAGAAACAAATTTTACTATAAATCAAATATCATTTCTTTAATAAAATGTCATAAAAATACACAAATTGTAATAAACAGTTTAAAAAAAACATTCAGCACTGGCTTCTGTGTATGCCCTTTAAGAATAGTGTTAATTAATGTTATTTTACATAGAAAACAGTAATCCCAAAAAGTTCCTGTCTGGCCGGTTAGGGATAGAGGGATGGATCACATGTACATGTCGCCATGCAATCATTCTATAATTGGCTTCCCTCTATCGTTCCGGAAACACATTTCAGTACACGTTTATTTACATGTACATGGGTTATAAGGTAAAGTGTGTGTTTATTATAGCATCATCCCTACTTAAAGGACCAACCATTTCTGACTAATGAAACATCTAGCTCCCGAATTGTATACTTTAACACCAGACGCTGATCACTCAGGACTATGCATACGTGAACCATTTAACTAGCTCTCGTTCCAGCAACCGGCCAAGCAAATCTAACCAATGCTGGGATTCAAAACAACTTTGACCCTCACTCCACTCCCAAGGTAGATGTCACTATACCAAAAGTGACGGTTATGTATGCATTGGCAAATTGGGCGGGGAGGGGCGGGTTGGATAACCAGACCCTTTCATTATAACACGTGGCGGCAATTTAAATTGCAAGTGAAAATCTATCAGAACATTTTCACCCATGTAGAGTTATTTCATTGTTTATCCAAGGTCCGAATAGGCAATCGTACTTTGGTAAAGTTATCTGCCGCCATATTAAACAGATGTTTGATAAAAATGTGATTGTTTGTAGATAGATAGATAGATAGAGAGAGATAGATAGATAGATAGATAGATAGATAGATAGATAGATAGATAGATAGATAGATAGATAGATAGATAGATAGATAGATAGATAGATAGATAGATAGATAGATAGATAGATAGATAGATAGATAGATAGATAGATAGATAGATAGATAGATAGATAGATAGATAGATAGATAGATAGATAGATATATAGATAGATTTATTTTAGTATATCACAGATGTACAAAAATGGTTAAACAAACATGATGCATACATATACAGATACTTAGATGTATACACAAGTTTATAAACTATGATATGCACATCAATACCAAGAATAACACAAATAAGGGAAAAGTGATTCTCCCTTATTTCCATTGTGGTCCTTGAAACAGATGCTCATGTATTTTTTATTGAGACCCGCGCATATGCATATTGTACTGAGGTCTACCGATTGAGTGGGACAAACTGCAGAAAGAAGTAGTGAGAAAAAAAGGAAGGCAACTACGCATTTAACATACCGATGATATCAGCCCAAAGTGAAGTTTCAAGACAGATTGTTTTGCATTTCCGTGGTGTTGAATGGAAATAGCCAGTCTAAATCCCTCCATAAAACAGAGTGTTTCAACTTCATAAACATGATAAATTGTAATATTGCTATATCTTCGGGTTTCTATAACTCTGTGGTTTTGTATCATTACTGAATAGCTCACAATTCTTTAATTGCACTGCCTATGATAAATCACTATTGATAAGAGCAGAGGTCCCAACATATTACCCTGTGGTATACCAGATTTTATGTTTATCCTGTTTGAATTATAACCACTATTTGCTTACTATTTTCGAGAAAGCTAACACTCCACGAAACAAAGTAATTGGGTGTTATAGTCTTTCTTGCCTTTAGCTTTCGGAGAAGTCTCTTAATCGAGGAGTTGACTGTTAATTTACAGGTCTGTAATTCAATTACAGCTCTCTCTCTGAATAACTGTAGTGCACAATTTAAAGTACGTACTTATATCTGTAATCAGCGGATACTGTATACCGTAAGGGGACTTTTAATAAATGTTCGATGACTAAGTGGTTGACAAAGTTGTCAAGCGGCTATATACAATTAAATCTGAATTATTGTCAGTACTGACCACTGTGGTGAATATAACACCATATTCTAGGCTATGCCTTTACGACATACTGGCCAGTTAACCTGACTGTAAATCTTCACTATGTGCTGCTTTGGAGTAAACCTTAGTGTCATCGGACATCAGCAACATCTTCACTAATCATCTGACCACATTCGGTAATTCGTTAATTAAGCATAAAAACAGGACTGGACCGAGTTCGCTTCCCTGTGGTACACCACTTAACATAACATCAGTCAACGATGAAATAGAAGACCCAACTCTAACATATTGCATTTTGCTTGATAAAAAATTGTTTATTCATTTCAGGGTAGGTCCTTTTATACTTAAGTTGTGAAGTTCATGATTATAATATGCTTTTTCTTCTCAGTTTTGAAGAGAGTAAAACTTTCTGTTCTTATTTTTCTTCATTGAAGAAACGAGCGTGAAATCACGAAAGTATTCTTTATGAAAAATACAGGAAATCGTACGTGCACGACTTAAGGAGTACGCACGAGGTTAGAACAACGAACCATACAGGGTTAAACATTGTTTATGAACTGTTAACTATTGTGCGACAGTATTTACCTGGCACTCATTAATCTTCGCCAATATCCTCGTGTACGTTCGGGTACACACGTGTTTTCGTTGTTTCAATTGATTATCATATCGAACAAATACATTTAACCGACATAAGTTCACACCGCAAAGACAGTGGCGTAGTGGTAAGATGCCTAACTTGTATACATGATTCCATGAGTTCGAATCCTCCACAGATAATTTTAATATTTATGGGAGTATGTTTTTTTGTATTTAATTTGTGACAATATCTTATGCACTGTTTTCGCTTTAAAATATTATATGATTTCTGTTGGGTTTTTTATTATTGTTGGTTATCTTTGTTTCGTTTTCTGTGTTTTTATGTATTATTACTTATCATTGATAATCATTGCATTTCAGGAATTGCATAAAATAACATCATCCGTTGAATGAATGTTTTTCCGTCTGTCCCTGGGTTCTCTTCGAAATCCTTCGAGATATTAGCCGAGGCAATCTTATCTTTACAGCATAGCTGTTTTGATGATTTGCTCGTCGACATTTTCAGTTCTATATACAAATGTAAGTAGGACGACGGAGAAAGAATGCTCAAATAGTAATTTAAAAATCATGAAACCCCATGATGAACAAAGACAATAGTGAATACATTTAATGAAACGAAACTATTCAAAAAGTAAAACAAAAACCAACAAGCAAGACTCGAACCTGCATACGCTGGATTGGTAGTCAAATGCCTGAGCCACTACACCATTGCGGACTCCGATATTTGGTGCAGTACGATATTGCTATTTTATATCAATCGCTTGTATTATATTTTCATCCGAAGATTACCGAACACATACGAAATATTCATGAGTGCCAGTTCAATATTGTCGCATAATACAACCTGACATTCTACCATATTATATCATAGTCTGATCATAACATATGGATATGTAGGTGATATCCCTTACTTGAACATACCGTAGACCACATGTCAAGGGGCTGTAAAGTTCATTCTAAACCATTTTATCGAGATTCTTTGTTGTTGTTGTTGTTTATGTCGAGACCAGGTAAAGTGCCGCTCCGAATTAATGACTGGGTAATGTTGTAATCACCTACCCTCCGTCACCCTAGATATACTTGAAGCCTTATAAAAGAAAACTCTTTAGCAGAGACATAGTCTCTGACTATTAGTAAACGAAACTTGAACGGGACAAAGATCAACATTTGGGATAGATCTACATAAGAATCTATACAAATTATTAATGAACAGTATGTTAATAATATCATTGTGCGTGTCAACTTTAATTATACTGTATATTCTATATTTATAAAAACAAATCAGCAATATCTATTAACGCTTACATTTCAATTTAAGTAGTATGCTTGGAAAAAGACTACTCGAAAGATTTTCTTTAAACTGGCTATATTTCAACATTATTCAATTCCAAATAAAAAACTGCAAAGAAAAAGATAGGTCACCGTCCTTGATTTCGCGCAACATGCATTTATAAATGTAGTATGTTTTCTTGGTTTTTTAAGGTTTCAAAAAAATAAAAAAATCGACAGTCATGTCAGTTTCTCTTTTTTTTCTCTCCTTGAAACAATAAATTTTATAATGCTTATCAGATGTATAACTGGTTGAAATGTATCTTTGAGGCAAAGGCATTTCCGACCAATTCATCATCGCCATAAAGAAAAATAAAGCATATAAAATTACCCCACCCACTTCTAAATCAACAGGAATTGTAGACAATTCTAAATTGTTTGCCATACAAAAATTAACCGATATTTTTTTTTAATTCTTTTTTTACTTAACTTTTAGACCTAGAAGGATATAAAAAAAAATTTAAAAAATGACATGTCCCCTTCCTTTTTTTTTCGACACGGGCGTTCGAAAATGCAGTGATTTTATGCTTAAAGTAAGGAAATACTTTAAAATCGGCATAAATAGTATATTTGGGATTTCTTTATATTGCATCGACTAAATTTAAGATTTCTTACCATCTACAAATTTGTAAAGGATTGTTTATTTCGGGAGAGTAAGTCTATACCAAGATGTATTTCTTCATTTTGTAATCGATACAAAAAGAACAGATATTTTACCCCTCCCACTTCGATTTTTTTTAATCTGATTATTTACCATACCAAATGCATTCGTATGGTTAGATTTAGTGCTATATAAATTTGATGGATGATTCAATAACGTTCACGAACGCACAGAAACACCCACGAACCACGTAACTAAGGAATGTCGGCATATTTGCCTTATAAAAGCCAAGATTCCTTGAAATGATGTAGGAATACAGTTCTATGAGGTTTATTGATTGGCTTTTTCCAGTCCACATGAAATGAATATTTTTGTGTCCAGCCACATTACTCATCAGGCCTTTTGGAATAGTGGACCAATTTCAAGTAATGAGAAAACAAGTCACAATCTCTTTAATATTTATTTAATGTTATTTTAATCTGCTGCACTAATACATGTATATAAGAAATAATTATATCGATAATTAGACTTACACGTGTTATAGATTTTAAAAGAAATATACGAATGTACCAGTTATAATTTTTCAACATGAGAAACGATTTTGAGCAAATTGTTTAATAACTGATTATGAATGCTACAATTGAACAGCTTGTATTAAAGTCCCAGGATCTTTTTGAATCTACCGATATTATAAAATAAATATATACTGATTGTTTAATGTGCTATTCACTCTAAAACATTGTTGACACATTCAATTCTTTTGTATTCAAGTCTTTTTTATATTTTGCAATATCACTGTAAAAAAACTGTTCTATATTTCTTACATGTACATGTACATTGATTTAAAAAGTAAAGTTATGAATGTTTTTTGTACAAATAAAAGTCATTTCCATCGGTAAGACAACGTTCTTGGTAAAATGAGAACTACACTCAACAACTTTTCAAAGTATACACTTCAAGTATGATTCATATCAAAATCATTTTGAAAGATACGGTCATGAAAATTTGTCAACACATTATTGGATTCATTCTCTCGGTTTAAAGTTGATGAGCATAAATGGTGATTTCATTGTCTCAGATAGTTTACATCACCACACCCCTAAATGTGAAATTCACAAAACTGTAAATTATGGTAATTCTAAATTTCTGCTAAATTATCTAGAACAGTAAAGTTTTTGTTAAAAAACGGTTTCTGGTACCAATTTCAAATATCCCGCTTTGATAAAAATATTATCTCAACGCTTAATTTATTGACGGAGTTGATTTGTTTAACCTTATAAGAATGTCCTTTCCATGCATTTATCCAACAAACCTCGTCAATTGTATCAATTGGTTCAATACAGTGCTGTATTTTCTCCAAAGAGACGTTTTCACACTAACAAACTGACCATTAGAGATTCATGAGACGTACCAAATACCAATTCTTGAAGACGAATACGTCCGAGCCACAAATGAGTTGAACAAAATTTAGTGCGCTCATTTTTCATCAAATCTTCATCCGATGGAAATGAAGTGGGCCATAAGAATCAGGCAAAAGTCTCAAATTTCCTTTTAACACTTAACATCTGCCCAAGAACATCCTCGTAAACGATTTGAATGTACAACATGTCTGCTAATTTTATTTAAGTGAATTATAAATGGTCGTATGTGTTACACGCAGTTTGATGACAGTCTGGTAATTTGAACGTTTTTGTGACTTTTGAATATTGGGGTTATTGTGTTTACAGCGCTGCGGGCCAATGAGTTTGGTACTTATCTTTATTACTCTGATGGCATGTTAAATATCAATCTTTGATCTTATGACTTTGAAATTTTCATCAAAATATCTTGAAAATTGAAGAAACTACAATATTTCTTTAAGGTATATACTTAGAAAAGTGGTTGAGTGTACTTGTCAATATGGTCCTGGGACTTTAAGCTAAACTAATGGTACAGTTTGCTTTAAAAAAAACAACACTTTTATACAAAAAAAAAAATTTAAATCTGTGTACTGATAAATTAGTTAAAAGTAAAAAAAGTGTCACTATACAGTGTTAAATAGTTGTAGTCAACTTTGAATGTGAAAGGAATCAGTCTCAAATCATACAAAAGTAGTGTTTACTGGAAATTTATATTCTTCAAAACAAAACTGATTATTACACCAAAGAATAAGTTTTATCTCATTCACATACACATTACCAGATAAGTACACTGCAACAGTAAAAGGTTGTATCCAGTATAGGTCTATATGCATGTACATTTATATAGAAATTCAAGGTTACAAATGTACACAAATTATCTCAGGGTTTTATTAATTTAAAATGATTTAATACATGTATCCTTATACTGTTCTATCAAGAGGTCTTTCTTTGTTCGTAAACTGGAATTACCAAACACATGTTTTTAACAATAAAAAGCAATCAGGTGACATGGTGCGGAATCACATTTTGTCCAACAACTATATTGTCAGTCAGTGTTTATGCCAGATTTCTAGCGAGTAATTATGCCAACTCGTTACTGATGACCTGTATTTTGGCTTTCACAGCAAAATCCATTCAGATGGATTGTTTGCACTAGTCTAGTCTGACAGAAAACAACACCAAGCTTTGTAGAAATTGTACTGCAATGTATAAAGAACACATACGTTAAGCTGACATGATAAACATGTAAGATTGTTTAAGGTTTTAGAATGCAAGTTGGCAATGTTGTTGTAACTGAACCTTATTTCACATTCATAAGTAAATACACATGCTGATCTGATACCACTGCATCATATAATATCAAAATATCAATGAAATAAGTCAAAAAGTCAATATCAATTATGTCAATATTAAATTGCAAGGTTGCTTATTAATACATTTGTCATGAACATATAAATTGTCCACTCAAAAAACATATATTTTTATACATATAGTAGAAAATATTCAAAATAATAGCTTTTAATGAACTGATGACATGTTGAACCAAATTTTACCTCCATTTTGATTTCCACAATCCAAAATGCCAATCAGGTGAAAACTTGGTAAGTCCAGCCATCAAGTTGTTCAGAGTCTTGTGATGCAAGCCTAAAATGAAGACAGTTGAGGAAGAATTGCATATAAATTATTACTTTTTATCTTAAAAATCACAACATAATGCATTCTTATAAATATTATCTCTGTTTTTGTTCTTCAAAATATAAGAATGTATGTTCATCTTGATAAGTGTGCCTGAATATAACTTTGCAAGCATAAAATAAAATAAATATATAGTTCATTTCACCATCTCAGGACTTTGAAACAAATGATATGGTACATATGGTATGTTACTATGAAAATTGTTAAACAAATCAACATATAAGCCGATAATTAACAGCTATGAATGTTTTTCTACATACTTGATGCCATTTAGTTTTCATGTACATACCTTATATAATCCAACAGATTGCATTCCAGAGGACTGGGTTGCTTTTGTTCTGTACCACTCAGCAGTCATAACTTGAAGTAACAGACTTCTCCCCAAGATCATACTTTATCATGTAATAATTGATGTAACTAATAACTCCATTGTTCACCAGGGATATTGTCCCAATATGTCAGGTAAAACATCTTGTTTTCCTCAAAAATATAAATATAGATTAATATATTTAATAAAGACAGTTGAATTAATGGAAAAAAAATATGTTTCTTTTAAAAAGTGTGCCATGTTTGTATAGATTCATGTAATATAATAATAATAATACATATGAATAAGATACAATACTGAACTTATTGAAAGAAAATGGATCTTACATGATACATGCCAGTGATGTATCATACATAGTATAATATAATTGAACTTTTAGCAAGGATAAAAAAGTGAAAGTAATAAAGATGTTTGCCTAAACATGCTAAAGAACACAATCTTTTTCTAAAATGTGTAAAAAAAGGGATGGAGTACATTAAATGGCGGCTAAATACATTGATATTGGAAAGAACGGCTCTATATATAAGTTCTAAATTTGTATTTTGGAGTAGATTCTAGTGACCACATGGTCCAGAATACATGTGCCAGTTTGATTATTTTATTACTGTTGTACTTTTGACTGGCAGAGTTCAGAGTTGGCTTTTAACATTAACCTAAACATGTTAAAGGCAAATAGCTGCGGAGACGGAGTGCAAGTGAATTAATATTAATATGCCCTCAGTTAGTCGTGAAGTGATAAAGTGTCCCTTTAGCAAACTAATGGTTCATTGTTTAAATTCTGCATAGCACAAAGAATGTTTCTATCTTACAAATAGCACCAAAAACATGTAAGTAAATAACCAATGTAAAGTATGTATGTTGTACGACCACAGTCAAATTTACTCCTCAATTCTTGAAAAGTTATATGAAAGAGGCATACAGTAAGTGTGTTATTTGGTAATGATACTGCAATATTTCTTCCATGCTTACCAGCTAGCTTTTTTGAGTAATTTGTAGCGAATGTAAGCAAAGTACTGGTTCTGAGTGATAAAGGACTTTTCATGTTTAACAATACAGGGCAATAATTACTCAAGCTCTAATTTAAATCTACACTTCGTCATGTTGAATGTTCCAACATTATCTAATAAACGAGCGGTTGCTACACAAATTAAAATTAATTCCGGGTTAACACCACAATTCAATATCTCGAAAGAAAGGCCAACTCACTGTTAAAACTATAGATTAACAACTTACCCTGAAATTTTATATCCAGAAGTTGTTAACTAAGAACATCTCGACGTTACAGCTTCAAATTATATACAAAATTACGCTAAACTTTTTATCCGGAAACGATGGTTTTACAAAGGGGAATAATTCCAATTGATTTTTTCTAAGGGAATTGCCTAAATTCCGTACTTACCCTCTTATCATTCAGCGACTGAACGGGATCAGATACAGTTGTCTTGACATCGTAGAAATACTTCCCATAATTTTCATGAACTCAGATAATATGGGTAACATGTAAACTGGACGCGCACATTGAATTTCCACGCACTTTATAGCGTGATTGTGACGTTACGGCATTACCTCAATTTTCGCATTCCACGACATATTTATTTCATGAATATTGTCAAATTTAGTTTAAATATCTTTATTCATACGATGTAAATGAAGGGAACAGCTTTTGTTTTTATGTTTTTAAACTGATTTTATGTTTACGACTTTAAACGCTTTCAGGCATTGCGCATGCGCACAGAAGCCAGCATATCACCTTAAACAAAATCAATATATTTTGACAAGGACACGCTACGCTAATCAGTGAAATGGCAAAAGCCGTGAGGAAAAACGCGCTGGGAATATTCTGATTAACTGCATTGAACACGCCTCTTTACCCGGGTACTGCTTCCATATTTGGAGTGACCCGTTTTTTACCGAATATTTTTTCCATATTTTTAATTCAGCAGTTTTTCTCGTGGTTAACGTGTGAAATTTATCGCGTTTACCCGGCGTTTTCAACGCGGTTACAACCACGTGAGCGCCGCTGTACGTCAAAACTGTTGAAGATAAACATGCCAAAATGCCCATCTCTCTTCCGGTAGGTTCGAATATATGCATTTCTTCGCCGAGAAGACTTTATTCTGAGAGTTTCTTTAACACAGACCTTGACTTGATTCATATTGTAGATACAGAAATTCAGAAGTTAATAAGAAAACGCGTGCCATGTTAAATGATTGAAACTTTCAACAATTACGAAATTGTATTTCTAGATTCCCGTATTTGTAATTATACACAATGCCGTATTTAAGCAATTAACGGATTCCCGTATTTCAGAACATACGAAGTAGTATGTTTAGATTCCCTTATTTTCAGTGTACGAACTGCCGTAGTTTTGGAATAAACCGACTGATGTGCAAACTCCCGCATTTCACTCGAAATCCTGTATTCCGGAATAATCGTTGTAGTTTCTTGATTTGTACGGACTGTCGGGTTTTGAAATATATGGGTTGTAAAGCACGTTCCCGTATTTCAGTTATATACGGGATATAGTATATATAGACTAATTCCAGTCAGAAAAACAAAAATAATATCAAACAAGGAATGCCACGTACCAAAAACGCAGCCTCCCCAAAACGAGCCCCACAGAAGCGGCCTTGGCGTAGCCACCTTGGCGCAGTTGTAACGTTTGCATCAGCATCGAATGGTCCTTGGTATGATTCCCACAAGTGCAAAGTAGTGGCTGTATCTTTAGTTTTGGAATATACGGACTTTTGAGCAAATGTACGTATTTTATTTATATACGGGATCGTATATTCAGTTTAAATTTACGTAAGAAGCCGCCTTTGCGCAGTGGTAGCGTTTGCTTTAAAGAGTCACTGGTTCCATCCTCGCCAGCTTTTAGGTAATACTGTAAATTCCGCATTCTCTCTCTAATATAAGATGTTTTACATTGCAAAACATAAATCTAAGTAAACGCAATATTGTATCTAAGTTATATAGAGCCTCGCAAGCGCACTTCTGTATTTCAGTTTTACGGTGTTGCAGCTAGTGCACTAATCTGGTAAAATACGGGCTTCCCTATACATGTATCAACATAAGCGTGCTTTAAAGTATACACTCTTCCGTATCTAAGTAATACACGGACTTGCATGAACAGTCTCGTTTTCAAGTAGAATACGAGCTTTCGTATATCAACATTCTCATATTCTTACATATACTGAAATATATACGGGTTTGCAGCATATACGACCAAAAACATCCATTACACTTTCTAAAGTGTAATTTCCAGCATATGTTGATAATACACGCAGTCCTGTACACTCTCGTATATTTACATATGTGTTAATTCATGAGCAATCTTGTCCAAACATGTTTAACTCTTAATTATTTCACTGCAGTTTGTACTCATTAACTCGTATGCTTTCATCCCGGTCATTTCATGCTAGTGACCACACTAGACAATAAAATATTTTAGAAACGTTGTCTTTGTACCTACAGATAAGCAGCCTGAAAACTGTTTAGTGACTGATTATCATCATGTAGAAGGAAAAAACACACAGCTAAAAGACAATTTAATCAGAGTAGTATAATTATATTAGTTTTAACTCTAAATCCAAAATAAAAAAGAACTACTTGAAACATTTATAAGAAATTATATCAGTCTCTCACAGAAAGTCCGGGCGGTCAAAGCATTGTATCGGCAATTTTGTCTACATATAGACTCATTTATGTTGCCAATTGTCCTGGTATATGTATACAGTTCAGTGCTGCCTCAAAATCTCCAACTTGATATAAGTGGGTACTACATCGATGGATCTGCTCGACTGTAATCATCTAGCTGGACACTGTTCAAGATAAATATGTTATGAGGCATGCAACAGCCCTCTTGAATTTTCACAGTTGAATATTAATTGGTTTTATGTGATGAAGATGCTTGTTTTCACCGTTCAGTAACCCGAAACAATTTTCATTTATACACCTCTTTCTAAGGGTGCAACGATACGGTCAATCCCATATTGCAATACATTGCGATACAGCTAACTGATATTGCAATACATAGTGCGATAAATTGATGTAACAGAAAAGCTAAGATAATAAAAAAAACGCAAATCACGACTGTATATACAGTGCCACAAGTTGACCACACGATCCCAAAACTGCCTATTAAAAGCTAACTCGACTGATGGGCAGATCATGTTATAATTGTAACAAGATTGACAAACATGACTTTCTTCTTTGTTTTTTTCCTTTGCTTGTTATACTAAATCTTTTGCAACAGACTAATAACCATTATCAGTTTAAGTCATCAAAATACAGAGTCTTTTTAGGTAGGAATCATTTCCTATGATATAATTCTGATATTTCAAGTAATACCACACAAATGAAAACATTGTCTGTATATGAATTGTGTTCCTCTGTCTTACGGTGATGTTCCAAAGATATGTGTTGCAAGAACATATCTCAACAAGACTATGTCTTAATGTCCCGTCTGTTGTCCTGATTTGCTGTAATAAAGTGAATCCTCCCAATCTTGAAAGGTAGCATAAACGTTTTGAAAAGTTATCTCTTAACTCTCTGAAGTGTTCGAAAGTTTTGTCATTCAAAAGGGGACAGAATGTGAAACCTAATCGGGACTCAAACCCGGGACCCTTCGCTTACAGGGCGAATGCCCTACCAACTGAGCTATCCGGCCGCCTACACATTCTCTCCCTTTTTCATAATTTTAAGTCCGTAACCTTGAAATTCTTCCCCACTATGTTAGAATCCGTCCTTGAATTGCAGTGAGTACTATTAAATTAAGCAATTAAAGGTGTGGGAGACATACCTTGTAATGCCGTCACGGTCCAATGTTGGGCGCCAAATGTCACAGGGTGAAAAAATGTGCAGCCTGACCGGGACTCTAACCTGGGACCCTTCGCTTACAGGGCGAATGCTTTACCGACTGAGCTATCCGGCTGCCTACATATTATCTCTCCTTTTTCATAATTAAGCCCGTAACCGTTACAGTAGCTACCTTTCTAAGGAGAACTTATTAAACAGAGCACTTGTTTCGCAATAGTATTATCTTTTTTAGAGGAAAACGATATTTATGGCGACGCTTCGGCTCGTGATAGAAAATCAAAGTTTGATGCGATGCAGTTAAGGCTGTTAAGGACGCTGTGATTTTCATAATACTGTTCCAGGTATTTGTGATATTGAAGGCACAGGGCTATGAACGTTTTATAAGGAGTGGAACAATGTCATATCTGATGAATGGTAAACTAACTGATTGTTGTGAGATTGCAGTGAGAAAAGTTGAACTGAACTTCAAATGATAACGTGATGTATATTATGTCATTGTCGAAACGTCATGCCCTCCTACCACTGAGTATCATGCATGCTTAAGAATCCCTGCGATGTGAGGCACATAGCTTTGCAAACTATTTTAAGAAACATATTGAAACTGGCATTTTTGTTTGTTTCTGTCATAAATTGATTTACAACTACATTTGTTATCCTGCGAAAATGCGACCACGCCGCTATTACAACCATTATTTTAAAGAACCATCTGTTTTTATTATACATTCTATTGGTCGTTTATACCAGTAAAGCGACCACCCAGCTATTCCACTAAACCGACCATCGTATCCTGTCATTAATAATCGATTTACAGTACATTGTTTTATTATCCGTTAAACAGACCACAGCATTCATCTCTGTCTAGCGCCTCCAGACATTACCATTGTATTTTATCCCGCCGTGCACTTCCAGTTGAGTATGTCAATTACAAGAGGTAGGGTGTGAACTATTTTTTTATTTTTTGTATGAAATCTTAATTGGATAATAAAAGGATGTAAATGACAGTTGGGAATTAATAAATTGAGAGAGCATCATTTGATTGAGAATCATAATTGTTAATTTGAGAAATTACGGACCAAACTGCCGAATAATTTGCACGACATGTACATTGTGTTTGTACACATTAGAGTCAGTTGTAATGATGATTCTGCACCTGGGCAAATACTTCGCGAGTAAATCAGTATACCTTCTACTGCACAAAGGTTGAAAAAAAAAATCATTAATTTAACACGCTCATTTGAGAGTCGTTTCTGATCGATCAATTTACGTGCATGTTCAACTCTTTCTTTTTTTATTTTCACTCGTTGTGTTTATCGTACGTTTTTACTGAAAAGCAACAGAAAAGTATGATAAGGCTGACACTAAAATATTGTCATTCGTGACAGATAGGTCTATTAAGTCAACTCGCTATTGAGACCATTCCGCTATTAGGACCTTTTATCAAAAGCATGGAAGATGCTTGTAATAATCTACTGTACGTACTGTACATGCAAATATATTAGTTTAGAGTATTTTTTTACTCTACCAATATGTATGTCATATATACAATTCTAATGCATCAGATATGAAGTTTTCAACTTTTTGTGAAGTTTCTGCATTACATTTAAGATAGTCGCTTTCATCCTACTATGCAGTCAGCTTGCCTTTTTACTGATAAATATATAAGCTATTATACAATTTTTCCATTATTTTTTTTCTATCGAAGATTTTGTGTATGCAAAATCATAAACACTTATAATTCCTAATAAATTTATCTGTTATACCCTAGATATAATTTTTGGAGTACAAAGTTTCAATAATTGTTCACGATTTAAAGCAACAGTCTGATATTGCAATACGCTGAAAGTGTTTTGGATAATCAAATTGTCAAAACGATTCGTATGGACCTTAACCTTTAAAAAGCGCTGAGGCGTTGCATAATGAATTTAATCAAGATTTCATAAAAAGTAATCATATTGAAACCATTTCTTTTGTGATATATATACAGCAATAGAAATAATTCAAGGCGTGGTTTAGTTTTCAGTTACCTTTACAGATAGAAAAGGTAAAACGTTTGGAAATAATACAACTTTCCCTTCAAACAATTTCTATAGAAATTAAAACGAGGTTTTCATAAAAACCCGAATTAAATGTAGACATAATATAGTTTTAATAACCATAAAATATATTTGATCATCATTTGTCATGACAATGCAAAAACCTTTCGATGCTATGTGATACTCATCAACATTGATATGAATAAAATTACTTTCGGTTCCATTGTATTTATATTAAGTTACTCATTTTTATTGTATTTAATGTTAGAAAAAGCAGCTATTGCGCTGAGAGAACCCGTTGTATTTAGTGATGATTTTATGAATTTACGGTATATGACAACAGATATAAAGACGTTAAGTCATTTCAAACTCAACAAGAAGCAATTTGTTATATTGCTATGGAATTTAAAGAATTGGTTAACACCAATATTTAACAAAATTAATATGAGTAATTGCTTGACATCAAACAATTGTAAACTTACTACTAATCGCACGCTCTTTAATCAAAGTCAAGCTGTGATTTTCTTTCTAGATGGTGAGTTAGAAACAACACCACCAGTTTACTTATATCAGCGGAAAACGGATCAAATTTGGATATTTTTATACTTTGAAGCACCTTGTCATATAAGACGTAGCTACTTCTATACGAAGAAAGACTGGCATAATGTTTTTAACTGGTCTATGGGCTACCGTCTCATTTCAGATGTATTTTTGCCATATGGAAAGCTTCAGCGTGTTAAAGCTGTGTACTACAGGAATTACTCATCTATATTCCATTCTAAACGCAAAATTGCTGCATGGGCAGTTAGCCATTGTAAAACCCCAAGCGAAAGAGAGAAGTTTGTTAATATTTTAAAGAAATATGTTGATGTTGATATTTTTGGAACGTGTGGAGGAGATATACGAATATCACGGGCTAACCTGTCATCATTACTGAATAAGGAGTATAAATTTTATCTTAGTTTTGAAAATTCAATTAGTCAGGATTACGTAACTGAAAAACTGTTTCATTACTATCAGTTAGACATTATCACAGTATTGAGAGGTAAACTGGACTATAGCTTCTATTTTCCGAAAAATACTTACATCAATACACAACAATTTTCGAATATTTCATCACTTGCAGGGTACTTAATGTTTTTGTCAAGTAACGAAAAAGAATACATTAGTTATTTGAAACGGAAAGACAAATATGTTGTGTATGAAAGAGATTACACGTTTCCTGATTCTCTGTGTAATATTTGTGATAAACTAAATCATTTGAAAAGGTCAACAATGCATTATACTGATTTTACTAAATGGTTAGGAGTATGTCAGAAAGCAACGGACCTTAACGAAAGATAACCTTCAGCAGTATACCTTTATATTTTCCTCTTTACTGTTCCTTTTTATTATTTCTCTGTACATTATTTCTCTGATCTATCATGCATGGATTGTTTGCGTGTAAAGTGCATGTTTTTTTGGGGAATGCTAAATATTTTGTATGAAATTATTTTTTTACCAATACGATTCATGGAGACATTACAAATAATCTTAACATATTCTAAAATGACCAATGTGGCTTCTACATATTTTAGCTACATTTTGTAACAAAACACTTTTTGATATTGCATCTACAGCTTGACACTCAGCTGAAATGTAAAATGTTAATGTACACTCTGCTGCTTTCTAAATGCACTGACTCATTTTTTAAGTAAAATATATGTGTCGCTGTAAAAGAAACATATAGAAAACTAAATAAATGCAAGTTAGAGTTCAAAAGCAGATCTTTCTATATCATGAATTTACTTTTACATTGTCATATTCAAATGAAGAAACAAAAAGGACATATACATGAATTAGCTCTGTCAACAGCATCTGGTCCTTCAATACGTACATAAAACAACTTAGCGTCTTTCAACCATGTTTGCCCTACTTGCTGAGACTGATGGGGATAATGTAGCCATTGTAAGTAGATATATTCAGCTTCTAGTCTGCATTATGGACTTCCAGGCCTATAACAAAGGCAAATTCTATAAAGATAAAGTAATGTAACAATTAGTATACTAAGTAACTGTGCACTTAATTTGATAACATGTCAACATGTCATAAATGCAAGCACATGGAATTTATGACAGGTTCTTATACTACATCTACTGAACATGCAGGCAAAATTTGATTCTTAACAACCTATTTCACCTACAGACATCTCCCTGCATCTTTGGTGTACTGGTTGGTCATATGCAGAATGCTTAACTAAAATCTACAACTTCTGAACAAGAAGTATCTATATACCATGATACTAACTGCAACCACAAGAACCTTTTTTTTAAATTTAGTTTAAAAGTATTTTATCATCCTCAAGTGGATCTAGATATCTTTAGCTCTGAACAAACTCATGACCATCACTCAGCTGCAACAGCAGCATACATCATGTAATATATGTAATGGTATACACGCATAATATAATTTTTATCAACATAATCTGTACCATCTTTCCATGGATTATAGCCATATGGCTAAAAGAGCTAGACCAATGCATTATCTACCAGCGGAAACCGTTCTCCTATATTCTTTGGCAGGATAAGAAATTGTTCTTGACAGTGAACATTCATCACGAGTGATATTTCCCCACGTCTACAATGAATTATATCAACAGTGTATTTGAATTTATGTAATCAACAATATTGGTTGCCATCAACAAACCGTTGAGCTACATTTTACATGATTTGTCTACGTCAGTTTTACTTCCGAGTCTAATTAAATCGAAAATGCTCTCGTTGAGAAATAAAGACTAGTACTTATGTAATTAGAAGATGGTTCAAACACATCCAGCGTCAACATTAAAAACATTAATGCGAATGCAACCTTTCAATCCACTTTATAAATAAAATCATTTATCCCTTTGACCTTCACGGAAATACACCGTTTATGACGTAATCGGTACTCGGAAGATTAATAAAAAGCTTGTGATAGTTGATATGTCATAGGTTGTATACCATGGAATGAGACATCTTGATGAAAATGCATGTAAATCAGTGATTAATAATTGCGACCTATAATTCTTTAAACTTTTACAGATCAGTTTTTTTCAAGCAAACGTGTCCAAATTCAAGATAAAAGTGGCGCTTGTTAACCTCGCGTTTTCTCGATAACGACGTCAACGTCCAGAAGCCTAGACTTCATATAACACAGAGTTTGACTGTACTTTAAACTATGTTGGTGCTTCACTCAAGCAATTGCAAGATTCATACATCAAATGAATTATGATCTGAAACAAATGGTTCATAGTAATATAAACAATCACTTATTTTTTAAAGAGAACTTTAATATTTGAATAAAATGTTGGTATAGTATGTAGTGACAAATCGGTAAGCAGTGAGCGATGTACGTGCGATGAAGGATCATTTTAAACTACCAATAGTTCCTCGCAATGGAAATTGCCGAGTAGTCTTGTGGATTTAGGCTTTGCATTATATAGTGTACACAGTTTTGATCAATCAATAGCCAGCAAGGTAGTTTTAGTAATAGTTTTTGTAGTAGTTTTAGTAATAGTATACGTAGTTTTGTAATAGTCTTATAGAGTAAATACGCTGTGTACATTTCTAGGTTCAGAACGGATATAATTCAAGGTGTTAAAGCATTTAGAAACGGTGTCCTAGTAGAGTTTTATAAAAAAATAACCTGCCTAGATAGGTTGTTGGGATATCTGAATACCGCTTCTCTGCGTGGTTGTCACTCATCTCATATAGTAATGCTTGGTGCCACATTGCCATGGATACAGCGGCTAAAGGTACTTTTTAAGTACTGCCGACTATGTCGTGCCAAATAGCACTTGAAACAAACAAGATATTTTGTTCTTATTCAACAACGTATGAATTAACACAAAGAACTAAATGACACGGAATGGAACATCATAAATTAATCGGACTTGCTACATCTATACAAGAGAATACATTGCTGCATTTTCTTGTTCTGAATTTCAGTCATAACCAATGAATGGGTTGTGTTCTAACAAAATACATATACGGAAGATATTGAGAAGAAATTGTTGTGTTATTTACTCTTTTCTTCAAAGCACAACCATTACTTCTACACAAGTACACATCTGTATGATAAGAAATCACGTTAATATTTACATAATTATTCTGATGTAATCATTAATCTAGCATTAAATTCTTTTCTTGCTAGATTCCTTCCTTCCATTCCAGATCACTAGCCGCTTTCTAGCTTTTTTAAAAGCTAAACTTGTGATGTCTTTATAGGCAGCTGCATAAAAATGATCCGAATTTTACGGGCTAGCACTGGCAGTGACAAAGTGGGCTACCAAAAACACCTACTAAATTGGCTCTAAATAGTGAACTACACATTTTCCTCGGCTAAAATATTGCACAAATACAAATAACGTTGAGGCTGTAGCTGATTTGTTGCAGCGTTATCTAAAAATGATTGACAGTGCTCAGCAACAGCATATAAATACAACATTCATACATGCTTCTATTTTTCTATATGTTTTACTGTCCACCAACAGCTACCTCCAAACTCCGGCCAACGCCCACTATTTTGCACCCTGATTTGACAGAAAATCTCCAAAACGTTTTTGCAAAGGAACACACTAACCGCCCGTCTAAATTTTGACCGGTGAAGCTTTCCATAAAGCAACTTTAAGAAAACTCCAAATAGGGTCACATTTTCGGTAAATAGACCTTTTACTAATTACGTCACTTGTTTGGCTACAATGGTGGATATTGTCACTCATCTTCAATCTAGAATTGTTTATTTATTTATTTCGCGATGGAAAACTTTGAAACTGGTCTTATTCGAAATGGTAAATCTACTTAGTTTTGTAATATATTTACCATAATTTGTGTTCGCCGCAAATGGTGAAAACTTTTGTCTAGAGTCGGGCAAAGGATCTACCTTGAGCCGCAATAGGTCCCGTAATTTTGATGAGACTTTGAGGCGAAATTTATCTGGCATTAATATATTGCTTATAAGACAAGAAAGCATAAACATATGCGTGTTGAAAACACACAGGAACACAATTTTAGCTTCTCTGGAATAGTCGTGAAGCTTTGTCAAATATTGGTTCAAAATGCGTGAAAACTGTTTACAAATGGCCGAGTTTTCAGGTCTTTTTTTAAGCTCGACAGAAATGCCTTATCTTGGTAAAATTCCTTGTTTTGTCATAATTGTGTAATAGTTTACAAAAATGGAGAAATACTAGTATTAGAAACTTAACTGGATAAAGGGTTGTAAACGCCATTTAGAACTAAACGAGTGACGTCAGCACACAACATTTTCCGAAAATGAATAATTCGTTAACATGTTCTTGTTAATAATTTATTATTCAATAAAATTATTCAATGATATCAAATTCCATAGGGTACCATAGTGTCCCAATCGGTACCATATCACACATGAAAATCCCCTATAGGGTGCAACAGAGACATATATATATATATATATATATATATATATATATATATATATATATACATAGACATAGACGGTATCGTACTGCCAATCTGATTTTAGATATCCCAACTTAATGAAAGCATGTTATCCCTGCATACGTTCATGTGAGATGCAGATTGCTCGGTGCATTTTAAAACCATTCACGAAAGAAATAGGTAGTTGAAAAAAGCATTCAGTGGAGCCGCAATGGTGCAGTGGCAGAATTGGAAGGTCCCAAATTTGATACCCACCAGTACAACTAAGGTTGTGTCCTTAGGCAAAACATATATATTTCCACATTGCCTCTCTATTTTCGATGTTTATGTACCATTTATCTAAGATGTAAGAACTTGTTTCGCAAGCAAAAATAAATAGAAATTAAAAAATCCCGTAAGATGTATGCGCAGTTTCCAAAGGGATTTTTTTTTAGTTTTCCAATGCAAGTAGATTGTTGTTGAGACTTAAACTTCTTTATTTCATTGTGACCTGAATCCTCAAAGAGAGATATGTAGACATAATTATACCAACGGTCATAAAAGTATAGTTTTAAAGATTTTTTTTTTAAATATAAACTAAAACGATTGTGTGTGTGTGTGTGTGTGTGTGTGTGTGTTGGTGGTGGTGGTGGTGGTGGTGTGTGTGTGTGTGTGTGTGTGTGTGTGTGTGTGTCTGTGTGTCTGTGTGTGTGTGTGTGTGTTGGTGGTGTGCACTTCTGGGTGCTGTGGGGCTCGTTTTGGAGATGCTGCGTTTTTGGTACGTGGCATTCCCTGTTTGATATTATTTTTGTTTTTAAGGTGTGGGGGAGTCACTGGTGAGGTTTTGGATTTTTGCACTTCCGGAAATTTACATTTGTTATATTTAAAAAAACATGATTTAACTGGAAAAGAAACAGTTATGCAGTAGTAAACTAAGGCACAATAGGAATATTTAAGTGCAAAAACTATGAACATTTTTGAGAAAAAATATTTTGACCTCACATTTTGTGACTTAATTGTCAAAACTGTTTAAGATATTCACTTAATTCAAGCTCTATTACAAGAACAAATGTTAGGATATAAAAAATACAGTGTTGCAGTTATTTACTAAAACCTATGCCGTCATATCTTTAAGCTCATCGAAATCTAAAAACACATTTTTTGTCAGTATTGAAGTTTGTTCTTATATGCACATTGACCCCCATTTTTTGTTTTTGCATTATCAAACAAGGTCTTAATAAAACTGTAGGCAAAATATCCCAAAAGCATTGTTATTCCTTTATCATAAAAAATACATTTATCAAAAATTGAAAATAAAGTTTAGTAAAGTGGTTTGGGTGATGATAAGGAGCGAAATATTTATTGACAGTATGACATATTACATATTACATTAGACAATATGGAAATTCGATACCTATTCTGAAAAATACACCAGATACATAAAAGATTACAATACCAAACTTTTAGCTAATTCTGCATGTAGCACCTTAATTTGATAGTGTATCAATAAAGATTAATATTGCGAAAACGGTAAGTCATCGACCCATCATTATTGTTCCAGAAATTAACAAGCAATATGTTAGTCTCTATAAAAAATTAGGGTCAACAACATTTTTTGTTCTTCAGATTTTCAGCAGTGATCCTTAAGTGTGTTTCAACAAGAAGCCTTTCAACTAAAGATGTGACCATGTCTGCTTCAAAATTGTCAGTAATTTTGTGTTTGCCTTCAGATACTAAGATTTTGACCAGAACATTATCTCCAACTTCCAATCTGGCTGCTTTAGCATGTCTGTCATAAACTTCTCTCTGTTTTGCCCTAGCTTCTGTTGTTACTGTGTTAACAATATCATGTGTTGTTTTCAGTCTATCCTTGAACTCTTTAATGTTCTTGTTGTTTTGTTGACTGTATATAGTTATGTTTCTTTAAATACTCAGTCGATGGACAATTTTGGTTCACGTGCAAACATTAATTCGAAAGGAGAAACTTTGGTAGTCTAATGAACAGTGCAGTTATAAGCGTAAACCAGTAAAGGTAAATATTTTCTCCAATCGTTTTTCTGGACACGATCTAAGGTTTCCAACATATACTACAGAGTCCTATTATACCGTTCGGGTATACAATTTCCCATCGGGTGGTATGGAGTTGTTCTGGACATTCCAATACCCATAAGTTTACAAAGTTAAGGAATTATGCCAGATTCGCAGCTTTATCTGAGTGAAGGCGAGTATGTATGCCGTAATGCACAATAAAGTGATTATAGAGTGCATCTGCCGCATCTTGGTCGTCTGGTTGTTGCAGGGTATTTAAAGAGCTAACTTAGTGAAGTGATCAGTCACTAGCCTAAATAAGGAAGTTGTTGACCATCTGCACATTCTAAAAGAGAATTTTATTAACTGGCTTTAAATCCAATGATCCTGATAAGTGTTGTTTGAAGAATGGTTCTGAAATTGTTGAAATGCAAGTGCCACAATCAAGTAATGCTGTTGTTTCAATGTTTTTGATTGCGACTTTCGTTAGAATTTCCTACTAAATTGCGACCTTGTCTATTCGGAGATAGATTAATGCCTCCCTGTGGTCCTGTCATCGAAGCACTTAGACGTTTTCCGGACCATTTCGTGCTATATGTCCAAGTTAACGCAATTGTAGCAAGCAAATGAGTTTGCTGTATTTTTATCAGGCGCATTAGGTCTATATGTATTTGTGCCCAACGGCCGTTGTTGCCTAAATGATCCTCTCCCTCTATTCTTATGACCTTCCCTATTGCCTCTTCCTCTTCCATATCTTGGTCAACTCTATTGGGGTTAAATTCTCTCGGTTCGGAGAATGGTTGCTGCATATGTTGTTGCAATAGCATTGTTTGTTGCTGTAATATAATATTTGTGTTTCCTGTTGATGAGTTTCCTTTTCTTTCTCTAGAAGTCCTATTCTGGTGTTCATCTTTGTAAGGAGTTCCTTCTATTCTCCATTGACAGCATTGCATTTTGTAGATGCCACTTTATTCCTGCTATAGGTTGTTGTTTTTGGTGTTGATGACTTTATTTCGCTTTCCATTTTCCGTACCTCAATTGTAAACTTGTCATAGTCATCAGTTGCTTCATATTTCAAGTTGGCATTATGTTTCAATGGCTGACTTATGCCTTGATATACAATTGTTTTCAATAACTTGCTATTGGATGGTTTAAGTATATTAATGTCCACTGCCTGAGCAAGAAAAGCTCTTCTACTCTTGCTGAATACTTTGTAAACGTTTCAGTTGATCCCATCTGGCATTTTTCAAAATGGTTTCCGGGTTATCAATTTGTCCATAAGTGCTTATGGCTAAAAGTATATTATCCTAATAATAGGCTTTCTCTTCCACCATATATTGGCTCTCATAACGCCAATTACTGTACCTAACGTCCCATTTTCCCTCCTCTCCAAAAAAGGTTGAGATTCTAGGGGTTTGGCGCTTATCTGGTGCTGGTCCTTTGACACTTTCGTCATATGATTTCAACAAGCTTTCAAATCCTGCTTTTGACACTACTCCCTTCGGTTTAACGTCAAGGGACCTTATGGCTCCTAAGAGTTTAAGTTATTCTTAAGACACGTCGTCCTTTGTTGAAGGAGTTGCCATTTGTGGTGATTTATCACACAATCATTATTGAATATTAAATTTCAAAGAGATATTCACAATGTCACTTTCACTGTACGGAATAAATCTCAATGTCACTATAGTATTTGATATAACTATGGACTTTTTTCACTTTCACTTCATACTATAAATATCACTGACTTTTTACTTTTCACTAAGTTGAATCACAATTCACTATTTCAATATGTGCACTATTTCAGTATAAGCACAATCACAATACACAGTTTCAGTATGTGCACTATTTCAGTATGTGCATACATTCGCGTTTAATAATCACTACTTCAAAATCCACTGAAATATTAAGAGTTTATTTCTTAAACTCTCGTAGTGCAACCTTACGTCACTATGTCAAAATGCACCAAACTTTTGTTTAAAAAAATCAATTCAGACCGAATTGCACTTCATTCACCACTAAATTTAATCGAGTGCCTTAACTTTAGTATTCACAACTTAAGTATTTTCTCTTAATACCACTGATTTCACCACTCAACTAACTTCAGTTATTTAACTGAAGTATTCTCAACTCAAACTCAAGTTTATTGTGTGCATCTGCCTTAAGGTTTTCCTTCATCTCTTGTTAATCACTAAGTCAATATTTTTAATTTTATTACAATTAATTTGATTCTAACTGATTATCTCATTTAAGTACATTTGTATAAACGTATTATATGAATTAAATGACTATCTTACTTCAGTATTTCCTCAAAAATCTTACTTAAGTACTTACTAAAGTATTAATTGAAATCAACTAAACTACCTTTAATCCTGAAATCTGCAAAACAGCTATTACAATGATATTTCACTTTATAATTCAATTTTAATTAAGAACTACTGTCTTTCAAAATAGTTTAAATTGAAATGTAGGTTTATAAAATATAAATATTACTTTAGATTAATTTAGAACTTAATTATTCTAGGTCTGATTGTATAGTTACATTTATGTTAAATTAAAGCAGTTGTTGTTGTTTTTCGAGTAAATTTGATTTTAATAACTGTATCCTATTTAAACTTTAATTTAAAGTTAAAATCTAAATTAACTACACACCTTTAACTTGTTTATGTATTGACTTACACTTAAATAAGTCAAATTTGTTAAACTACCTTTAAGTAGTCACATGTCACAGCAATACAAGTCCCTTTAATTCATTTACTTTGATAAGTTGTCTATACAACACAAATCGTACCGCTTCAACGCACGCGTTCTTTCAAATGATTAACCGTACTATTGATTAATTAATTTAATAGTTAATCAATTAGTAAAGATGTTTCAACATTGTAGATTGCTTCAATATATTCGACAAACACTGAATTTCTGAAATGTAAAAGTACAAATCTCAAAAATTCTATTTTTTAACTGTCACTGAATTATGTGTTTAGTAACAGCCAAGCCAAACTATGTTTAGATATGACCTTCCAGCCAGCAATTGTGTAAATAAGTGCTAACTAGGTAACACTTCAATCACAAGGTGAAATTTTGTTTTAACTTTTTTAGACCTTCAAATCACTTCAATCTGACATAAACATCAATCTCGGCACTATACATCTGTAAAAAAACTATTATAGATGGCTAGTTTATAAATGATTTAACTTGACCTAGATAAACAGCACTAACTATCTGTACTGCACCTATGGTAGATAACTACAAACAAATAATTTCAATATATGAACTGTAGTACAGCTGTTTTCTGAAAATGAAGTTATGTACTTTCTAAAAAAACTATGTTTAGATATGACCTTGGCTAAAATATAAACCTAGAATAGTGGGAATCCAAAACTTTGGGGTGACTAGAAACTGTATGAACAAAAGAATCCAATCAGAACAAGCCAAGAATACCCAAACGAATTTTCAACAACCAATACGGATGTCCATATAAATGTTGAACGGAATTTCCGTATACCAGAAAGGATTTGAATGATCAAACATTACAACCTGTCTGCTAATTTTATTTTAGTGACTCATAAATGGTCGTCTGTGTTACACGTACATTGATCACAGTCTGGTAATTTTCACGTTTTTGTGACTTTTGAATAGTGGGGTTATTGTGTTTACAGCGCTACCGACCAATGAATTTGGTACCTATCTTTATAACTCTGATAGAATGTTCAATAACAATCTTTGATCTTATGACTTTGAAATATTCATCAAAATATCTCGAAAATTGAATAAACTACAATATTTATTTTAGGTGTATACTTAGAAAAGTGGTTGAGTGTATGTGCGAGGTCCCTATAATATGCATACTCCCGTATACTCGAAAAATACGGACCGTACACTCCTGTATATACACCATTTGTCGCAGTGATAGGGGTCTAAAACTAGGATACATGGTCGAATTAATGAGAAACGTTGTTTATACTCTATAGGCAACATTTTATATCCAATCTTTATGAAAATGCATCAAACTGTTTCTCTCAATTCTGTTTAGATGAAATTCGAATTTGGATTATCTGGGATCAAAAACATTTGTCACACAGTCAAAGTAAATGAAAACATTAACACTCGTGAGGTCACATTTTATATCTAGTCTTCATGAAAATTGATCAGAATATTTGACCGAATGATTTCTTGGTAAAGTCATAAGATGTGTTATTTGGAGTCACAAAATAAATCATTTGGGTTAGATTTTGGTCACATAGGGTAATGAGTAGGTCTCAGTTGAGCGATATAGGGTCATCTTGGCCCTCTTGTTTATGCTGCTTCAATCTTTGATTCTTTCATAAATGTATTCAGTTTT
Organism: Saxidomus purpurata; assembly: GCA_022818135.1. Taxonomy (NCBI): domain Eukaryota; kingdom Metazoa; phylum Mollusca; class Bivalvia; order Venerida; family Veneridae; genus Saxidomus; species Saxidomus purpurata. The sequence continues at coordinate 51,611,730 of JAFMSR010000011.1, forward strand.
ATATTTCATATGATTTTACGAGTCACTTAAGTGATTAAAGTGTTCTGTAGTTTTACGTGGCCTTACTTCATGCTCTATGTAAACTCTTTGTTATATTACTAAAATTGATATTTCTTGTCAAAATTTTGGCAGTTTAGATTTTTTAACAATTTTCTTGTTTTTTATAGGTTTGCTCTTTTTAACGTTCACAATTAAGACGTTCGTATTAAAATATGACCAGTTGTGTTCAATTGATTCATGTTCTTTACTCTTACTTGCCGCACGAGATCTTATAATAAACATTTCCCATTGTCATGTAAGAATTTGCCATGCCTCTGTACCATTCCGGGTGTCCGCAACTTAATTCTTGTAAACATCATGTCTTGTTGTCGATCTGTACACTGAACCATTAATACCGCCGGCTATCAATAATCTGTATGTCGGACTGTATTTCTAATTAAGTTCGGCCACTTATTCGCGCATGACTCTTTATTTCTGGTTTTCGTCATTTATGTTTACATTTACTTATGTGATCGAACCGTATTTCGGACGGATTTTATCCTGACCTTTACGTATCTCGGACCAAAAGTATTATTTGGTTCGTTATTTGGGTTTATTTAATTAGACTCATCTGATTGATTAATTTTCATTAAGTTGTTATTTTCACGGGCTTTGGTTGGTGAGTGGGATATTCTACTCACATCGAGAGGGAAATCTGAGTTGGTCAGATGGGTTTCATGAGAGAAAAAGTATTTTGTGTTTTATGTCTTTGGACAAGTTCTTCATTATTAAGGTATGTTAAGTTATGGGTTTCGTTGTATCTCAGCTTCTTTAGAATTGTGTATAATTTCCTTTTGGCATTTCGCCTAAATTGTATTTTGCAAACAATAATTTAAGTCAAGGTCATATGATTAAACATGTCGTTTAAGTGTTTAAGAAGTTATACAAGAGCCACTAGACACTTCGAGATTAAGTTCGGTTTTTTATTTATAGTAAAGGAGTGTATCTTTGGTAACTGTTCTGAATAGTTTAGATTGTTAATATCTGATCCTTTCAGATTGTGTAGTAATTTCGTATGGTTACACTTTTGTAATTACTGCAGTATATATTGTTTTCTATCTATTACGCCTATTTATACCGTATATAAAAGGGCCAAGTGTAACACTTGAATGGCATCAATTTGAATTGTGGATCTCGATACTCAGGGGTTTTTGAAGAAGAAACATGCGCCACCCTCTTACATTTTCAAAATAAAGTTTAGGTATGTCATCATCAATTCTTTATGCGCCACTGTTTTTAAGGCTGCACGACGAAAAATGATATTAGTTGCCAACAAGGACCTACGACCATCTTCATGAAACGGCCATCGGCCAGTAGCAGGGAAGTACATTGTATTAAGGTTCGGTCTAACCGCAAATGCAAAATTAACTAAATTGAATAAATTACGATAACTGTACGAACAAAAATATGTTGCAAAACGGTTTTGTTTACGATTACAGATATGTTCTATCTTGTCTGATATGAAATATTATCATCACGCTAAATTTCTGTCTTGACAACTGTTTTTTCTTTGTTAACTTACAGGAAATTACTTTCCAAAGCAGTCATCCAACAAACCTCTTAAATTGGTTTCATACAGTGTTGTTTTTTCTCCAAAGCAACAAATTGACAATGAGTGATTGACATGAAATACCAAATACCAATTCCTCACGGCGAGTACGCCCAAGAGAATAAAAAGTAAAAAAAACCCACCAGAGTAATTATTTTCTATCATCTCTTCATCAGACTATTGTTTGTTGATTAGAATCAGCAAAAACTGTCGAAATTCCTTTTTACAACATATTACTTCCCCATAGCATCTTCTGTAAGGATTTTGATTATCAGTCATTGCCGTTTGTATGCTACATTGCATATTTGCGAACCATATTTGATTGGCTGTGTAACGAGCAGATAGTTCACAAAATTGTTATTTTAACGTTTCTGTATATTTTGAATGTTGGGATTAAAGTGTGTACAGGATGTCTTTTTATTATCAAATTACTTTTAAGTTCGGGGATCTTTCATTAGTTAATAATCAAAGTAAAACGCAAATACATTATTAACTGCATCGGATTTATAGAGCGTTTTGCTACGTTTTGATAATTTTGTGCGAGAAATTAAAAAAAAAACATTTCCTATTGGTTTCCTGACTACAAAATGCATCAGTGTGTAAATCAGAAAGAGATACTCAATTTAAAATATTATCCGTTGAAAAAATGTACCAAATTATAATGTTCTCCTATTATCAAGTGGAAGTGAAAATAAATTACATTAATCAATATAAATACATGTACTATTGTTAGTACACACTTATATTTTCTACGTGTGCGCTATCATTCACAATGCAGTTTATAGCTGATCGTTCACAGTTTCCGGTGACACGATGAATTCCTACAAAAAGATAGTTTAATACTAAAACGTGAAATGTCACAAGTAAAATTTTACAATGCAATTTCAAAAATGTTTTAGCATAATTGCATCAAGAGGGTCCTGATGGCCCAATTTTGCTTACCTGACTACCAGTGCACTAACAAAAGGTAGTCACTTGTTGCTAAAGAAAGTACGTAGTTGCTGAGGACATCAATGGTTGCTTAAGAAGTCAATGGTAACTAAATGTGACCAGCAACCAGGGGCAGTCAGTGGCTGATAATAAAATCATTGGTCACTGGTACCAAAGACGAAGTCACTGGTGACAAGGTGATGCTTAATGTTGCTAAAGATGTCATTGGTTTATAGGGGAAGTCACTAATTGCTATGGGGATAAGTTGTAACTAAGGACGTCAATGGTTGCTTAGGACGTCGTGTGTTTATACAGAACGTCACTTGATGGTAAGGAAGTCACTGGTTGCTAAGATAGACGACGCTTGTGTCAAGCGTAAGTCACCAGTTGCTAGGGCAATTCACTGGTTGCCAAGAAAATCACTCCAATTCAAATAGTAAGTTACTGGTTGCTAGGGGATATCACTGATTGCTAAGGAAGTTGGTGGTCAATTTTAACACCTCAGAGGCCTGATTAAACATTTTTGGTAAATCATCACTGGACAATGCTACATATCATAAAATTAAAATAAAATATTTTTTTAAAGAGTTTCCTTTTCAATATATATAAAAAACAAGTAACCCCCTGGAAGGGCCAATATTGAACACTTGGAAATTTGTAACACACTTGATAGATCTCCACTCGATAATACTTTATACTTCAGAATTCATATTATATTATTTCATTCTTTAGTGTAGCTGCGGGCGAGAAGGACTTTCAGGACAGGTCGAAGACATTTTCACCTCATATCCGAATTCTAGTTCTATTTAAGCGACTGAAAGGACATGTTTATTATCAATATCCATACTGCCATTGTCAATGCACGGTTAGCCTGCACCGAAGCAACAGATCGGGGGTATGGTGTTATCAATTGTTTATTGGCTAGGTGAAAATGATAGGCCTAATCCACTATACGTTTACGAAATTACTTAAAGTCCAAGCCAAAAACTGTTGTTTCGGGTAATCCTGGTAATCTTTTTAAAAATACCGAATTGAATTGAAACTGTGAATAATGCTGCCTTATTGGAATAATATTTCAGTAAGCTGAAATAAAGAGAAAGACGGGCAGTGGCGTTGACTTACATAATTAGTATGAGTATCATCAAAAGACTCAATGTCTTCCACAATAGCCCTGTTGGCATCGTCCTCTACTCCTGCCTACCTGTTAGAACTATAGGCTTCGGTTCTGCACCTTAGACTGAGGCGAAAGGATTAGAATCTCAAATATTGAATGAGAGTCAAGGCTATGGCTCAATGAGAACTCAAGGCAGGGCTATTGTGTCAGATCCTATTGTGTCAGAGCCCTCTGAAAACAAATTGAACAATTCTGACCTACCGCATCTCGCAAAGTTCGAAACGCAAATGAACATCATATATTTATTTGTCTGGTCATCTACATATATACAAAGATGGGTCTAAAAATCAGCACCATAAACCGGTTTAAGCTCCCCAGTGGTGTTTTTGCCACTGACCGTTCCAAGGCGGTGCCCCACTGTGTTCCGTTAATTGTTCGTTTTGTCCTCGTGTGTTTGCTTTGTATGCTTGTGTGTGTTGGTAGTGTATGTTTGTGTGTGTACATGATTGTGTGTGTGTTGTGTGTGTGTGTGTGTGTGTGTGTGTGTGTGTGTGTGTGTGTGTGTGTGTGTGTGTGTGTGTGTGTGTGTGTGTGTGTGTGTGTGTGTGTGTGTGGTGTGCACTTCTGGGTGCTGTGGGGCTCGTTTTGGGGAGGCTGCGTTTTTGGTACGTGGCATTCCCTGTTTGATATTATTTTTGTTTTTTTGGTAGATTAGCTTTTGTTGTTGTATTATCATCTAAACAGGACTGTCACCATTATAGACAGATTGGCAAATTATTGTTCCATTAGCCAACAGAAATGATTGCAATAGACACTGCATTGAATTGGGTTTTACATCATCTTTATATAAAGCTAAAATATATTTTCAGATTCACTATCATTTCTGGTCTCAATGAAATCAAACGACAGTCATTCTAGACCAGAGGTATTGAAAACATTATTACATAATTTTTTATCAATGCCTAAATACAGGCTTACCAGTTACCATATGATGGTGCCTAGCTCATATATGTATATCTGGTTATGAGAGTGCAGATGATGCAGTCACAAGGGGCTTGGGTTTCAGGGTCATCCTAGACATTCCATACTCACCAGCCGTAATATATGCCATGATTCGAACCAATATCCTGGATGGATGGCGTAAAGTATTGAATCTTTCAAAACTATTTTTTGGCCGTCCTATGGGACACTCCACATATTACAAAATGGACAAATCTTAGGCTAGAAGAAACTTATTACCAACCAGCATGGGTCGGTACTTGACCAGGTTCTCATCAAGTGCATTGTAGAATGCAAACTCCTCATTGGATATTTGACTGCATAGCTTTAACCATACAGAGACTAAATATCCAGCCAGAAATCAATCGGTAAGCTTGGACTGTTTTTCGCTATTAATGATATGCTCAGTCAAAGCAAAGCCGTAAGTAATTGTGTGAAGAGGTTGTTGGAAAATTACATTGTAGACTGTCACATGGCAGATACGATTTAGTTACCTAATTTACTTTAGTTGCTATATGACCCCTGCAGATCACTATTCAAAATCCTAAACAATTCGTTTATTAATGCATTTTTTCTATATTTAACAACTCCCAAATATGTTAATTGTAGTAGTAAACAAGCTTTTCCACTGCTTAGTGGGTGTTGAATTATAGTGGCAACCCAAAAACGTTAAATTAAATTTTGTTATCATTTAGCAAATCATAGTCTGTAAATAACATAATTAACAGGGTGTGACGGGTGACATGTAAGTAGGGATTGCCTAACCACTGTACCTGTTACATGCCTGTTTCAGTTATAAAATACTGTAACTGTAGTTTATATTTTATATGTTATTAAATACTGTATGGACGTTTGTACTGTCTGTATGGCACCATAATGATAATTATAATTAAACACATATCACTGGATATTATCTGTTTTCTGTGGGAAGGGGGTTTCTGGATACTTTGTTAAGTTCTTTGCTTACAAACCTACTCCTACTTCCTCCAGTTGAATAAAACATCAACCCTTTATTTAGAAGTGCAGATCATGATTAGTTGATCTTTGTGGGTTTAGACTGGCGACTTGCCAGACAGCTGCCAAATCTTATAACCTGCATCATTCTTGCCAGTGTAACTATAACAAACTATTACTTCAGAAGGGGACACATAGTATAAATTGATTTTAATCAAGTAGTATACCTTGAAAAAGGTTTAATTATATTTGAAATGTATATCCGTCTTGAGAGAAACCACACTCTTGATTAATGATTGTATTTTAGTATAACAAGAAATTCTTTTACTAAAGAGACTGCCAGAAACCTTATGTTTAAGTAACCTACTTGACACCCATCACAAATGTCTATACAAGGTTCCAGTATAAGATATCATATTTGAACAAACATATGCCAAGGTTTTAACATTACGCAGGGTCTTTCGTTTAGAATTCATTTTTCGAAAAGTGTTGATGTCAATTAACTTTAATTGAACCATTTTCTCGCACCTTGGGATCAATTTTCTGCCAAAGTTTCCCCGCGAGGTGTTCAAATTTACACATATTGTGATATGAAAACTGTGAATTTTTCAAATTTATCGATGCCATTTTTCTATAAGAAGATGCTTAGCTTCTTATTGATCTGATTCGTTCGGTCTGATTAAAATATCTTACGAAAACTATTTATTACAGAAACATCTATGTGAATATAAAATTGTAAAACAGAAATAATAGAGAAAAAAAGTCTAAATTTGGATAAGATATAAAAGTAAAAAGTGATCGTATAACGTGTACTCCGTTTAATATTGTAGTGTGCGCTTCGTACATCGTGTATATCGTGAATCGTTCTTAATTGCTTATTGTGTTTTTACCGAACGTGCAACGTGCGTGCACTCCGTGTGACAACTGTTACGTTCCGACTACTGTATATGCAATACACATTCCTGCCAAGTTCAATCAACATTGGCCAAGTTGTTTCAGAGATAAGTCGTTTGAATCCAAATGTTGACGACGACGCACGAAGGGCGACGACTAACTGACACAAAAGCTCACCTTGAGCACTTCATGCTCAGGTAAGATAAACATACAAAAGTTATAAACAATAATTTATACTGGAACCTATTTGATAAAGATTCATTATAAAATATGTTAACTTCAGACAGTTCGAACAATGTTATCTTTCTGTTGCCTATTTCTAATAACAATGACTTTCAATAAAATGGATACTATCAAAATTATTTGTCAAAGACGATAACCTGTCACAATGCAGTAAATCCTAAAAGAACGACTTGTAAAATATTGTTAAAAATCTTATATGTTTTCTTTTTTGTATTTTGTATTAAGTAAACGGTATTTTATATTCTTATCATGTATATGACAGTCAGCATGAGCTTATGTGAGACAAAACTATATACTCAACATGAAAAAGATTTTCCTATTTTAAATTTCTGTTGCGTTTTTCTCGCCTGTCTCGTTTTACCCCTTTTTGTGTTTTTTTTCTGTCAGAATTATATTAGGTGTATTCTGCAGCTTAAGAGTAGATACCAATTTTTAATTTCTGAGACAAAACCAACAAGAAAACAACAGTATTATTTATTTCTATTTCTAATTTTATGTCTGATGTATAAAATACAAAATTCCAAATCAATTCAAGACATGTAAGAATTGCTTGCATTTTACTAACTGTCACCATCAATAAAGCATGAACACACATATATAAAGGTGACTTACACATTCCAATCTATATTTGTTTTTTTACCTTTAAACATCAAAATCTGACCTAATTGTGATACGATTTTATCTTTAATGATTGTAAAATAGAAGTGATCAAATATGCAGATCTAAGTATGTATATTTTTATTTTTTCAGGTATAAACTTATTTTTGGAGGCTCGTTTTTCCTAGTACTGTTCCTATTGTACACATTTTTCGGCACACTGTCAAACTTACAGAAAATGCAACATCCTTTGATCATCACTAAAAGAAAAGTTCCTCTACCACCAGTTACAGTCACACCAAGAAAAACGCAAATAGCGTTTTTGAAAGTCCCTAAAACTGGGTCTAGCACGCTTGCATGTGTATTTTTAAAGTTTGGTCTCAGATATAATCTGACGATGTTTGTACCTATAATTCCCATCATAACTGACGATAAAAAGGTGTACTTATTAAAGCTAAGATTGCAGTTTGACATATTTGTTATACACACGCATTATGATCACTATTTCTTTACACATATTGTTAAAAACCCAGCAATTATCGGCTTAGTTCGTGATCCAGAAACAAGGTTGATAAGCCACGCCTTCTACTTTCTGAAAACGAAAGAAATGTTTAGAGACCTTTCTCCGCAAGTTTTCGTTAATGAAATAATAGGTAAAACTAACAAATATGAAATGCGGAATGTTATTGCAGAATACTTCGGAATATCACTGAAAGCAAAAACAAACAAGACAGAACTGATAAAAGTACTAAAGAAAATTAAGTCTGAATTTACGTTAGTACTTCTCCTTGAAAGACTGGACGAATCGCTGGTTTTGATGAAGAGGCTTCTACATTGGTCGTTTGTTGATATAGTTTATGGGAGAAAAAAAAAAGAGCGGCCATGCCCACGTGTATCTAAATCGAACACAAAAGGAAGTAATTCGGCGTACAAATGGGTTAGATTTTGACATTTATATTTTTTTTTTCAAATGAGCTAAATAAGAAGATAAGAAAAGCAGGGGACGATTTTCAGGAAGAAGTTCGATATTTCAAAAATGTTTTAAATACAGTCAAAGTATTCTGCACGGGACGACAACATTTAGTGGCAGAGAAATATATATTTCCATCTTCAAAATGGGACGCAGGATTCTCTGTTTTTAGAAACGACTGCGAAATAAACAAGTGGGACGTTGGCCGATTGAAAGACGAACACTACAGAAATATATGACATACCATTGTTTCATTCATTCACATATAAAATGTTAGTACCATTTTTTTTCCACAGCATTTATTGTTGTTCACATTTGGATATAACTGTAATAAGGACAATGCAACAATATCGGTGCCTTTATCTGAGTGTCAATGTTTTTTAAGAAAAAGAATTATAAGTAGCATTTCGTTTTAAAGCGACCATAAATTAAACAAGTCTCTGTTATCCGTGTCTTATGAATTCCAGAGTAATGACAATTTTCGTCGTTCTCATAATTTCTTCTCTGTGTACAGTTAATTAGAAACTATTTGTTATTCGTGTCTTTGTTTAAAAGTCAAATAAATTACACACTGTTTTATATGATATTGTATATGTTATCTATTCCTATTTCCGTGACCAGTAAATGAAACACTCTTTTTTATCCGTGTCAATCTCTGGAGGTCGAATTAATTACAAACTGAATACTATATTTACATAAAATTAAATTGGAACATGTAATAGCAACGATTGGAAATAAAACTGACATATTTAACCAAAATGTAGGAAGTTTATGTCATATTACACACTAGAAAGATAAACAAAACATAGTTGATAAAATTTTCAAAAGCAGAATATCTCGAACCGTTCAAGCATTCTTTGCTCTTCTCTTTCATTTCATATATCTTTGTTTTCTTCTTTCTCTTTATATTTTTCAATTATAAAACAATCCTTGAAGTATGTGAACTTACATTTCGGGTTTTTAAAAATAGCTACCATGGTTTATTTGTGTGTTGAATATTAAATAAGAATTGAAAACAAATTATTTGAATATATCTGTACTGAAAGGAAATAAAAATGGTTAAAAAAACAGAAATCAATAACTTAAAAGTTTAAAACTGGCCAGGATTTTAGGCTCCGCGGAGCGCTTACCTATAAATGCATTGAAAAAGGCATTAAAATGCAGAAGTCAGGTGTCGAATCTGTACGTACTGAGTCATCCGCTAGCAATGCAAATTTCGAACGCATCGAACCATTCGGCGACAATCACAACAACTCCAAGCATGCATTATGAAGAAAACGCTAATAATAAATTAGTTTCAAAACATTGATATTAGAATTTTAAAGATAACAGTTTTTCGCAAACATTAGTGTACCTGTACTTCATTAGCTGAGACCATCGAGCCTGGTCAATCCTAGCCAGTTTTACAGTAAATCTTGCACATTTTGCGACACTTGCAAATATTATTATACATGTACTAAACACTATAGATCTAATAAAGAGTAGTCTTTTCGTGTTTTACAAAATCCATTTAATCTTCTTAAAAATGTATTTGTTCGCTTCTTCAAGTAAAAAGCTTTTTGTTCATAAATTTAAACGAAGACGATTTAAATGTGTTTCAACCAGAAGCCTTTTAATTCTTAATTTGAGATTTTCATATCGATACGCATTTAACTTTTATGTACACTATATTCACCAATAGAGAAGACAACTTGAAGTATGTATAGCTTATGAAAAAACAAACGTAATACTGTTTTAAAAAGCGTTTGTACGGCGAATAACAGTAAATTGTTACCTTGATCGCTTTGAGTAATCTAAAATTGAATTCTGCATAATTAGCAACAACGCTCATAATTTATTTTTACAAGAAACGTCAGAAAACGTCAGTAACGGCTCGTTACGTCACACCAATCTTGTATATTACCTAAACGTTTCTCATGTTTTTCCCACTTAAAAAAATTCCATGGCACAAAAAGTAAGTCGGTGACCCCTTTTGCTATTTGTTAAAATGCTGTAGACTAATTTAAGATTCCAAAGCGCCTTTTATTTGTTTTTATCTGGAGTTTTTTTCGCAATTGACGCTAAATGGGTCAACTTTGCAGCTAATCTTTGCTTTGAAAATTATCGCCCCTACAGGTTTCGTTCAATACTTTTTTATAATTTTGGCAAAAAATTAAGATGTGTTTATTTTTTCAGATAGATAAATGATTCGCCATTGCATTTATGAAAGTTATATTGTTTCGTTATCTACATAGACAGACATATGTCGAAAACAACAAGACAACTGACGAAAATACACATCCATGCTATGTGGCGTTTTAAACTTAGTGTAATACTTAACCGTATTTTTTCTATAAAAGTCAATTAGTCACGAGATTGTCATGCAAACTATTTTAAATCTGATTTGCCTTTTAAAAATAGAAATAAGCCGATAGGGGAAACACGCGAGCTATCTTAAGGTCCGACTGTATTTTTTTGTTATTTATGGAAACTTCAACAGTTATCAGATGGACATTCTGCACCAAGACATACTATGACAAGGTGACAGAATTGCATCAAATTAACACATAAAAATGATTTCAATAAGTTGTTATTGTGCAGTATCACTGTCAACCCGTGGAACTCATCGATATAACACTGATACCTAATGATACTCTATAGAACTCTGAGCGCAAAAAATCTCTGTGATACATAGGCTAGGTACAAAATGTGAAAACCACAAAACAGTCAACCTGATAGCCGGCTTATGTAAAAATGCAAACAAGTGTAGTTCCTTTTCAGTTGATGCATGTCCTTGTCTAAGTTTTTCCAAATCATGGCCCTCCAAGAACTATAAAGAGCATATGCATTTCAATCTAATCATAATCTTGCAAGGCTTTGGTTCTTAAAAACGTAACTTATGGTGTACATGTGCTCACACTACTAAAATGGTCTGACTTATGGTCAAACTCTTCTAATCCAGATGAGATGTTACGGGGAAGGTTGCAAATTCCATGTAAGGGCATTTCAAGCATGCCCCATATTGAAGGTAACGTTATCCTCAGTTCCATTCTCATATTGTACCCTTGGGGCAATGATGCACCATCTGAAAAAAAAATTTCCAGTGTTATTAAAATCAATCATTTAATACAAGTGTCAAAACTAGAATTTGGTGTTCTTTGGAACACGAGTGTCGCCTGCTTGCACAATTTTGTAATGTGGGCCTACCTTTCATGATATACAAAGAAAGATATACATTTGTAATTCAAGTTCTATTGCAATACTACGATTAATGATTTAGTTATAAACCACACTAAGTTTCAGAGAGGAACAAACTTGTCTATCTGGTATTTTCTTTGTTTCATGAAAAATGCTCAATTACTTTCACAATAACATAACTACCTAGCCTATAACAGAAACATGCACAATCGTAAGCCACATTAATTTTAATGTCAGTCGTTTTGAAAGTTAAATATGTGTAAATACTGTAGTATTAACCTTACAAAGTGTAAAATATGACAATAGATTCCTGGTTAAAGTGTTTGGAAAGGGACATTACTTGAAATGATGACAATCAATAGTTATCATTCTTGTTGCTAAAAGCAGTTTTATTGGTGATGATTGCATATTCTAAGGTTAATAGCAATAGTTCACATACTACACTGAAACCATTGACTTTTCAAAATTCAAGGTTGATATCTTTCAAAAGGGTATAACTCTAAACGTTGATAATAAGAAGATATCACTATTGCTGCTTGAAGTTTTGCTACTGATGTTGAGTCTACATTAAGATAAATTACAATAGTTAACACACATTCTTAGTAACACAAAATCATAAATTTTGTTCCAAACCTTTTTTCCAGGATCATAACTATCAACAAGGAGTTAAAGTTCCCAAAGACATGGATAATGACGATGTTCTTCATTTTCAATGACAACATTTCAAATGCTTTAACAGTTATGAGCAAAATATAGTTTCAGGTCACTGGACAATATGACTCTGATGTGTTTGCTTCTATGACAGGTGACACAAAAAAAGAGTTATGCTAGCAAGACACTGACTGTGCTAGCTAGACACTGACTATTTAGCCCTACTGCACGAAGTCCAGCGGAGCTTATGCCACCCCTCTGTCCGTAAACTTTTCCTTGATAACGCTCTACAGGTCGCAATATTCATTTGACTTGTTGATTACTGAAAAGAGAAAGGCATAACATTGCAGTATTTAACAATTTTATATAACGACTACTATGATTTTATTCATTTGACGTGCAATTTTGACACAGGTAAAAAGTTACTTGAACTTCTAGATTCTATATAAACCAACAGAGGGATGCCAAATACGCATTTCACTCAAAGCCAATATAAATCAAGTTTTCATCGAACGATCGTCATGTGACGATAGATGAATACCTATACGACATCTCACAGCCTTGAACACACACAGATTTTCCGATCGATTTGCACAAGATAGATAATGTACGTTTATGGGGTCTATGGGCACTGTAAATGCATAGGTGCTCCTCGTGAATTTTATAAATGTAGTGACGTCAGTAATATCGTAATATGCTCACATCAGTAGGTACATGTAGTAACCTAAATAGTTAACGGACGCCATTAGATCATTCGACGCACGTTTAAAAATCTCTGTAGATCAACTTGAAAATATACTATTTTGATAAGTTAGTGATGCTTGCTCGTGATAGCGGAGAGAATGTGCACAAGACGGTCTAGTTCCTCATACGTCGGACAAGAACATAAATCACCGTAAGTTGTTATTTTCTCAATATTTATTAACTCAGTATTCACAATTTGGAGAATAAGGACACGTGCATTTTCGTGTACATCATCCAAAAAAAGATGGCGTCGAAAATACAAAATGGACAGCTGCCATAGATAAACTTTATTTGCGGATAACAAGAAAACAAAAGAACCGATCGAAAAATCCTTAAATGTGGGAGGGTGACTTTTTCATAGATTATCAAACAGGTATTTATTTTTAGCTGTGATGTCCAAAAGTACCTTGTCCAGGCCAAAGTTGAGTTTACCGTTGGGATGGGACAGACTGTAGAAACCATGCTCTTACTTTTATATGAAAATTTTTATCGAAACTTAACAAAAACAATGATAAAATTGCTGTTAATATCTTTCTACGTTAATCGAGTCCGGTCTATCAACTTTGTGATAAACATGTAAATGATCCTTGTTGTTGTGTGGGTCAGTGGGTCATATGGTCAAGGTTACAGTAACTTCCGTTAGATTTTCCTTGATAACGCTCTACGGGTCACAGTTTTCGATCAAACTTGCTCAGAATGTTTCATGTTATATGTAAATGTTCCCTATCGATGTTTGGTTCAGTGGGTCAAAGGCCAAGGTCACAGTGACCAGAACTTTGAAACTATTTTCCGCTGAGATCTATATTACCCACGGTCTTTAAACTTCATATGTGGCGTCGAACGCAATTCTTGAGCTTCTTCACGTCGTTATCCAGAAAACGCGAGACTTACTTGAATTTGGACACATTTGCCTGAACAAAAATGATATGTAACTTTCAAAGAATTATAGGTCGCTTCTTTTAATCACTGCTTTACATGCAGTAATCATCAAGAGATCTCACTAAGTGGTACACAACCTGTGACAATTCAAATACCAAAAGCTTTAAATTAAAATGTGTGGTACCGATTGCGTCATGAACTGTGTTTCTCCGCGAAAGTCAAAGTGCTAAATAGTTTATTTTTTAAAGTCGATCAAATGGTCAGATACGTGTTTATGTAGTTGATGTTGACGCTGGATCCTCATACAGTGTCAAATCTCCTTGTTGCTGCAATGCAACTCTGAACACGTATTAAGATAGACTTGTTGGCTTCAAAGTTTAGGTGCTCATTGCCAAGGAGAAAATTTTCAATTGTAGGACATGGGAGATTTGAAAGGTGTGAGTTGTGGGAATTCTCATATATCGGACATAGAATAAATAATGAGATGTTGTCTCCACTTCGCCACAGGTACGCACTGGGGACTCGACAAGATTTATACGATGTAAGTCAAAGTTAAGAGAACTGCATCCAAATCTTAAACGGGTGTGCGTTGCCATGCCTTATCAAGTGCAGATGAATAATTATTTTCTCATCTGTTCGGCTCAATCGGGAAAGAAATTTTACATGTTGAGTCTTTGTTTCTTTGTTCAAGTTTGTGCATTACTGTTTTGACCATTCTGCACATAAAACCCATAAATTTTCGGTAAATTTAAAGCGAAAGTAGAAATACAATAATCTGGTAACTGTTCTGAGTAAATATGTTTACAAACTTATCACACAAGCTGCTAACTGTCTGATGATGGTTTCAGTCAAATGCAGCAATAATTCATATTGTTATTTAAAGAGCCCCACCAGGCTGAGTATATACTGTGTTTTAAAATAAATGAATTTTGTATCATGAAAACTGACAGGGAATGGGTGGGGGAATGGTGTAATTTTGTATCTTGAAAACTGACAGGGAATTGGTTGGGGAAGAGTGTAGTGAGTGATTCATCTTCCTTTTAACCTTGGCATTGTTAAACAATTCTGGAAAACCCAGGCTCAATCCTTGAGACAGGCATGACGTTTTCCTCATAAACCTATAAGCTCTGATACCTGATTTTTATCCTGACAAGAATTCAAGTTAGTACATTATTATTTTATTTTGTACATATAATTATATACAAGCAAGTAAATAATGCATTACAGCCAACATAAGAAATCCTACTACGGAAAAACAGACATATATATATATAAAGTACGACACAGTTTGTACTTAGAGTTTAACTTGATTTGTTAGTCTATTTTTCCGTAAATTTATCGCAAAAACATTGTCAATGGTCATCTCAGAGTTACTAGATTTAAACCAAACAATGTGCCCATTTGTGAAAGTGGTTAAGTAAAGCACATAATCTTACTTAGTTTGGCCTCTAACACATTCATCTGAAAATGTTGGAATTTTACGTCAATAACTAATAGGTAAAAATAAAGTATGCTTCCATGATTCATAAAATAATTGTTTTGGATGTATTGTTAACATTATACTAAGATTTACGGAATAATTTATATATTTACAAACTGCATCTGTCCTATTTAAAAGGAAATAATCGTATGCATGTCCTATGTTTTACATTGTTCTGCACCAGGCCAAATTCCATAACATAAATAGTGATATAACCGAAACTTTGGTTCCAAACAATACATTTATCGATCCGAATGGAGCAGAACCATGTTTGTGTGACTACAGACAGAGAATGGCAGAAAAGCAGAAGCGTATGCCTGAAGTAGGGGAATATAGCAGAAATACTTATTTCAACAGCCATTTCCTATCAACATCATCTTAATACCAATGTTCAAATGTTCCTATTTTCTGACCTAGAGTTATTACATTCGAGCTGTTTTGTTATTTAGTAATCTGGCACTGTTTAATCTAGTTTTAGTACCCTTATTGTGATAAAGCATGCACTTCTTATTTTTTATCCTTCTGTAAACTTGGTTAAAAATAGTAAATACAGAGAAGGGAGTTCATTTATTTCACATATCATATATTTCTTGGTTGTCGTTGTATTTGAGCACTGATTAATTGAATGAACCCCGTTACATATTTTTTTAAACGAAATATTTAAGCCGCATACATGCGTAAAAATACCGTAATAGTGTCTTAAAACTTTGACCGAGTGGGGCTTATATACGTTACAGGGTTTACACAGCGAACGACGCAACATGTGTGACAGTGGACAGTTTTCCGTGTACACGCAATACTGTAAAACGCAATTTATGTTTTTCAACGTTTACATTCGTTCCAGACTGCCATTGGTGATTTTAACGAACCGGCGTCAATTTGTGGACACAGTTTCACTACTGCAGCGTATAAAAACGCTTAAGCTAAAATACACCTTACACAAAAATTACGAATGTTTAATATGTTGCTGTAGCATAAGACGATATTAACGTTGACAATGTTCCTATATACGCTTTTTAACGTTACAGTTTTATGTCTTTAATCAATTGTAAAACGAAAGCATAGAAAAACTTCACTGGCATAATTCTGGTCAACAAACCCATCTCTTAGAAATTAAAGAATCGCCAAAACAATGTCACAAGATCGCTATGTGAATATACAACGATATTTCCATATCAATGATCAACGACAAGACCCGGTATGACTCTCTGGAGAGGACGCAAAAACTAAAAGAAAAAAAGACCCACTGTACAAGGTTTCACCTCTGATGAAAGGCGTCAGAAAACATAGTAATCGTCTATACAATTTGCACCAGCAACTCAGTATTGATGAAGCAATGATCTGATTTCATGGACAACACTGGGGCATCGTAGGAGCGCCAAACAAAACTGCAAAGCTTGGGCTTAAGATATTTGTATTAGCCGATGCCGTTACTAGATATATGTCGAAATTTATGGTCTACCTTAGACAACTGAAAGAAGTTGGATTGACACAAAATGTGGTGGAGACACTTGCAGAACCAATAACGTATATAAATCATGTCATTTTCATTGACAATTTCTATACGTCAATTCCACTTGCGTTGTCGCTGATATAGGAACAAACATATCTTGGTCATTCAATCAAGGCCTCAGAATTTGGCCATCCGATCTGAAGGTATCAAAGACAAAGAAAAAGAAAGATGACAAAGTCAGAAACCTCAAACGTGGTGAATCCATGCAGAGACAGACGAGAGATTGAAAATTAGTAGCAACTGTATGGAAAGACAAGAAGCACGTTTAATTTAATGTAAACACTTACTACGACCCACTTTTCCACAGGAGAGAGTGTACCGTTGAACGAAAAGAACGAAACACTGAGGGGAAATGTAGGCGGTCGGAATTCACATGCCCCAAACCAATAGTAGAACTTAATAAATATATGGGAGGAGTTGATCGGCATGATCATCTACGAAGCAACTATTCATTACAACGATCGTGTACGCGCTGGTGGATATACCTTGCATAGTTTTCAGTTGATTTGGCGCTCATAAATGCTTTCCTGTTGTACAAACATGTACACCTAAAAGCTTAGCACAAACAGTTTCATTCTTATGGTAAATCAAATTTATAGTGTCATATACAAAAAAGGCAACTTCAAAAATATTTGCATCTCACGTAAATATGAAATTTACGACCTTAAACTTATTAAAATGATAAAGGCAAATGAACGGCAAGATGTTAGTCTTTAAATGATTTATTCAGTTTGAACATATGTAAACACACACTTGTAAGACCAAGTAATTCAGTAGTAGTTTGAATAGAACAAATCATAATATGTGCAAAATACAATTGTTTTTTTCTGTATTTTCCAGAGAATTGTTTTGCCGCATATCATGATAATAAAAAGGAAGATCCCTACACTTGATGCATACACATAGACAGGTGAGGTTTTCTTTACACCTACTAAAGGTAGGCAAACCATGATTGGTATGTGTAATGAAAAATACATGCATGCAGCTAAATAAACACCAGTGAAAAGCAAACAAACAAATATGGCTTTCATTAAGGTACATTGCACTCACTTATTAGTTTAATTAATGTAGTGTACCAGCATTCTGGTTAAAGTGGAATTATGATCATTTTTTTTCAATGTAAAGAATTACCAGCTTAGTTTCAATTTTATATATAACAATTTTAAAAAGATAACCTTTTTAAAATTTTGTTTTTCTTATATGACTGCCCCAGTATTTTTAAAAGCTAAGTATTGATTTTAAGTATTTTCATATCCTTTGAACGCCGAAAGGTAATACACCGTATACGCGGGTTAAGACAGGTTTGGACTTCCATAGAAGTGACAGTTACCGTATGGAACACGTTTTGTCTGTATGAATTTAAAGGCTATGCCGACAGCTCCTGAATGTTGAAAACGCAGACTTCCGAGGCAAATGCTGACACTTTTAGACCACCTTGAAAATGACCTTGGACACAATTTTACCAGGTTTGAAAATTTTCATTTTACCAACGTTCGCGTACAGGCCCCTGTGGGATAGTGTTTTGAGCGCGTGCAAATATTTTTTCACAGACATAAAGCAGACATGTCGTACTCAAACCTAGGTATATTGACATCTTATGAGAACGCTTAAAATTGACCTCACGTTAGCAAAAAACAAAACAAAAAGAAGTCCATGCGCAGGTTAGCAGACAGGGTGACCCCTTGCGCGTGACCTCTGTAGGTGGGCCAATGAAAATTTTACTTTCATGTTACAGCTCAATCTATTTGCTGACGTATACAACACGGGAAGTAAACCGAAATTAGCATAACGTGATGTACAGTGTTTACATGTCTGTCGAGTGTGTAACAAAATATGCCGGTGTGCAAAGGATATACAAGAAAATTCTGTTTTTTTGCCAAAGTCTCATCTTTGTTCCCATTTTCAACCACTGACACACACTAAATGCAAATTCAGGTGAAATTAACCGAAAACACGGGTCTTACGGAATTTTATATATGCTTTGAACGCCGATAGGTAATAAACCGTATACGCGGGTTAAGACAGGTTTGGACTTCCATAGAAGAGTTTAGAGTTTATTTCAAACAAAACCAGAAGGTCATAGACCCAAGTGGTACATATAACATTATATGACATATATGGCGACAGTGTTTGATAGACAATGCAACATGCTAATGTAAATTTAATACATTCAAATACATATGATTACCCATATAAGCTGAAACTATAAATTTGATAGAGAATATAATTATAATGTATTGAAAAATTCCACAATTGACCTGTCTTGTTCGAAAGCGAAATCAACAAGACGTGTCTAGTGGATTACTATAAACAATAGACGACAGCAGTAATGGTAAAGGTTTGTGTTTCTCCTGAAAAATTTACAAAAACATTTGATAAAGAAATGTAATATAAATAAAGAAAATTTGGGTAGATACAAACATATACGTGCTTGCACCTACAAAACACATAACACAGAATACATACAATACCTCGAAAGCAGGCGTTAACAAATATCACTTGATGACTTATGCAGGTTATTCTCTGTTGTATAATACATTTGTTCTACCTCTAAAAGCCTTTTCTATGTAATTTCCAAGATTCTTTAAAATACGGTTTTATCAGAGGTAATCAGTTCTATAAATTTATACATATTTGGACGCCTCCAATAATAAGGTGGTATAAAGGTTTGTCTGAGATCAGTATATAAACTACATTCTAAAACGAAATGATACTCATCTTCTAAAACATTACATATGGTACATTTACGTTCATTTACAGGCGTACTAACTGGTCGACTCCATCTACCAGTTTCTATACACAGTCGATTAGAGGATAAACGTAATCATGATAAGCTGATGCGAAATTTTTTTAATGTTTACAATATCTAAATATGGCTGAAACTTAAAATTTGCAATATATCTGTAACAGAGTGCTCTGCTTGATTCATCCAGTCTACTATTCCAATTTTGTATAAACTGATCCTTTAATCTTTGTTTTACCGTAATTAAAAACAAATCACTATCACCAGTTGTTTGAAACAACCATGCGTCTTGGAAACCAAGCATACTTAATAAGTTTTTTAGCAATGAGCACCAATTTTTTCTATTTGGGTAATCTAACGTATCTTGGTACAACATATTATATACTTTTCTTATGTATTTTTCAACATTTGCATTTAATATTTTAATCCAAAATTTGATAATATTATAATATCTCGTATTTTGTAAAGACATTCTACCTAACTCGCCATAAACAAAATCGTTCTGCGTACTTCTTTTCACACTTAACAGGCGTTTGCAAAACTGTAAATGTACCCTTTCTACTGCTTTTCCGGGATGGAAGCCCCATACTTCACTGCCATAATTTAGAATAGGCAATATCAACTTGTCAAATAACTCTAGTTTATGTTTAACAGAAATATTGGTAAACTTATATAAATACTTGTTCATTTTAAATATTCCTTTCAAACTCTGGCCTGCTAAAGTATTTTGGGCGTCTGAAAAGGAACCACCGGTAGTAAATACAATACCAAGATAAACAAACTTCCTTACTATTTCTAATACATTATCACCATAATGAAAATTTATGTTTGATGGCAAACGACCCCCTTTCTTAAAAATCATAACTTTGGTTTTTGACGTGTTTATGGACAGTTTCCATGTGTTACAATACTCATATAACATATCTAAATTGACTTGTAGCTCTTCTTTACTATTTGCAAAAATAACTATATCATCGGCATACAATATCAAAACAAAAATAATATCAAACAGGGAATGCCACGTACCAAAAACGCAGCCTCCCCAAAACGAACCCCACAGCACCCAGAAGTGCACACCACCAACACACACACACACACACACACACACACACACACACACACACGCACACACACACGACACACACACACAATCATGTACACACACAAAAACATTTTAAACATGTCAACATCAATACCTTCAATACCATTGTTAATATACATGTCCTCAATATCATTTAAAAACATGGAAAAAAGAAAGGGAGATAAACATTCACCCTGTCTCACGCCCAACTGACACTCGAAGCTACTGCTTAACTGGTTTTGATGTTTAACTCTTGATTTCACACTGTCATACATCGATCGTATAATATTTAGAATATTTCCTCTAATACCTAACTTAATTAACTTTAACCATAAGTTATCGCGATTAACATAATCAAAAGCTTTACTGAAGTCAATAAAAGCACAAAATAATTGTTTACCATTGTTGATCATATGATTTATTAGTCCATGCAGAACAAAAATATTATCCGTAGTACCCATTTGTGACCTAAAACCTGCTTCAATATATACACTGTAATTTTCAGCCCATTCACAGAGGCGGTTATTTAAAACTCTAGTGAACAATTTACCTAATGTGCTAAGGAGAGTAATGCCTCTGTAATTACTCACGTCATTAATGCTACCTTTCTTGTGCAAGGGTACAACAAAGCCTTCAGACCAATAGTCAGGGAAATATCCCATTGCAAAAATTTTGTTAAATAGAGACAACAAGTATGGTAAGAGTGTATGTTTACCATGTATGAAGAATTCATTTAAGTACAAATCTGGTCCCCCACTTTTATTTGGTTTTAGCTGGTTAACAGACCTCAATAATTCATCATTTGTGAAAGGCATATTCAATTCTTCGAACATAATATTAAACTCATTATTTTCGTAACGTTCAATAAAATGCAATACATCTTCATCTGGAACATAAAAGGGGTCATCGGGATTATTCACCGATTTAAAATGTTTTTCAAAAATATCAATCGAAATATTAGTTTCTTTTACACCAGCACAATTTTTTAACATTTTCCAGTACAATCTTGCATTCTTTTGTTTCGTTTCTAACAATTTGTGTGTTTCATTTCTATCAAATTCATACTTAGCCTTGCGTATGCACCATTTGTACTGAGAACGTGTATTTACCATAGTTATTCTATTCGCTTCTGTCTTATCTGCCCTATACAAATTTAAAGCACTGTAAAACGAACATCGTTTTTCTTCACATTCTGGCGTGTACCATTTATTCATGGAATACATGTTGTTATTTGTAATGTTATCGCAGCTGTTATTTAGGTTACGTTTAAACAAAGGGGAGGCAATTCCATCAAAATTTGCTATTTACGCGTTCATATGACTGTTTATTCTGTATAATGCCTGAAGTTGGTCTGTTAAAACACAATGTAAAATCAATTAAACAGTGATCCGATAATATGTCTGGATCGTCAACATTAAAATAGTCTACATGTTGCAACAAATTTTGTGTGCTAATTACATAATCTACCACGCTTGAACCGCTATGTCCAACATAAGTATACCGACCAACATTCTGATCATTACCTTTACGACCATTTAAAATACGTAGACCAGTCTGCTTGCACAAATCTAACAAAAGCAAGCCATTACTGTTCAAGCGCCCTTTGTCTTGTGAAACACGATTCAAACAAGAGTCTTCACAATAATCTTGTGACAAAACATTAATATGTAAAACATTATCATCGACCACAAAATCTGGCCTATCTGATGTATGTGAGTTCATATCACCACAAAGAAGGAAGTTAAAGCCATTCTCATATTTTGAGTCTAAACTAACAATATTTTCTAATAATCTATCGTATGTGTGTGATTCAATTAACGCTTGTCTGCTGCTATTTTCTGGTATAAAATAGCATAAACATATAAATAAGTCATTTTGTAATCCTAATTTACTGCTTTCAATTTTTACACAAATAATGTCGTCGGCACTATGAAAAACTAGTGTGCCAGGAGAAATAAATTGGTTTCTAACATAAATAATAATTCCCCCAGAAGATCGCTTAGTAGATGCTTTGTTTTCAGTTCTATTTAAAACAAAATACTCAAAATTTTCAACGTGTAAGTTTGAATATTCATTTGCCCATGTTTCTGTTAACAAAACAATATCATGTGTTTTAAATATTCTATTTAATTCTGGAGATAACAGTTTGTTCGTCCGTTTGCTTGATATACCCTGAATGTTCTTTAATGCGCAACGTAGCGAGACCTTCTCGTCGCTGACCTTATGTCCTACATTTGGAGCAGTGGGTGAAAACCCGTCTTTCTGTTCACTCCGGTCTGATTGTTGACCACACTCTGCTTGCGACACGACATCTGACTATTTATAGAATCAGGTAAAACCCGATTTTCACTGTGCTCATGGGACGACTGTCTATTTAAAGCATCGGGTAAAACCCGAGTTTTTTTGCGAGATGTGCTTGAACTGTTCTGTCTCTTGTACGGTATGGCAGATTTAGAACGTTTTTCAGACCGTGACGAAGCACGAACATATCGTGCACGTCCCCTCGTCGGTGAACTTACACTTGTTTGTTTTGACTCCATATTACCTGTGTCAATGGATTTCACAAGAGTTTCTTCATAGTCACAGTTCTGGATTTCGCGACTTGGGGTGCTTTTATTCTGCTGAGGAGCAACTTCCGCTGTCGAAGCTTGATTAACAAAGTTGTCCTCGGCATGTGTTACAGTTTGAAAGTGCGGACATTGAGATAAGTCTGTATTATAGAAGTGACAGTTACCGTATGGAACACGTTTTGTCTGTATGAATTTAAAGGCTATGCCGACAGCTCCTGCATGTTGAAAACTCAGACGTCCGAGGCAAATGCTGACACTTTTAGACCACCTTGAAAATGACCTTGGACACAATTTTACCAGGTTTGAAAATTTTCATTTTACCAACGTTCGCGTACAGGCCCCTGTGGGATAGTGTTTTGAGCGCGTGCAAATATTTTTTCACAGACATAAAGCAGACATGTCGTACTCAAACCTAGGTATATTGACATCTTATGAGAACGCTTAAACTTGACATCTCGTTAGCAAAAAAAAAAAAAATCCATGCGCAGGTTAGCAGACAGGGTGACCCCTGCGCGTGACCTCTGTATGTGGGCCAATGGAAATTTTACTTTCATGTTACAGCTAAATATATTTGCTTCGTATACAACACGCGCAGTAAACCGAAAGTAGCAAAACGTGATGAACAGTGTTTACAAAAACACATGCATGTCTGTCGAGTGTGTAACAAAATATGCCGGTGTGCAAAGGATATGTCAACACATGTACTAATTTGTACGGATCCAAACGTTGTGGAAGGATCTTTTATATCGCATTGTAGCGTGGTTTATTCCATTTTTTTCCGTTACAGAAAACGGGATACGCATATATTTTAATCATTTCTGTCTGCAATACTACAATAACAAAAAACTTTGCAACACTCGTCTATTTTACGTTCCAGTATTTATGGACCCTTGTTTAAAAGTGTAGTTCTGTTAAGCACTGTAACGAATATTTACGTGGTTTGGCTTACTGTCGAAACGCCTGTAACGTAAACATGCGTAAAAAGAAAACAATCAATAAAGATCAATAAATCTAAGGAAAATCAATATAATTGATTAGTTTTAATATGTTATACTGATGTTCTAGATATTGGCTTTTGAAAAGAATCTCGAAAATGAAAACATTTAAATTTGCTGAAAGTGATCATACTCAATTTTGAAATTTCAAGTAATTCTTATTTCTGCAAAAAAATAGCAAATTTACGTTTGTATTGATTTTATTGATTTGCAGTCAATACATATTAGGACTCCTGAAAATTGAATCTTTAAAAAATATAAATAGAAATGCCTATATATCCCGGAAATCGATTCGACTGTAAAGTAACTTAAATAAAACTATTCAAATTAAGTGCTTCGATTTGGCGATTTCTAAAAAAAAATTGTTTTCAGGGTTCCTACGCTAAAATGGGGTCAAGTTTTGAGGAGAGAACATTTTATCCCGTTCAAATGCGTTATAGGCGTTAACTGTAAAGATTGGTCAGTTTTTTTTTAACCATAACACTTTCATACACTTTCATTTGAAATAAATTCGAAAACTGCAACCAGAAATAATGTTTGATGAAGCGGCCGTCTATTTTGTTTGTTTAGATCATAAGCGGCATAGATTCAAAACAATACCTGCATTCGACGCCGCAATGAGGCGGCGTCAAATTTTTGGGATGCAAAAAAGATTTGATCCATGGACGCGTATCTATGAATAGCTTCGTCAACAAATAAAATTAAACACGTTATTTGTTCCACATACGACGACTCTGGGGCACGCATTTTGGTTTCTACACAAACTTAGATACGTAAATCAACACGTTGTCCCAGACTAAACTCAATGAAAAATACAATAGAATAAGAACATTAAAATGACAAGATGAAATTCACACGGAATGCATTTTTCAAAGAGAAAAAATGTAAATTATTGCTTACACCTAAATAAATTCAATGACTGGTATAACTACTAGATACATGTAAGACTGAAAATTTAATGGTTACAATATGGAATATATTGTACATCATTATTGCAAAACACAGTTTTATACATGTTTACAATGTAATGTACATATCTTTTTTAATTTCATCGCTCTTACCTGTATAGAAAATTACATGCCGCATAACGCTGCGATACGCGGCATCACGCGGCCGGACTCGTTGTCGCTTTTGTATGCGCTTGATTGCTAATTTGTCTTTCAGATGCGGCAATTGAATGCCGCATACAAAATGCGATGCCGCGTCACGCGTTTGATTTCTCGCCGCATCTCCATGCTTTCAGACTCTTATTTACATGCCGCATGGACGCATATGCGCGGAGTTTCGCCTGTGCTATACTGTATCCAATCACTTAACTGAGGCCCATCAAAATGGAAACGATCTTTGGCGGCGTCTTTTATGTTTGCATTGCTGTCTCGTCTTGTCTTGTATATTGCATGTTTAACCATATAACTTTCGCACATCGCTAGACGTGTTTGTATTACAATCACAAATTAAAATAATGACAAGTTAAATTGTTAATTGAAGGAATCAAATAGCGATGATTTATGACTTTATGTATGAGGTGATGTCTGCAATTTATTTTTGAGCATCTATATAAAACATGAAATATACAGCATTTACAATGTACCTTAGCTGTCATCACTGCCCAAAATATATTTTTTTAAATCAAGCATTTTTGGCATCGATGTTGAAGTACATAACTATGCAATCAATGAAAATTTGACTCTCATTTGAAGTGTCTGAATACATTTATGTTTGATACTAAATTGGAGAGACTGGATCAAAATACACGTTTCACTCAAATTTGACACGAATGTGGGGTTGTGTCGATTACAATACTAAATTGGAGTAACTGGATCAAAGTTTTACATTAACTTTGAGAGACTGGTACAAACTACATGTACGATGCTAAATTGAAGACACTGAATGCAGATACTAATTTGGCTCTGAATTAAAGAAACTGAATGTAAAAACCATTTCACTACATTTGGGTTACTGAATGTAAATACATGTACATGTTTGGTACTTAAGTGGAGAGACTGAACCAAAATACATGTTTCACATTAAAATGGAGTGATTGCAGGTAGATACATGTTTAGCACTAAATTTTAGTCAATGGATGAAAATGCATATTTGACTCTTAACTGGAGTGACTGGATAAAGATACATGTTTTACGTTACATTGGAGTGGCTGGACACAAATATTGACGACATCACATGTACTGATTGAGACAGTAAGAAGTTTAAAAATATACGCGATACATACATAATTAAGTCACGACACTGTGTCAGTCTGCTGGATGGATTTTAAATGATCGTTCATGTTATATATGTCACCTGCATATATATCTTATGCCACACTCACGACTTGCCGGATAATGTTTACGGACGTCCGACGGAGAGCAAACTTTTCAATCCGTTCGTCTCCGTTCGCGTGTGTGTATTGTCCTTTTCTTGTTCGGTGAATGCGTTGGTTGTCAGACGAGGTCTGTTTTATCCGGTTGAAAGTTCTGTGCATGCAAAAAACTTGAAACGGACACAACCATTCGTTAACTGTACGGTTGTTGTGCGTTAATCATGCGTTTAGTTCTGAGTTCGTGCGTTCCGTTTCCTGCACTTGTTCAATCGCCTCTATTGATGTCCGGTTGACATGAATCGGATGGGCTACTACCTTACATGCAACGTTTGAACCGGATATGTGCCTGACTTAACACGTATGATCAGCGTGCCATTACCTGACAAGACTTGTGGAATTGATGAAAAACTGATGTGAATCGGGGGTCTACAGGATAAAAACTGACGAAATCAGGATAAGTACAGTATAACTACCATACAGGTAGCGGGCCTTCAACGAATCCGAAACGAACAGTGATTAACACTTTCTTGGGTATTAAAAACATTGCTTCCTTATTCAACTATTAAAATTTCCCTCTTGCATACTTTGGGCGAGGACATTGAGACACATAAAACATATGTATATCTATAGGCATGTTCAAAATAGAAGGAAAAGGAAAATGAGGCAGCGGAAATGGTGGCCTAGGGCCTGGCTTGGCCCTTAGAGGCGGCGACAATTTTGTTCGTCACGTGACCTGTCGTACCTGGTTTTTCTCAAGTATTGTGCGGTGATTGTTTTATCCGCTCCATATCAAATGCTCTTCCGTTCGTGAGAGTCTCGAGCCGCAACGGAGACAATTTTCACGACCGGGTAATTTTATTTCGCAAAGTTGCTATCCGTCAGACATCCTTTCTATCAAACAAGGTGTGACTGTGACATTAAGCAAAGGTTGACGTTTTACAAAAGTTCACATACTTTTCAGTCCATTCAACTGTAAGAAAACCATATGTCTTTAATGCGAAGTTTCCAGTTATATGTATCGATGAAGTCAGAGCTTCTGTGTTCTTTTTGAAATCTGTTATGAACCGTAGATTGTTACTTTCTTTGTGATACTGTACGAGCATGTATGCACTAAGGCAAAGAGCGAATATGTACATACTCTTTAGTTTTGTAAGGTATATGATTATTTTTATTGATATTCCTATACGCTGAAGCACAATATAGAGAGGCAGGGCGGACGAGAATTCTTAAAAGAACGGTACACATGAATGCTTGAATATGCCGAAAAAATATAACGGGCTTCTTTATGGTGGGTTCATTGCTAGAATATAGCCGCAAAGCGATGAGAAACAATAAGTACGCTTTTATGCAGCTATACTACTTCAAAAGGGTGTATTAAAAATAACGTCATCCACAAAGAAAGAAAACGTCCGTGATGCATGTGTTTTTATCCGTTCGCGCGTCGCTGATGTTATCTACAGTAGTCAATAAGATATCACGTGTGTATTCCTACATTCATGTTTCCTTTGTCCGATATATTCAGCGAATATATGCAAACCCTACCACCTCCCTACAAACCATCAATCAAAGTATCCATGTTTTGTATCCTATTCTTGTTTAGATTAGATTCTTGTTAAGTTACCATTCTAGACATATTTGTACTAACAAGATATTGGAAAAAAGGTTACACTATGTACTTTGAATGTATAATTATAGTATATATGATTATAGTTTATATAAAGCCTATTCTCAATTCAAGAATGTAACGGTTCTCTCTTTCCTAATACAAACTTCATATGAGCATTTAGTCACGGCACTGACAATATATAAATATCATATGGCAGCAAGTGTGACATTGATATTGTCAACCCGAGAGCAGAATGTCACCCGAGGCGTAAGCAAAATTAGGTACATACAAACGTTTTAAAATGATTTTAATTCATTTAATTAAACAAGTTTAACTAGGTATAAAAATAGCATATATATCAGGAAGAACAAAATTCCACTGTTAACAATGCTAATAAAATTCCTTTGAAAACTGATTTTTTTATTTTACTTGACTGTTCATTTTCCAACAATGGAAATGTGTTTGTGTATACATAGAGTAGAGACGTCACTGTGGTATGTGTTTAAGGGAGGCAAGCATGTCATGATTTAGCTCAAATATTGAAGCAGTTATTTGCCCTTATATGTCATTTAAAATATCACTGCGGTCACATGACCTGACAGTCAATTTTCGCTTGGTCACGTGTCAAAAAGTTTAAAAATGTCTCTGATAGTTAAAATATATGTTTTTCGGGTAATTGGATTTTACCATTGTAGACAAAAATGAGATATAATAACATGAATTAACATTTTATCATTACATTATGTTGTTAAGATTATACGTAGCACACCTTAAATATTTAATAAATTCGTAATGAAAATTTAACGTAAAATTACTTTCTGATTTAAGCTCAAACGCTAGCCAAAGCTTTCAAGGTCAATCGTTTTAATTTGAATACCATTTTCTAAAAAGCCGTTTATATCAAAAAGCGAAAAGCTAACTAACAACGTTTGACAACTTAGGCAAAACAATCTACAAGTAAGGCCAGTCGTAATCGTAAAACAAAAAGAATCTGTTTTGCATGGTATATCGTAAAGTGATATTACCTTATATCGAAGATATGTTGTCTTCTAATCTGAATCTACGTTATCTTACCGCGAAAGAAACTAAAATAGTTAGATATTAAACTCTTTTAATTCAAAACGAAATGTTTAATCTTTTCTAAGCTGTAATTACACAGTGTACGAATTCAGACTGTATCTGACCGGAAGTCGCCACCGAATATACATACAGTAACGGGTTTTTTTCTACACATGTACTTTGTTTTCGAGGTATTCAGCAGGAATTGGTACAAAATAGTAAGTTTGATTTATCTTCTTACATCTTAGTTTTTTTTATTTAATGTTGGTGTTACTAGGTTATATTCAAAAGATCTATAAGTATTTGGGAAAAGAAATCAAAACTTTGTGGCAACTTAGAGCATTCACCGTAAAAAAGGTTAATTCTTGAAGAATATGAAAAGTTCTTTGCTTCACAAGTGTTGTTTATAGCTAGATAATTCATTCATGTAATGGAAACAGCCTTTCTTACTGGTAAAACCAGGAATGTGTCAAAATACTGTCAGTATTTACATGTATCCAAACAATGCACTGCATGCATATTCGCAAACACAAAATTATTTACTTTATGAAAATCGTAAAACCACTGTACAATAATTGCACTGAATGCAGAAAATATAATGTAAATTTAAAAGCGCGATTCTTGCTTCCGTTTCCAAATTTTCTTTCAAAGTTATTAAATTGTTTTAGGCACGGACCGGTTGGCCTACCAATGACTATATCTCTTCTCTTGAGGGAGTAAGAAACGCAATGGACTGAAGAGTACCGGAATAAATGGAAACTGCTTACGAAATAATCTTTTTGAAACTTTTTTTTTTATAACTTGAAATTGTTAGCATGTACAGGGATTGTCATGAAACATCATTTACATTCTTGCATATCGGATCTGCATTTCCAGTAATTGTGCCCATGCCGGAAAAACCTGTCTGGCAGACGACTCTCTGAACTACTGGTGACATAACATTATAAACATTGCGACGTCATTTTTATAAATACAACGTCGGAATATCGCTTGTTGTTGTATGATAATTCATCATTTTCATTAGTTTGCATTGAGAAATCTTTTATAAAGTTCAAGACGGTATGCAAGAAAAAGTTTCTGTCATGAGACATTTGGCTAACATGGAAATTGTCGTCACCCCTCTCGTTCTCATGACAGAAACTATAATTATGGAATGGGTCTGTTGGTAGCGATACTTGCGAATTATCAAATACATTATTGTTGATTTACTTATCTAAAATATCTGATTTTTAATTTTATTATGATAAACTCTCTTTAAAAGATTTATATCTCCTTCCTTCTTTACAACATGAAGTCTAGATATATTCAAAAATTAACTTTGAAGTGCATATACTGCTTAAGTTATTGTAATTACATTTTTGTATACCATAGGAATAACTGTTTTGTAATTTTGATATTTGCGACTGTATACATGTATACGGTTTTTAATGGTCGCAAATATTTTTGAGTTTTAGTGAATGAAATCACTGAGTCATCACATATCATCTTCTGTCGTGGTCTGAGGTCAAACTACAATAATAGCACTGCAAGTCAGCCATGGCTATCTGAAATAACAGAAAATTTAAAATAAATATATTTGCGAACAGGCATACAGTGATTTTGTAACAGTTTGCGATTTGCATACAGTGTCTTGGCGAATATGCATACAGTCAAATCGATACATGTACCAAAAAAGGGGTATTTTCTTCAAAAGAACCGCAATAAACAACAATATTGGAACTTATATCCGGCTAAGACATTCTTCTAAGACATATTTCCAGAAATAAAGTGTTATCTATGTATAAAATAAATTCGGAATACTTACAGTACTATTCCTATTATTGCTGAAAACCTTAAAATAAAGATACAGTCTGAGTTCGTACACTGTGAATTAGTATCATTGTTTTCTTAAAGAATTACATATCAAAATGATGTACTGACATTTGACATCAAACAGTTATAATGAAGTCAATATTTTTCGATCGTCTAACAAATTCTAGGAGAAGAGTTCTTTCTTGATATCTGACGAGTTATAAATAGAATAAAAAGTACGTACACTGGGCAAGATAGTCTACGATCTATTAGAACACGTTCGTCTTAACAAATCTAAAAACATATCCGTCCAATGGTTATTATTTATCACAAACGTTACCCATGAACATACAGATTCCGCATACATTATTATAATACTAGGCAACAAACAACCAATACATTTTCAATGTATAATACAAATGTGTACTTTAATAATCTGGGTTCAACAAGACACACGTTTAAAGAGAGTGTTAGCACGTGACCTACAGGAATAAAGACACATAGAAAAAATATGTTCACATATAGATGCCTGAAATTCGTATAACTTGAATACTTGAGCATTTTATATGGCCCATGCGACATAAAAGTAAGATAGGTGGTGTTACTGTTTTATATCTCCTGCTGTAATCGCTTCAAGTGAATCTATTTTATTCTTTACTCTTTATCATATTGAGCTTTAGATGGATGGATGGATGGATGGATGGATTTGTGGGTGGATGGATGGATATTTTTTTATCTTTTATATATATCACAGATGCAAAACCATGGTTAAAACAAACATGATGCATACATATACTGATAATTAGATGTATATACACGTTTATAAACAATGATATGCACATCAATACCAAGGATAACACAAAAAGGGAAAAGAGATTTTCCCTGATTTCCAATGTGATCCTTATCATTGATGGCACACCACGGAAAGGCACGACTATTTACTTCAAATGAATCAATGGCTTTAATTGCGAAAACTTCCAGAAATTGAGTGAAATCCTTCCACTAATTAAAATGTCTTCGATATGCATGTATTTGTTCTGAGTCATGTTTTTAATGATTTCCAATCACTGCACCATTACTTTCAATAATCATGTAATAAAACTATTTTATTTTACGTAAAATAATAAACAGGAGCTTATGAAGGTTAACTATGACCTAATATCTTCTTTGTAGTCCCAAATATGGCAATCATCAAAATCGTAATCAAATTAAAAATGTTACAATTACATAGATACTGTCATTCTCAGTTAGGCTAGGCCAATAAAGGGGGTTGAAGAGCTGGACTGATGCTGGGCGGAAATAATTCAGCACCTCCACTGTGATTAAGATGCAATTAAGAATGATAAAAAGTAAAGTATGAATAATAACATTGTGTCACACTTAGCAAAATTACTTTAGCCAGTAATCACTTCTTTATAGCCACACTCCTGGTCACCTATTTTAAGCTGGAACTCAGTGCAAATATTCATCCATAACAAGGGATCCTGTATACAACATTAATACTCAAAACATTTTAATGTCAACAACACATTTGAGACATAAACCGGTACCACGCAAGGCTATCAGTAGGCCTTCCATCAGAAAAAAGTAACATAGAGCAAGTTGCTTAAAGTTCTTTCTTCTTCGCTTTTTAGACTGTACTATAGTCTCGGTCAGCCCTGGGTTTTTCTACGGACAGAGTCCGTACATTACTATATTGATCCTGTCCCGGATGAACTTGCCAATACTTCCCAGAGAGGCAGATTGAAAAGACTGATGGGTCACTAGGGTTAAGATCAAGGTCACTGTTACTAAAAATAGAAAAATGGTTTCCGCTCAATAACTCAAGTTAGGAGTGATTTATTGCAATGAAACTCGGTGTGTAGGTAGCTTGCGTAGAGAAAAGGCTTGGGATTGCATTTAGGATCATAAGGGTCAAGGTCAAGGGCACTGTTACTCCCATTACTCTTCTGAATGTCGACTATAAAATAATAGCAAAAAGAATTTCCGACAGACTAAAACCACTTCTACCCTCTTTCATACACCAATATCAAAAAGGATATATAGATGGGAGAAACATAAATGAGGAAAATAGGTTAATTCAAGACATAGTTGAGTATACAGATAAAGAACTAAATGAAGGTATCATTATTTGTTTTAGACCAGACTAAAGCGTTCGACAGATGTGAGTGGCAGTGGATTAATTTATGTCTTGATAAGTTTGGATTTGGGAAGAAATTCAGGGGTTGGGTCAGTGTGTTGTTAAAGCATTCAAAAACTGCAATCCAAACGAATGGTTTTGTTTCAGGGTCATTAGGGTCAAGGTCAAGGTCAATGTTACTAAAAACACATTTTTTATTTATTTTTTAACTTTTAAATTGTTTTAAGCAAATTAATTTTAACAATAAATATTAACAACAATAAAACAACAATATTGTATAAATTTGGGTCAATGTCACTAGGGTCATGGTCAAGGTCACTGTAACTTTTTAGATTGTTTTAAGCAAAATAATGTTTTTTGGGCAAAGATCACTAGGGTCAAAAAAAAAAAAAAATCAAACAGGGAATGCCACGTACCAAAAACGCAGCCTCCCCGAAACGAGCCCACAGCACCCAGAAGTGCACACCACCAACACACACACACACACACACACACACACACACACACACACACACACACACACACACACACACACACACACACACACACACACACACACACACACACACACACACACACACACACACACACACACACACACACACACACACACACACACACACACACACACACACACACAAACATACAAAGCAAACACAAGAGGACAAAACGAACAATTAAAGGAACACAGTGGGGCACCGCCTTGGAACGGTCAGTGGCTAAAACACCACTGGGGAGCTTAAACCGGTTTATGGTGCGCACCCAACCTCACTCTTACCCCCACCATGTTCCAAAGTCACAGGACAGTGTAAATAAAAGTAATCCCTGCTAGGTGAATCTCTAACACACGCAATGGAAACAAAAGGCATGGTATGTAAAACACAAAAATGCTCGTGTATAAATATATAAAAAGCAAACCTTGAGAACCAAAAAACGTATGTACTCAATGCCTTTGCAGAAGGCAGAGCACCAAGGTCACTGTTACTAAAATTGATTATTATTTTTTTTAGTTTGTAGACTGTTTTAAGCAAAAAACATTTTTTGGGTTCAAGGTCACTAGGGTGAAGGTCAGGGTCAATTTAAACACGATAGTTTACATATTTCTTAAAAGTTCGTATCCGATTGACGTTATAACGAGTAAGTTTTTAAAAGTAATTGCATGATCTTGTTTTCTGTCTTATCATAAACTAAAACATGTTGAAACTACGCAAAATCCATTATTTCGTTATTCTAATATGCATATGGTATATGGTATATTTCTATAGTCAGTTCGAGTGCTTAGATCAGATCAATGCACTCGGAAAAGTAGGTGGAGTTTCGGACAGCTTCTTCCGACTTTTCTAATTTACTCCCGCGAAGAAAATTAATTCAGAAATAGACATAATATCTGTGTAAATACATCAGTCGCATTAAATAGTCATCAAAAACCTAAATATGATTTTTGACTGCGACAGTTGAGCCTTAGAATACCTTCATCGTGCTTTCCTTTAAAATGGCTAAATAATTCAAGATAACCATCATGCATTTTTGTTGAGTCCGGGAGACAAAACAATGAATACAAACGTTTACGACATCACACTGACGTCATAACTCCAAGTGAAAACGTTGCACAGTTCTGTTTAGCGGTAGGCATTTAAATCGATTGTCTTCTTTGTAAGGATCTGAATCGGAAGTTTTCTGTATATGTGTCACATTCAGGTATTTTATATACTTTATGTATTAGATGATTAAACTAAAATAGGTTTGTATAAAATAGCGAAATAGAGGAGTGAATTCCAACAGCCACTATTTATGCCACTTTACACATTACCGTCAAACTGAAAAAAGGTTCGTAGTAGATACGATAGTTTTTATGAAGTCGGCTTATTATAATCGAAATAATCTGTGGCTTGGATTGCTTTATCGAAATTAAAGCATTTTCTGTCGTTAATACTTCATCATGATACAGTTTTTCCAACCAACTTGGAAAAGAGTTAATATAACTTTTAGCTTCATTTTCATACGAAATTTTAACATAGACGCAAAAAGTAACAGGTAGTTGTTTTATGGTAAAGAATGACAACTACGTATTTTTTCTAGATATACTTTAATGAGCGTGCGATATACAACTGAATCACTAAAACAGTTTAGCACAAGCAGCGGGAAAATATATATTAACGCATGCTCAGTTTACATGGTATACATGACATAATGACACAGTAGTCTGTTCTGGTATACTTGATTGTATTGCTGTTCTTTCAAGCCCAGAATGTTGAGAAATTCATTTTAATCATTTTTTTATTATTTCATTGAAGTGGAAACCGTTTAATGAAGTTAATGAAATTGCTAGTTTAAAAATAGCCATTTTTCTGAGAACAATATATACCCAGCAAAAAAGAAGAAATGTAAATGCTGATGTCCGCGTGATTGTTTCTTTATTAGCCATTAAACTACTATTGGTTTATAATTTCAAAGAGTCGAAACATTGTACGAGTTTTTGATGTGTTTAAGCTTGAAAACAACCCGTTCATATAATACTTCGTAATAATTTTCCCTGAGCTATCTATTCAGCTCGCTCTGGTTAATATACGTTCCATGAAAATGAATAATTAAATTTGAACAGAAATCGCTTTAATATAACCGCTTATCCGATGCCAACCGTTCATTTAGGACACTTACTAGCAGTAAATGATACCTGTTGAGGCTATATCCATTATCAAGCATGATGTTTCGAACAGTGTGAATAAGTAATTAAAATGAAGCCAATTCTTTTCTTTTAATTCAATGGCTACATTGTATTAGATCGTGAAATGGAAATACACATTCTTTGCGATGGAAATGCGAAACTGTTGATATCAACCGTGATTCATATTTGATTTTTTTAGTTATAGTGCATTTATTTTGATTGCCGTGGACGCATTGAACCTAAAATGTATCGTTCCTGCCAATTGCATTGCGCATACAGACATTTACGACAAAAAGGCGAACACTGTTTAGATTAATGTTTAGAACTGGGGTGTTAACGTGAACGAGAAACATTTTGCTACAAACACGCTTGGCGAAAGTAAGTGTGTAGAAAGGAAACTATTACAATGTATAGTCGCATTCCGTTTTCAATTTTAATAACAACATGTTCTATCGCTACTGTATTAATATGTTTGCATCCACAAATTTATGGTTCATTAAGCGGAGTTAACGACAACACACAAACACCTGTAGACTACATGTCAGATCTGAACAAAGCTAGAGTTGCACCAGACCATAAAAAGCTGATCGAACTTTTGAGAAACTATTATATACAACCTCCCGCTAAAGTTCCATACAATATTTCACTACCAACAAGGCTAAATCCATCACCAGGTCAGACTCAGTTTGTGGACAATTTGCTGAACAGTAAGGTAAGTGTACGGTTGTCCAGCAAATAAAATTATAAGATATCATTCCTTGAAATAAAGTTTTGTGTAGAATCCATAAAGTTCTATGCACATACAAAGTACTTATATATAATTATTTCAGTAAAAATAACTTCAATCTGAAACAGAATACAGATGTTGTACCTGAGAGTTCAATGCATCCGTTCTATGACAAAGAAGCTTTCATGTCTCTGCAAGCTCTTTACTGTATACAATGTAACTGAATTTCTTAATTTCTCCCTCATTCAAAACACCCAGAATCACCATTCCTGTATCTCGAAATACATGTACCCTGATTTTGATATGTGTTTGCTAAGTTATAATTGGCAGTCTAACATTTTCCTAGTTGTGCTTACCGTTCGAATTTGAAAATAATCGTGTATGCATGTACAGGTAATATACATACTATTTTTGAAATCTGTTTCCGTAAGTGTAGCTATGACTAATACATTTATAGCATTTTGATATCCTGATGCAGTAGTGTGTGTTGCTATTTTATTTTCTAATTTCCGTGATATTGACAACCATTAATTTTGTGAATTGCTTGATTGATTGTGTCAAAAGTTCGCGATGTCTCTAGACGTGGATTATACCATCAGTTTAGCGAATGTTATTATCAGAATCGTCTAGTGTACACCAGCTTCGGTCGAACGGGAATATAAGCGAAGTAGTGGATAGTCATTTGCACAAAAAATCGCCTACGAAAGTAAGATAAGGAATGGGTTAACACCACTCTTCAATTTGTAGCTTGTTATACATTAGTAGTGATTTTTAGCTTACAATATATTCATGTGATTGCTAAATGTAGCGTTAATGGTTGCATACATTGCATACATTGCCTAGACATGTATTAACTAACAATATCACCAGTTTTTCATGTGTACTGAATTTACTTCGTCTTGATGCCAGGCAACATTTGAATATTGGTTTCATCAATTATATTCATACATTTTAAAATGTTCATTTAAGATAAAAGTGGTAACATGTGGAACATTTTTGCTCATGATACAAAAACGTAAGAAGCTGTTTCTTGATAGGATAAAAAAATTGACTTGGGACTTGACACTTACTTATCAAGTTAAGACACTTTTCTAACACCCGCTGTGATACTGTTGTTTCACAGTTTTCTTGTTCTTAATAACTGTACCTAAATAAATGAGCTATGTTTTGTTGACAGGGGTACTTGGTACGCGAAGTATTGATAGGGCCTCAAGCTAGTCAGCCCTGCCTTTTTGTTTACAACTACTTTGATTTAAGCTTTCAAAATATATCATTTTAAAATGCACATGTAAAGGCACTAAATAGTTCAAATGCTTTTAATAATCAATATGTTTAATTCAAAACTATATTTAAAAAATCTAATAAAATGTAGTGTGCGTGATCATCATACCATACACTGCCAAAAATGGTTGTTGAAGCCATTTTATTGCTTAAAAGTAATTGGTGCACAAGTATAGAATAGATAAAACTAATGTATATTAACAAATATTTACCAATTTAACATCAACTAAAATAAAAACTCTCATTCCAGCGGGACGGGTTTTTCGTGGATTGCGGAGCTTATGATGGAGAGCATCTGTCAAATACTTTGTTCCTCGAACGATTTCGAAACTGGACTGGTATACTTATTGAACCTAATCCTGAGACTTTTGCAAGATTAAAAGAGAAGAAAAGGAAAGCCTATACACTGAATGCTTGTCTAAGCATACATTCATACCCCACTTCAGTAAGTATTTAAATAAATGTATTTTATGGCCATTGGAGTCAGGGTCGAATTTAAAGACTTTTGATGGCAGTCTTTGTTCGCAGTCCACACATATACGTCTTACGTATATCTACTTTATACATTATCGTTTCAAACATTTCTCTTCAGGTACATGATAAATTAAAAGGAAACCACACTATAACATTGCAAGTGTACTTATTATGCATGCATATATTTATTTCAGTACAAGTTTCAAGGATTACACAATAAAGAGAGCAAATTCCTATTTCCATTGCGGTCCTTAAGAAGGTAATATGGGTACCAGACCATAGCTTTTATTACAAATATACCTCTTGATTCTTGTACATGTCCTGTATATAGCACCGATACACATGAGACTACTTCTGGGTTTCTAGCCAGTTAGTCTCTAGATGGGCGGGTAACACTAAAAGGCGTTTCTGAAATTTCCAGTGCCCCGTTTTATAACCAAACGTTCAGTACGGCGTTTATGCGAGAAATATGCAACGAGGCATCAAGAAACCATTAACGTAGTTCAGGTAGGGTATGAAGAATTCCGCCAAATTATTATCAAAAGTGTACTTTGTCGCACATAATATTAGTTGAAGTGGTCTGAAACTTTGTAATCATTTTTATCAGAAAAACATGATTGTTTAAATGTATTCTTTTGCTAGTATTTATTCCCTTAGTGATTGCCTTACGGTGTATTTATAGCATCTTCCTTGAATGTCATAAGATGAGATATGCGACCTGTAACGCCGCTGTATCTTGATAAGCGGACATATTTGTAACTTGTATCTGTTTATAACAAAAGTTTCGTCTTAAGGGTAATGATTGCCTTCTGGAATTTTGAAATACCGAGTTAAAGTTATTGTCTCTGCTGTGCTGTTTGACTTATCTAAATATATTTGTTTTATTGTAAAACATAAATGAAAAAATATTGGTATTTGTATGCAGGCTAATTAAATTTTGACTAGCCTTATATTTTCTGTGTGGGTAATTGAAATAACACAGCATTGTTATAATTAAATGTTGATAGTTATTAAGTCAAAATAAAGATATAAATCGAATCAAATCGAAACTACAGTAGATTAAAACGACGTGCTTTGTAACATGCAAACTGAATTAAGGAGA
Source organism: Saxidomus purpurata (assembly GCA_022818135.1). NCBI lineage: Eukaryota > Metazoa > Mollusca > Bivalvia > Venerida > Veneridae > Saxidomus > Saxidomus purpurata. The sequence continues at coordinate 51,651,017 of JAFMSR010000011.1, forward strand.
AAATGAGAAACGTCTAACGTAACAGTGCAATTTGAAATGCCAAAGGCATAATGTAATATTCGCTTCAAAACTGTTAAACTGAACATTCGTAAACACTGTCAAGTTAGTTATTTTTTATATTTTCAGGAGACATTTTTCACCGAGAAGATGCCGGTCTTGGGAAGAATAGTCAAACCTTCTCGCAACATAAGGTATAACACAGGACACTATATAAAAGCTCAATGTTTCCCATTATATACAGTTTTGCTTGCGCTGAACCAGCTTTACGTGGACTATTTCAGCTTGGACGTAGAAGGAGCTGAACTAGGTGTGCTTGAGACCATCCCATGGGATAAAATTCAAATTCTGACTTTTTCTATAGAACACAATAAGTGGAGAGGTGGCAAACAAAATTTAAAATCCTATATGAGCGATAAGGGTTACGATTTCATGACAGACATTAAGATAGGCGTTGCCCCTGATTTAATTTTTATGAAAAGAAATCAATCTTATATCAAACACGGAGATATAAAAGTGATACGAGATCAAATATGAAAGTAACGATGATGATAATGACCGTGATAATCCATGATAAGAAGACGATATATAATACACTATGCTAAACATATCATACATCGAGGATAACATAAAACAGATAAAAGTTTCCCTTATTTCCATTATTATTAATGATTATTTTTGTAATCTTGTAAGAAAGAAAGAGTAGTGTGTCCATATTCAGTAACCATTATACCAATTTCACATAATTTTGACAATAATGTGTTAACACTACGTCGTCGGAACCAACGGTAAATTCCTGTCGCTTCTCTCTGGTCATATATTCAATGGGTAATGGATAGCCTGGGTAACCGAGGATGTAGACACTGTAAATTTACAATAACAATACATTTAGTCTTTAAATTCCACCATCAACTGAGCCTGCCCAAATGGTCGTTATGTATATAACAAAGTTTGAACATCTTAATCAAGAAAAGGTAAATGGGATAGAATTCAAAGCAAAATGCGAATTTTATGAATTGGGCATTAATTTCACTCTGATAAACTTTGTCGTTTTACGTTTTTTAATATAATGGCAAAGAATGATTTACTTTTACCGTCTAGATTTTTTAAATAACCAGATCTGAAATCAGCTAGTTCCATACTTTAATACCTAGTTTTTATTTTACATAGCCATTTTCCTTATTAAAGTCTGTCCCATCCAACTGTGGTGCCTCAACTCTTACCTTGATTGAAGAAACCAGACAAAAATATTGTAGACAAGAGCTGTCCCTCACAAGTGACAAATGCGCCCGAAAGAGGTGCCTCAGTCTGTGTCCTCTCCATGTACTCAATAAATGTGCTATGTCATTTTAAAATCCTTCCATGCATGACAGAGTAACCTTGCATACAGTATTCCATTACTTTAAACACTAAGTGTGACCTTGACCTTTGAGGTAGGGACTTGGGTCTTGCACGCAACACATCCGCTTGATGTGCTAGACATTTGTGCAAAGTTATTTTAAAATCCTTCGAAGCATGATAAAGTTATAGTCCGGACACAAAATATTACATTCCATTACATATAAACTCTAAGTGTGACCTTGACCTTTGTGGTAGGGATGTTGGTCTTGCACGCGACACGTCGTCTTGATGTGCTAGACATGTGTGCCAAATTATTTTAAAATCCTTCAATGCATGACAAAGTTACAGTCCGGACACGAATGTGTGCATATATGCATATATAGAGGAATCCATTACCTTCAAACTCTAAGTATGACCTTGACCTTTGAGCTAGGGACAAGGGTCTTGCACGCAACACGTCTTCTTGATGTGCTAGACATGTGTGCCAAGTTAATTTTAAATCCTTCAATGCATAACAAAGTTAAAGTCCGGACACGAATGTGTGTATATATGCATATATAGAGGAATCCATTACCTTCAAACTCTAAGTATGACCTTGACCTTTGAGATAGGGACGTGGGTCTTGCACACGACACGTCGTCTTGATGTGCTAGACATTTGTGCCAAGTTATTTTAAAATCCTTCAATGCATGACAAAGTTACAGTCCGGACACGAATGTGTGCATATATGCATATATAGAGGAATCCATTACCTTCAAACTCTAAGTATGACCTTGACCTTTGAGCTAGGGACGTGGGTCTTGCACGCGACACGTCGTCTTAATGTGCTGGACATTTGTGCCACGTTATTTAAAATCCTTCAATGCATGACAAAGTTACAGTCCGGACACGAATGTGTGCATATATAGAGGATTCCATAACCTTCATACTCCAAGTGTGACCTTGACCATTGAGGTAGGGATGTGGGTCTTGCTCGCGACACGTCGTTTTGATGTGCTAGACATGTGTGCCAAGTTTTTTTAAATCCTTCAATGCATGACAGAGTTACGGTCCGGACACGAATTTCTAAGTGGGGACGCACAGACGGACGGACGGACGGACAGACGGACAGACAGACGGACGGTGCGATTTTGATATGCCGCCCTTCGGGGGCATAATAACTTTAAAAAAGTCACCTTCAGAAATTTCAAGGAATGTATGCTAAACAATCTAGTTTTATCATAAATACAAGATTAACTTTCTCTATAGGAAACGGTGTTTTTTTTTTTTTTGGCCATCATTGCCATTAGCTCTCTGCTGAGGATAACGGGAAATTTCTCGTTAAAAGTATAGGGGCTGTGTCAAAATTTAAAATTATGCACTTTCTCTTGAAAAAACCCAAACGGCTCTTTTAAATCGTAGTTGATTGAAAAAAGGCATATACAATGTTTGTAAATATTAAAGAAAATATAATTACATCGAAAGATTGACTTCGTCGCTGTGATTACGAACTGATGCACGTGAATGTTCAAACACGGTGTACTTGTACGTACTGCTGTACTGCAGCCTGTACATATTTCGTAATTAATCTAATTTTACGACTATCGCCACCTCCAACGCCCTCCGCCCTGTGGTTCAGAATGTTCGGACTTTTTTCAAAAAGAGATTCAGTGGGAGACGTTGGTACCTTCAAAACATTTTCAGACGATTGAGAGCAGCCACTGGGCTGCAAAGTTCAAAACTGTGCAGACATCTGAATGAAAACAAAAAGGTATAAAACACACTTACTTTGCAAGTCTAGATATCCATTAATCCTATTATATGCATTAAATTCGTATATTTACGGCACATAAAGATTGTGTTTCAATGATTTATCCTGAGTAACCCCAATTTCCTTTGAAACATTGAGTGTGTGCAAACAAATCCTTTCTCAAACCACTTTTTATTTAGGTTCTAAGATATTATGCTGAAGGCTTTCAGGCACCATCTGAAGTATACAAATGAAACAATATCTTTTTTTCCAGTATTATTCAATTGTATAATTCAAACAGGCCCGAAAATCTTAAATTCCATAATCCTTTCCTTTCACACATTTAAAATCCGAGGAATAACACATCCTCACTCTTATAACTCACTTGACAACCTTCAGAAATTTGCGCGTTGTAACTTTTCACAAACTAGAAGAGGTTGTCGGCATTTTGAGACATTTCTTTTCGTTTGTTTATTAGTCCCGGTGACCCTATGACTTCTCCCTGGCTGAACTTGCTAAGACTCCTAACATGCGCACGTTGAAGAGAGACCTATAAAGATATAAGGGAATCAGGGTAACAGACCCGAGATCTTCTACGAATAGACCCCTTGGTTCTTTTACATGCCCGATGTATATCATCGATACATTTGAGACTCCCTCTTGATTTATATCCAGTTCATCTATAGATGAGCGGGAAACACTGAAAAGCGTTTCTAAAATTTCAAATGCCCCGAGATTGGAACCGGGGACCTCCATATTGGTAGTCCAGATTGTTAAACAATCCACCACACATTATTCTACGCCCATGTATTTTAGTGCGTTGGGTATATAACATATATGTTCAAATATGCATACATCCACATTTGATTAATAACTTTATTATCAACGCATCACCCTCTTTATTTGTTTAGACATTTTGCAAGTCAACGACATATCATGAGGATTGGAATCTAAATTTATTTTTGCACACGCACACATATATGTCCATGTCTATGCAAAGTGCAACTGAATATCAAACAGGGGTGACTGGAGATAGTTTACATGTATACTTTACATTTTTTGTTGACCGATTCAACTCTTACTTATATCAGTGATTGTGTTGCAAATTTCATATAATACGCAAAACAGATAAAAGAATAACATATTAACATATAAGTTAATACAGGAATGTATACACCAGGTGAGGTAGGGGTGGGGTTCGATTACTGTTCTGGATCGTACATGTATATGTATGTTTCATAGAGGGTCTACTCAGGCGCACCGCCTGCAGATGTTGTTTCTTTTCGGGACATCTTTCCCGTAGTTTTTGCTGGTTGAGTTTATTATGAAAAAGACGTTGCAAACGGCGTACCGCCAAGAAATGTTTTGTATAAATGTATTGATATCTAGTCTTTATGGCCCCACATAGTGTAAGTTTTGGGTTATGATAGATACCTTATTGATTTGTCTTTATTGTAAATGTAAGTAGTAGTAAGTATGGGCTTTTCTATGAAGATGGGTCACGCTCGAACCTTTCGCACCATGTGATTCGTACCATAGCTTTTTCGTACTTTGTAAAGTAATTAAGTCAGAGTTTATAACTGTCATTTCTATGTAATCTTAGACACATATAAGCTACTTGTTTGTCATCTTCTTGTAATAAGTACTGATATGTAAGGATTTTATTAAATCTGTACATTGTTGTCACTGAATTATAACACTTTTGTTTTGTATAAGGGCAATTTTCATACCTTCTCTTTCTAGTTGCTGTTAATAAAAGGGTCTTGACTTTCTGTAAAGAGTAACAACTACTTTTGTGGTTTCGTAAATTTATTTGCTAGATATCTTCAGCACTTAGTAACAGAAATATTGTCAGTATAGTAAAATGGGATTTGTATTGTATTTTCAGTCTTTTACCATCAAGACCATTAAAGATCGAGAAACCTTGTTGGTCGTGGTTATCTTTTCTGCAACGCTTTGGCAGAACAATTACGTTTTGGTATGTCATACTTATTTTTAAAGATTATCGTATATTATTTGAAACACGCCGTTGTGGGAAGATGCCCAAATAACCCACACACTTACTTATAAAAAAATATCTTTATAAATCAATAAAAAACAGGTCTGGTGAAAGACTTGAACCGGGAAAAAAGAAATTTAAAGCTTGCGGCTGTACCCACAGAGATAATCAGGACTTTGATATGTGTTCAATTTAGTGTGTACAGCCTGACCGGGACTAGAACCGGGGCCCTTCGGTAACATGTTGAACGGTTCTCCCGACTTAGCTATCCGACCACTTATATACTTTCTCCCTAATTATGATCAAGTCATCATAAGATTACTTAACTGCTTAAAGTCCCAGGATCACATTGATTTACTGATAAAGAAAAAATATATTTACTGATAGGATGATGATAGAAGTTAAGAAACATGTTTTATTCTCTCTAAAACTATGTTGACAAATGTCATTTTCATGAAAAGTTGCCAGAAAGCCTTCCTTATTAGCTTATCAGGCTCAAAGAGCAGGTAAGACATCTTTATTGGTAAAATAAGAGCTACTTGTAATTGTTATCCTGTAAGTTAAAGCTATATATAGCTTCATTTTAAACAGTTAAATGAACAAAAAATGACAGATGACAGTTTAATTAGGAAGAGGGGTTTAATATTGTGATTGCCTTGTGTCCGTTTTGTTTGCAATAGAAGCTGCATTTTTCACTGGATCTTCATGGAACTTGCTCATAATGAATGCCTTAAAGGTGGTCAATCACGTTTAAGCAACATTTAATGACAATTTTTACTTTTTGTGTATTCTGTTAGACATTAATTCAAGGAACAAAAAGTCCCATTACATAGAGTTAGATCCCTATTAAATATTTACATTTTACTAATATTTATAAATGTTTGTTATTACTCCCCTATAATATGAAAGTAATTAAAAAGTAGAGTATTTCTTTTTTTATAAGAATCGCTTTCTGTCCGGGGTCCGTTGTACGTTGTACGTCGTACGTCCGTCCGTCCGTCCGTTCGTCTACCATTTCCTTCAAACGACATCTCCTCTAAAACCACTGGGCTGATGTTGATTAAACTTTGCAGGAATGTTTCTGGCATGAAGCTCTATCAAAGTTGTTCAAAGAATTTTATTTCATGCAGAACTCTGGTTGTTATGGCAACAATTAGGAAACACTAAAAATCTTCACCTCTGAAACCACAAGGTATAGAGCTTAATTGTTTGGCATGTAGTATTGTCTAGTAGACCTCTACCAATATTGTTCAAATTATGACCCCCGGGTAAAAATTGACCCGCGCGGGTGGTCACTTAGTTTTGCATAGGTTTATATGGGAAACACTTTAAAAATATTTTTCTCTAAAACCACAATGCCTAGAGCTTAGATATTTGGCATGTAGTATTGTCTGGTGGACCTTTACCAAGATTGTTCAAATTATGACCTACGGGTAAAAAATAACCCCTTGCGGGTGCTTACTTGGTTTCGCATAGGCTTATATAGGAAAACCTTTAAAAAAATCTTCTTCTCTAAAACCACAAGGCCCAGAGCTTAGATATTTGGCATGTAGCATTGTCTAGTAAACCTCTACCAAGATTGTTCAAAATTGACCCCGTGGGGGTTGTCCCTTGGTTTTACATAGGCCTATATAGGAAAATATTCCTCCTCTGAAACCACAAGGCATAGAGCTAAGATATTTAGCATGTGGCAATGTATAGTGCACTTCTACAAATATTGTTCAAATTATGAGCCCTGGGTCAAAATTGACCCCGCCCGGGGGTCACTTAATTTTACATAGGCTCATTTAGGAAAAACTTCAAAAGTCTTCTTCTCTGAAACCACAAGGCCTGGAGCTGAGATATGTTGCATGTAGCATTGCCTTGTAGACCTGTACCAAGATTGTTCAAATCATGACCCCCTGGTTAAAATTAACCCTTCCCGGGAGGGAGGGGGGCGGGGGGCACTTGATTTCACAAAGGCTTATATATGTAAAACTTAAAAAAACACACAAGGCCGACAGGCAGAAACAAGATATTGAAATGTTACTTAGCATTGTGTAGTCGACCTCTACGAATTTTGTTAGAATCATGACCCCTTTTATTATAGATATAGGGCCATCATGGCCCTCTTGTTTCAATATAATTTCTACTTTTGCATTTGAATTGGATAGATATACAAATATTTTAACATTATGAACCAAAATGCAAGTACGTGGCATTCCCTGTTTGATATCATTTTTGTTTTTAAACTTACCTGTAGCTTCTGAATTAATTCTATTTCTAATCGATCTTGATAGCGCACCTAAGATGGGTAAAGGGAGGTAATAATACCTTTTCAAACTTGAATTTATAATGAATTCCATCTAAATATATAATTTGTAATGCAAATGTTTAACAAATATAATACAATAGGTCTTATATGTATATCTCTCCTGAGGCAAAGTATGTGTATCAAATTTTTAATTATGATAAAATAACTCTATCTTGGTTGGGCAACCATGAAAGGGAAATCAAATTTTAAAGATACCCCCAGTGAAAATCTTACTTGAATTAAGCGCTAAGTGAACATAAATGAGTGTAAATTATCAGTTGTTATAGTTTCAAACAAGTCTGTAACATGGCCAAATTCCAAAAGTTTACCTTTAAGCAAAAACACATTTTTGGGGTCAAGGTCAATGTCAAGGTCACTGTTACTAAAAAATAGATTATCATTTTTTTTAATTTTAATATTAAGGTCATGGTCACTGTTAATTACATTTTTTTCAAATAATTGAAAATAATTATTAATTAAGCGAAAACTCAATTAATTTAAATGTAATTAATTAATTACAAAGTAAAATTTGACATGTAATTGTCAATTAAATTCAATTAATCTCAATTATTTGTGCATTGATCATTGACACTTTGATCCAAATAGACACAACTGATTCCTTTTTCACATGTATTGATATTTTTTAAGAGGTGATAATTGATAATACACCTTTCACTGATTTTTAACAGTATATACTGATATGTCCTTAAGGTATATAAATGACACAGAAGTGTTTTGTTGATTGATTAATGTTTAATAAGAATTTTGTAAAAATGAAACTTGCCTAAAGTAAACCCTTTTCTGACAATTTTGCATAATTAATTTAAGGGTTCACACTGTATTCACTCAACTTGCAACTTTGGTATAAAGAAGTTTCAACATTCTGACAGTTTAATAATTGAAACAAATGAGATTAATTATCGTGCACTGAAACATTTTGTTTTACGAAACGATACAACATGAAATTTAAGGCAAAATGTCGTTTGAAGCTCTCATGTTTGTTAAATGTAACAAGACCTTGTGAACAATTTGCTGTGAAACTGATGTTTGTGTAGTTCAGAACGCAGACTGATGAGATTGACCTGAGTTTTATTTAATGTTTTGATGTTGAAAATAAATGTTCTAGATCTAGTGTCTTTCTTATTTATGTTATTAAAACAATTTTATTTGAAAATAACTAATTATAATTAATTATTTTTTCTCAAAATATTTGTTATTAATTAATTACAAACTGAAAATTCATGTAATGTAATTGTGATTTAATTGGGAAGTTTTCGATTTAATTGTAATGAATTAATTACTTTTTCAAATAATGGTACCCATCCCTGGTCACTATGTTTAAGGTCAAGGTCACTGTTACTATAAACAATTTTTTTTTCATTTTTAGCTCGACTATTCGAAGAATAAGGAGGCTATTGCACTCGCCCCAGCGTCGGCGTCGGCGTCGGTGTCGGCGTCGGCGTCGGTGTTGGCGTCGGCGTCTGCGTTGGTTAAAGTTTTTCATAAAGTCAAATATCTTGAATACTATCAAAGGTATTGACTTGAAACTCAAACTATATGTTTACCATCAACATCTACACATGAGGAAACAATCCCCATAACTCTGTTTTGATTTTTGACAGATTTATGCCCCTTTTTAACTTAGAATTTTTGGTTAAAGTTTTTTATAAATTCAAATATCTTGAATACTATCAAAGGTATTGACTTGAAACTCAAAGTATGTGTCTACCATCAACATCTTCACCTGAAGAAACAATCCCCATAACTCTGTTTTGATTTTTGACAGATTTATGCCCCTTTTTAACTTGGAATTTTTGGTAAAAGATTTTATGAAGGCAAACATTTTGAATACTTTTTACAAATTGCGTAAATATTTTGCTTAATTTTACTATCGCAATTCTGATTTGGTTTTGAAATTCAATAGTAATCTAAAGACTCGCGAGAAGGTATTTCAAAACCCGATTTTTATGGGGATGTGGTTTACAAACTTCGTAAGATTTTGGGTCATGGCAATTTTCCAACTGTATTTGCTAAAATTATAAAACGTTTTGTTAAAAGAGGTTACGACCCAACTGTTTTGAGACACACCGCATGTTTGGTGTTCAACCCGTTTACAGTTGGACGCTATGCTTCCCTCTTTGATTGTGTCTGACGGAAGAGGGGGAGGACTCTGTGATGGGCAGTTTTTAATTCCCACTGGGACGAAACTGTTTTGATTTGTGTCCTCTGGCCTGTTTCGTCGGGCCCTTAAGGGTGTTTCTCTTGGTGCTCTGCCTTCTGCAAAGGCATTGAATACGTACGTTTTTTTGGTTCTCAAGGTTTGCTTTTTATATATTTATACACGAGCATTTTTGTGTTTTACATACCATGCCTTTTGTTTCCATTGCATGTGTTAGAGATTCACCTAGCAGGGATTACTTTTATTTACACTGTCCTGTGACTTTGGAACATGGTGGGGGTAAGAGTGAGGTTGGGTGCGCACCATAAACCGGTTGGGTGCGCACCATAAACCGGTTTAAGCTCCCCAGTGGTGTTTTTGCCACTGACCGTTCCAAGGCGGTGCCCCACTGTGTTCCTTTAATTGTTCGTTTTGTCCTCGTGTGTTTGCTTTGTATGCTAGTGTGTGTTGGTAGTGTATGTGTGTGTGTGTACATGGTTGTGTGTGTGTGTGTGTGTGTGTCTGTGTGTCTGTGTCTGTGTCTGTGTCTGTGTCTGTTGGTGGTGTGCACTTCTGGGTGCTATGGGGCTCGTTTGGGGAGGCTGCGTTTTTGGTATGTGGCATTCCATGTTTGATATTATTTTTGTTTTGAAACTCAAATTATGTGTCCACCATCAACATCTTCACCTGAAGAAACAATCCCCATAACTCTGTTTTGATTTTTGTTAGATGTATGCCCCTTTTTAACTTATTAAATCATTATGAAGTCAAATATCTTGAATACTATCAAACGTATTGACTTGAAACTTAAAATGAATGTTTACTATCAACATCTTCACCAATGTTTTTGATTTTTGACATATTTATGCCCCTTTTTAACTTAGAATTTTGTCACAGTTTTTACTAGACTATTATTAGAAATACTCGAAATGGCTTACTTTTGAAATGTCATAGAATAATTCTGCAGCATGCAGCGGTCATGCTTTTGTAATTTTAAACATCTCAATTTTGAAACGTTACAAAGTTATTCATGATAAAATATACAAGGTCATGTATTTCTTTGAAATTATCCCCCCCATTCTCCCCCCAGTTGGCTTACATAATCCAGAGTAAGGCTTTTCATGTAATGTACATTTACATAGGTCTTTGAACAAGTTTCATATCTTTGACCATAATTCTTATAGACAATTACACAATACACCTATACTTAGACAAAAAAACATTTTACCGACAAGCTTTCGAATAGTCGAGCGTGCTGTCATGAGACAGCTCTTGTTTGAATTGTTTAAGGAAAACAAATATCTTTGAAGAGGGGGCAGTCAAGGTGACTGTTTCTTTTTAATTCTACATTTTCTACAGGCGCCGTTTAAACCTGCTTTGGCGGCAATGCTGCGTCTTATTGATTTATAAAGCAATAATTGTTTTTATTGCTATAAACACGAATGAAACTCTTTAATATAACCAGGCAGCATTTGTTTTATACAATACTTAGTGGCAGCGACCTTAATAAATTACAACGAAATGTGCTTTTTTTGTTGAGAGGTGTCAATCTAATTATTTACAATGTGTAAAACGAGTAGTTCATTTTACTCGGGGTACAGGAATTTTGAACTGCGTTACACATTAGCCCGGCCCTGTGTATTGTCGCAACACAATTGGAATCACTTGTACAAGTTTACCGGATTATCCTGATAAGGTCGCATTTTACAACATGTTGCACCTTTGACATAGAAGAGGTTTAATTATATTTAGCCAAGTGATGGGTATACGGCACATTTTATGAGTATATGTTGCCTTCGGGAGTAATCTGCCAGATGTGTATTCTGTGTTCTCAAAGAATTAAGACAATAAAATAGTCACAAAAATCAAGGACATATCCCTTGAAAAGGTTTCAAAAGTTAGACCTGTTAGCTCCATCGGTAGTGAATGAGACTTGTAATCTCCGGGTTGCAAGTTTGATTCCGGTTGCTGACCAACTAAAATTACTAACAGTCCTCTAGATAAAACTTAAAAGCCAAGGTCTATTGTATGAGTGCTTTACACCTGGCATGTATAAGAATCAGGGGTGTCTCTGGAATTGGGATCCTCCGAAACCTAAAATAACTAACCATAGTCAAGGGGTGTTGGTCATATTGGAAACCCAATCGCAGATTCAGGACTGGGCTTTAGGGCTCCAGCCCCCCGCTTGGCCTGCAGATGTGTTTTGGTTTAGCTGGTACTTTAGATTGTCCTTACTAAAAAAGAGCTGACCTGTCAGTTATGCACATAGTATATTCTCTTATCAAAACATGTTGCTCCTTAATCCATTGCAGGAGGACATTATAGCTACATATGCTTGATTAATTCACTCTAACGATTGAAATCGGGAATTTGAAAGGCTAATAGAAATGTATTAGCCCGGTAAGCTCAATAGGTAGAACATGATACTTGTAATCTCAGGGTTGTGGGCTTGATTCCCAGTGCTGACCAACCGATTGTTTATTGAATTGGGACGTTTTCTGTATCCTGCACTATATCCTCCGAAAACCTAAAATAACTTACCACTTCTGGGGGCGTTGGTCATAATGATTATCCGGTACCATTGATAAAACTGTAATTGCATACATACATTAAAATAGATACAACGGTTTGCATCGTTACAGTTTAGTTAAGTTTATACTAATTTATTTTAGCTCGATTGTGAAGAAAGCTTGCAGCTTATCGATCACTCTTGAGTCCGCTTCCTGGAAAATCTGAACTGGTGTCATATGAGGCGGTACGGTTGTGACTCGTTACTCGTGACCCCAATAGGGCTCAAACCCGCAACCTCTGGGATGAGTGGCCGACATCTTAACCTCTTACCACCGCTCCCCTTGTTACTGTGAAGTGTCCCAGGTTACCTTTGAGTGGTCCAACAGTGTTTATCATCAGAATATAGAAGATAAGTTTACCAGTACTGAAGTCCTATTTAAGTATTGTGCGAAAGAATAAAATATATTAAAAAATAATGTTGTTAAAAAAAATGTGGGCTCCTGCTTGAGTCAAGCCACTAAACGAAAGATTTCAAACGTAACATTAACTTCTCTTTTATTGTTGTCATGCCCACCACTTAGTTACTCGTTACCACGACATACTAAGTTAGTTCCCTCCACTAAGTATCTACTGGTAGGAGACCAGTTTCCGACAAAACATCGAGGTTTTCTGTATATTTATTTTTAAATGCATCTTGTTAACAAAAGTCATATACACATTTACAAACTTAAGTCTATCCTCTTTCTAATGATGAAAATTAGACCAGAACCTTTCTCGCAAATATAGCGTAATTAGTGTTTTAAAATACGTTAAGGTACAGTACAAGTTTCCGACATAATTTTATCTTGAAGAGATTTGGAATTATAAATGATTTAAATCTGCGAGAACTTTTATTTCCAGAAGTGTAACTTTCTTACCCTCATTGTTCGACGCTCATCACGAGTGGTTGTCTATTAGACATGTGTTGGCGGATACTGGATGTGAGGGTGGACATCGGAAACGCACAAAACGAAGCGGTGTTCTCAAAATTATCCATTTACATTATTTATGGCCAATACACAAACTTGCATGTGTTTCTTTAATCCATTACACGTATGTTTTTAAACTTTGGCTTATCTGTTTATAAATTCAAGACGATATGCTATCTACTGTACTCATTTTTGTAAATTTCACTTTAAAATTAATCGGTTTTGCACAAATTTGGGGGGGAGGGGGTTGGTCGTCAAGGGGAACTTTTGTTGTGTAATTGGGTTAAATAAAAGGGACGTTTTTTTCGGTGTGGATGGAAAGGGGGTTAGAGGTAGTGGGGGATATAGAGGGAATACATCATGACCATGTTGTTAAAGTCATATAATGTGAAAGTATGATAAAGGAATATAAAGAAATGGCAATATTATAGCCAAACGTAGGTTATCTTGACGAAATCTTAGTACAAAAGGGGCAAAACTTAAATGTGACCTTCACCCAAATATTTTATCTGCATCACAATCCTGTTGTCATATTTAATATAATTTCAAAGTTTGATGGAGAAATATTGAGGAATGGTAAAGTAATAGCCAAGGTTAAATTTTTGTACCAAAATCTTGGCACAAGAAGCAACTATGCAACTATGGTTGACATAATTATGTGACTTCCTGTTAGTTTCTATATTGCCATTAGAAACCAGTTGTCAAGTTTGAAGTTAACATGTTTATTGGTTTAAAACATAAAATATTCATAAAAACAATTTATCCGACGCCGATGCCGGGGCGAATGCAATCTTCAAATAGTAAAGCTTAATCCTACATGTGAGGTAATCATTTACAACTTGTCATATAAAACTAAAGCATGATTTTCGAATAAGAAATTGTATAAGTTTATATATAAGATCACCTATTCCAGTAGTTGATAGCCATTCGAATACCTAATGTGATATTACCCATTCGAATAGGTGAAATCAATTGCTCATAGGGAATACATGACATCACCTATTCAAATGAATGCTACCACCTGAAAAACATGTATTGTTGGAATGTTCTAGCTGGTGTCACTGTGACCATTAGACAAACTATGCTACAGAAATTGAAGTTGGAACAATTTAATTTCTTTATGTCGCACATGAATCTCTTGTGTTGAAAGAGATTAGATAAATTACAGAAAGATATAATTTTGTTTATTTAGCCTTAATTGATATAAGTGGATTATTTTGAGAACACCCATGCGTTTTTAGCTCGACTTTTCTATGAAAAGGGGAGCTATCCTACTCGCCCCGGCGTCGGCGTCGGCGTTGGCGTCACACCTTGGTTAAGTTTTTCGTACCACCCCACTTTATTTCAGAAGTATTAGAGGTATGGCTTTGAAACTTACCATACTTGTTTACCATCATAACCTCCATCTACAGACAAGAGTACACAACTCTGTCAAGGTTTTTGACAGAATTATGGCCCTTTTTTTACTTAAAAAGTGTATTGAGCTTGGTTAAGTTTTTCGTACCACCTCACTTTATTTCAAAACCATTGGAGGTATTGCTTTGAAACTAACCATACTTGTTTACCATCACGACCTTCATCAACAGATAAGAGGACATAACTCTGTCAAGGTTTTTGACAGAATTATGCCCCTTTTTGACTTAGAAAATACATTGAATATGGGTAAAATCCACTTATTGCCTTAACCCCTTGAGATATTGCTTTGAAACTTTTAATGCTATTTCACATCATTACCCCCATCTGTACGCAAGAGAAGGTAACTCTGTCAGGGATTTGTTTTAAAAATTAAGGCCTTTTATCGACTTAGAATCTTGGTTAAGTTTTTCGTACCAGTCCACTTTTTGACTGAACTGTTTGAGATATTAATTTGAAAGTTGGAATACTTGTTTACCATCATGGTCCGAAAACATGGGCAGGAGATGGTAATTCTGTCAAGGATTTTATTTGAATTATGGCCCTTTTTGACTTAGAAACTCAGTTAAAATTTTCATTCTTGTCCACTTGTTGACTTAACCATTTGAAATATTACTTTGGAAGTTGGAGTTCTTATGTACCATCATGAGACCTATCTGTAAGCAAGAGAAGATAACTCTGTGAAAATGTTTCTTGATTTGTACTTAGAAATTCCTAGTTAAAGTCTTGTGTGCCCTTAACTGTCAAAGTTTTGTTTTATAGGCAAGCACTAAAAAAGTCGAGCGCGCTGTCCTACTGACAGCTCTTGTTTCCGTCCTCCGATGTCCAACCTCACATCAGGTGTCCGCCAATGCATGTCTATTATACCTTCCTTGCCGTCCATTTAGTACATCACTGTGTTATCATTTATCAGCACTTAACTGTGCTATGTTTTGCAAGCAATTTTTGTTTATAAGCACGGTTTTACTTTAAAAAAATTAACTGATATCAGTTTTAACGAAAATTTAAGAATTTAAGAGGAGTTTTAGAAATCTGTCTATTTTTCGGTACCAAGAGGGGAAACTGCCATTTAGAGTGACATCTTAAGAAAATGAAATTTTGTTTGCTGCTAATGTTTTGATGACAGTGTTAAAACCGAAATGTTACGCAAAACCTATGGAAACGGGTAGATGGAAACTGGTATCATGCCGGTAATTGGAACGAAATACTAATTAATTTGGCGTTTCAGTGTCACCCATTTCACAGATCTAATACTTTATTACTGTCATGTCAACCTGTAAAATCGGTCTGCCTTCGAAGTGGAAATAATAAGATTAGGGAACGACATAAAAAAAGGGAAGTGCAATTAAAAAAAAAACGCGTAGTGCTTGTCACCTCTGTACCACCGTTAATATCTCCTGTCACATACTGTAACTTACTACTTAGTCTGAACAACAGTATCAGCTCGGCACAGAGGCTTTGTCTTTCGTATATAACTGGTATCTGGGCTGCTGTTTCCCTTTTGCGCCGGCGAGGTTGATGGCATGACAGGAAAAGTACGCCTATTGGCGAAAAATACAGGTGATTGATTGTAATATGTTGGAATTGACCAGGTGTTATCCAGAGCAAGACATGTAGCCCAATGATAAATGCGCTTGCATGTTTTACGTTTAGCGACTACACGCTGGGCATGCGCACTAGTAATTGCACGGTTTCCACGCGCTGCACGCTGGGCATACGCAGTTACATACCGTGCAACACGATCGTGTCCGACACGCGTGCAACACGCTTTTTCAAGCAAGCACGGAGAACCTACACGCAGGCGCCACTGAAGTAATGACATATCGTCACCTTTGAGCAAAAAGGCATGTAACTGACATTTTTTGCGAAAATAACTGTTTGGCATTTTTGGATTAAAAATATCAATTTTCATAATTTATTAAAGTTTGGAAGCTGTTTTTTTATGAAAAATACCTTTTTTGCCAAAAACATGAAAGCATGTAACTGAACTTCAAATTATGTTGGCGCAAAAACTGTGGTAAGTGCACTTACTTGAGTTTTTGCACTGAAGATCTTTGAATTTGCAATAAATCGTTTGTTGCAAAAAGTATAGTAACTGCACTTACCATACTTTTTGCATCAATAATAATCTTTTTTTTTAAATATAATTTAAAAAAAAGCTCTGTTATTTTTTCTTTTTTTTTGTGGATCCTTCATTCTTTTATCATCATTCTTTTTTAAAGTAATTATTTTGCTACTGAGGACATCATAATGACAAAATAGTTATTGTTTAGATTACCTCTACATACAATTATGTCGTATGTGACCTTCATGTAAAAAATCAACAAAGCTCGACTTAACCACTTCTGTGCCATGGGCCTATTTTTGGCATATCATTAAATACTATATAGGAGTGATCGCCGTGACGTCACACGGCAATTTTGATAAAATTGAATTTTTATACATGTAACTTTTTTGCTATCTGAAGGATTTTTAAAATTCAAAAAGTTTTGACAGGCTCTTGATACTCATATTTTTACATCAAAATATCTCTTTTGAAAGAAATACCGTTTTTAATGACAGTTGATTTTTCGTAACGGCTTGTTGCTGCTATAATCATTTATGAAAACAGTGTAAGTTACTCGCTCGCGAATTTTTCATTTTGAATCTTAACAAAAATTGAAAATAATGAATAAAAGGTATATTTTATTAGCTTTCCAGCAATATAAAACATTTTAAAATATCTTTTGTTTCAAAAAAGGTACGGTCGTTAAAAAACATCCCTATCGATTCAAAAACACGGACTACCGACCGCTGCCCACCGCATCTATCTCTTATCAGTAGAAATTATACCGGGTTTTGTTTGCCAACACGATCACTCCTATTGAGTGCCAAGGGCCTATTTCAGGCCTATTCTGATAGATTTTGGAAATGAAGTTATATATGTAATAAATCAGTTATATAGGTGCATATCCATTATTCTTGTCGTCGGCACTTGTGTAAACAAAGCTATTTCTGATATTGAACATGATGACATCACCAGTTAGTTGATGACAAAACGCAATATTGACGACAATATTGTGTGTTATCTATTCGTAACTGTCTAGATTTTAAAGTTTTATGCGGTTGCAACAACGTATGAAAGCCGTACTCATAGATAAAGCCATAATCATAATTAAAATCATATAATATGATGTGTGTCCGTTACGTCCATGTGAGGCACTATTGCAAAGGCTATTATGTTATTGCCAGAAACTGAATGATAATTTCAAGATGAAGAAATGGCTTAAGTGAAAATAATCCCGAGAATACTTGGACCTGCTACTTTTCCTTGTGTTTCCACTGAATTCAACAAAATCCCTCGTCTTCACAGGACTGATAAATAACATTGACTACATGTATGTAGCATTTATTACTGAATTTTTGATGTTGAAATAAAAAATGAAAAATGTGTATCAATTAGCATCTAAAGGAAAGAGTATACAACATTTTCTGTCAATTGTTAATTCTAAATTGGGATTTATATTTTTAAAATTTGACATCGATCTATACTGAAGTTGATTTTCAGACTTAAAAATTGTAGCAAAGATTGTTTTCATATTATGATTTGTTGCAAAGTGTAAACATTATAAAAAAATATGATTTACTCTTCTGGTGTCAGTTATAAGCCACACTTACCAAGACACATCTTTTGAGATGCAGCTTAATTTTTCACACTTGACGTTAGTAGTGAAAAAGTTAAAACATCAATGCATATAAATTATCGAAAAGCGCAGAATCATCAGAAAACGTAGAACAAATAAAAACTGAAGATAAAAATGGTAACACACAAACCTATGACGTAAAACGCGGACGTTATCCCACATACTTTTATATATCATATCAATAAATATAAATGATTTATATCTGTGAAAGATTGAGATTCATTTTAATTTTGGAACATGAAATAAAAGATAATTGCTGGTTTGGGTGTAATATCATGTTATAATTTCGCCGAGTGGGCACTTAAAGTGATATTTTCACGAGTGGCGCATCATTGTGTGAAAATAACTATTTTTAGTGTTTACAAGTAAAATTAAGGTTACAAAATGTATATAACTGCATCGATACCAACATATTTTCTGCTTATTTTATGGTTTAAACACTACTTTTGTTGCGTTTGCTTCTATAAATTATCGAAAAATGTAGAATCATCAGAAAATGTAGAACAGATGAAAACAGTGAAGATAAGAATGGTAATACACGGTTTCGAAAATGTGAATTAACACTTATTTCACCAAGAACATTCTATAATTCACTGGAAAACATAAAATATAAGTAGTTATTTTCACTTGTGGCTACAAAATGAAGTATGCATTTGCTTTAAAACACAGTTGAAGATTTAATAATTTAACTGTATGAGCAAGTTTCACAAACACTGTTTATGTTGCAGGAAGTTGGCTTCTGAATTGACATCGGTTATTCCAGTCTATAATTTGTGTGTTTAACTGTTCGAAATCAATTAATATTAAAACTTAGGTTATTTTTGTTCAATTCATATTTTCTAATGTAATAACTGATTTATAAACCAACAATGAACACAATTTTTATTCACAGTTATGGTATAACTATCTTCACAGCAATTTCATAATATGTATGATATACTGTAAGTTATATAACTTTCTGCAAAAAAGTTAGTGCAAAAACTCTGGTAAGTGCACTTACATGACTTTTTACGTGTAATAAAGTTAGCGCAAAGAGTCATGTAAGTGATAAAGAAAATGTAATATTTTTTTTTAAGAAATAGTAACTTCACACTTCAGCATGGAAGGGAAAATTTACTGGTTATAAACAAATCAGTTTTTTTGTGTCTTCTGTGCCAAGGTGACGATATGTTTAAAATCATATTTTGTTGAAATTATACCACAATAACTATCATGAATCAAAATATCGACTTATGGTCTTAATTTGTAGAAATGTTTAAAGACTTCAAAAAGTCCGACATTTGCAAACCCAAATCCTAGTTTTGTGAAATGTTAATTATTGAAGGATAAGAATTTTATTCTGAACAAGTTGCAAGCATATAATACTTGCATTGCCGAATGACATTTTATAAATTGTTATAAGAATGTGAAACCCTTCATAAGCAGAATTAATAGATAAAAGACTTAGATGACCAGAAGGTACGAAATTCCTAGCAAAAGTTTATTTATTTTAATTTATGCTAAAAACACACTACAATACTTTATTTTTAAACATAATCTTTTGATAGAATACAATATATACTATAAAGAATTTAAAATGGCATCCTTCTGTTTTTCTCATTTTCAAGAATATAATGAGCTTTTATTTATGATTTACTCCTGCTTAATGTCATTCCTGAAACATTCATTAAAAAAACATGAACGACCAGAAGGTACGAAGTCCTAACAGAAAATGTATTTCTTCTTTTTTGCCTTAAGGATGTCTGCTAGGTTGTTCTGCACATGCGCGAAATGTCGGAAGTGAGAAAATGTCGTAAAATAGTTTACCACAGAAATATAGTTAAATTCATCTAATAAATGTAACGGAATTAAATTGTTGATATAAACTATCGACTTTGTAAAATATAATGAATAATATAATAAATAGAAACTAAACACTTTTACGACAAATACTATCGTCAAGCGGATCTGTATTTTCGGTTTCTGTTTGCAAATTGCGGCTGTCAGACGATACTTCAGTTTGTGTTTATGTATACTAATTTGTTATAGCTCGATTGTGAAGAAAAACCAGAACTTGTGTTAAATATGGTGGTACAGTTGTATTGAATACCGTTGAGCTAATTATGTCGTCTAGAAATATAGATAGAAGAGGACGTTTTTGTCAAAATCTAAAGCCGAACGATACAATGTCATAAAAGAATGTTACCCAAAATTTGAGAAAAAATTGGATCGTGTTGAACAGTGTACAATTAGTTATGATCATAATTATAGTTTTACATCTACTGTTTCACCATCAGTCCCTGATATTGGAATTATTTCACATGAAGAAACTGTTTTAGCAAATGGGGAAGCTGACTGGCATGTAGGAAGGCGGTTGGTGGAACTTTCAGTTTTGGCTGAAGGGTTAGCTTCATGCAAGACTTGTAAACAACCTATACACTTGCACAACATTATAAACTTGTAAACAACCTATACACTTGCACAACATTATAAACGCATAAACGTAACAAATTTTGGATTAGGTGTCTTACCTGCATATTGAGTGCAAAAACTGTTCACATACAAATGTTATTCCAACTGGGAAACGCCATGGAAAATGTTTCGACATGAACACCAAATTGGCTAGTGGTGAGTGAATCTTTAGCATGTTTTATCCATTTATAAATGTTTGAGATGTATATTTATATGATGTTTTTTTTTTTTTAAATTGATCATACAGAAAGCTATTCAGCTTATATTACAACTACTGACAAGTTGATGATAGCTTTTTGGCTTCATCCCAATTTGAATACATTATCTTAACACCATTGGGGCCCATGTACATTGTCTTCAAAAATTTAAACAGAACCCAATGTACAGTTCTGACAAAGTATGGTAAAGGTTTTCATATTCTTTTTACCCGATGTTTTTTACACGCACACCGCTTTTTACTTAATTAACTTCCGCTAACATTTTACTAAATAAATATATTCCAGTGTATTTGGTGCAAAGCATTAAGCCTTGTCCCCATAACAAGAAGTTATGTGTTGAAAATCAAAATACCAAAGCGGGTATTAAAACTGGATTTTTTGGTCTGCCTGACAGAATATATGGATAACATTTTCAAAAATATCTGTTTTTAGAAAATTAATTGACCTCATAATTTCAAATGACAGGTCATTTATATTTAAAATACATGAACAGGTACATAAACCTAATTGAATACAATGTAAATACGGAATATTATAACAGTTAGTTGATCTGCGGCTTCTTGAGTTAGCTGTATAGTTCCTGATTACACGCGAGATGGAGCCTCGAGTGTGATCCTGACCTATGCAGGCAACGAGAAAGATACTTATGCAGATCAACCAACTGTTATAATACACCTTCTATTATATTTCCTTTACCAAATGTCCTGTAAAATTTTATATAAAAGTTAATTTGTGTCATAAATGGTGTAAATTCAACATAAGGTGCTATTTCATGTCAAGTTTTATATGACGTCACTTGTATCTTGTGTGTATAGACAAACAACGGTAATAAAAACGACATAATTAATGTAAATCATCTTTTTGTGTTTTTTAATGCGGAAAAGAATTTGTATTCATTTGTCTTCAAATATGACACAAAAACAATGTGACAACAATATAACCAAACTTATTTTACTACAGCAATGTGGATCTATTTATCAACTTCTAGGGTAAGAATGTGATATGAATATGCATCTGTGTACAACTTACACGATTGACAGCTAAGATACGGCTAAGTTCATCTTATACGGAAAATTTGTTATGGGATTTTGTATTTTACTGCACAAATACTTAGGAAAATTCAGATAAATATTAGTAGGTATATAATAGATGTGGATATTATATAAGAATGACTCTTGCTGAATGTTAGGTTTTGTGTTACATGTGTGTCTGTAAACACCCTCCATTCTATTGGTGACATTAACCTACATGTATGTAAATGATTAAAAACAAAAATAATATCAAACAGGGAAAGCCACGTACCAAAAACGCAGCCTCCCCAAAACGAGCCCCACAGCACCCAGAAGTGCACACCACCAACACACACACACACACAACACACACATACACACAATCATGTACACACACGTACACTACCAACACAGACTAGCATACAAAGCACGAGGACAAAACGAACAATTAAAGGAACACAGTGGGGCACCGCCTTGGAACGGTTAGTGGCAAAAACACCACTGGGGAGCTTAAACCGGTTTATGGTGCGCACCCAACCTCAATCTTACCTCCACCATGTTCCAAAGTCACAGGACAGTGTAAATAAAAGTAATCCCTGCTAGGTGAATCTCTAACACACGCAATGGAAACAAAAGGCATGGTATGTAAAACACAAAAATACTCGTGTATAAATATATAAAAAGCAAACCTTGAGAACCAAAAAACGTATGTACTCAATGCCTTTTAAACCAAAGTCAGTCTTGATTATTTGTATTATCTCACAATCACATTCCTGTAAGTGAAATTGTTAAAATGTCATCTGCATCTTTGAAAAAAAAATATATGCAGCAACAAGTGAACAAGTATGATAATTACTGAAATATTTGACATTTTAACCATTTCAGCAACGTTGCATACAGGACTTGGTGAAGCTCAGGTGAATGGGGTATTGGCCTGTCTTAACATACATACTGTCAGTCACAAAACACTAGACACCAGGTTTGATCTCTGTTTGCTTTCTTTCTACCTATTTATTTTACACTGATAGTAAAGAAAGACTTTTCAGTTTATTTTAAACCGCTCTCACTGATTGCATTATGGGTTTCTTACCAGTGTCGCTCGCCATTTTTTGTAGGGATTGTGGAAGTCAAATTCTGCCACTGACAGTATTCATACCTTGAACCTCCATGTAAGAAGTCTACCTCTACATCATGGCGCCTCCCTTACTTTAATTTTTAGTTACTTTACACTTGGATACAGTTTCTGGATAAAATAAATTAATGACACCTTTTGCTGTTTCTCATGGACATAATTCAAAAATGTACCATGTACAGAGTTGAAATTTAAAGCACAAATTCTTGCATAATTGCGCATGAAGTGTTTGTTCATAACTCTATGTTCAATGTTGAATACATTTTCTAAATTATACAAATGTTTTTAATCAAATGGTGTATTCTGCTGTCTTTATCTCCAATTTGATATAGAAATTGATTTCCATATGAAAGAATATAATTTTTTTTTCAGGATGAAAGAAGCTGGAATAGCCATATAGACCATTGCAGAAGAGGCTGTAGCAGATTGCTTGAGGGAAGAGGCCAGTTTTCACAGGTTGAAAACAGGATTCTTTTAAAACAAAATTTCACTAATCATGCTAATGGTCACTTGTTTGGTTTTATTCATATTTGTAGCTCATCAAGTCACTCTTGAGTCCGGTTCCTGATAAAACCAGTACTGGTGTCATACGAGGAGGTTCAGTCGTGACCCAGGTGGGGCTCGAACCCTCAACCTCCAGGATGAGTGGCAGACACCTTAACCCCTATGTAACCAGATATTAATGAGATTGATGGATGTTATTGTTTTCCCAGACAGTTATGTGTGGCATCAAACATTTATTTTCGCACCTTAACTTTAGTATCATGAAATGCTAATGAAACTTGACAGAAATAATCAACAACAAAGCAACATTAAAATTGATGATGAATTAAGTTTACACCTTTCTTAAAGGCCAATTTCTTTTTCAATTATTTGTTTTATAGTGAAGGCAAAGAGATTGAAGTGTCAGTTGATGCTGGGTGGCAGAAGCGTGGTTCTGGTAGATCATATGACAGTTTGTCAGGTAATTTTCTTTGATTTAGCCTGGCTTTTAACCGCAGATTTTAACCGCAGATGACTAGCATTTGCACTTTACCTAGATTTAATCAAGGCACTTATTCTGACCAAGTTTCGTTAAGATCCAGTAAAAATGCAACCCAATTTGCATTCACAAGTTGCTACGGTTTAACCTAGTGACTAAGTTTTTTACCCATGATGACATGTAGTCTAACTTTACCTTTATTTTTTCATCATTCTAACCAAGTTTACATATAGATCCAGTGAACAATGCTGAACAGATGACAAACAGATAGACAACAGACACCAGGCCAAGATAATATTAGTTTGCCTGTCATTCCTAGAAAAAAAGATATGTTATTAATCCTTTAAATCGGGACATATAGTTATCAGCTAGTTATAACCCCAAACAAAGTTTAGGGGGTATATAGGAGTCACCCGGTGGTTGGTCGGTCGGTCGGTCCGTTGCATTTCCTTGTCTAGAGCATAACTTGAAAACTACTTGAAGGAATTCAATACAACTTCATACAATGGTCAAGCACATTGAGAGGAAGTGCACAACTCCATCTTGACTTATTACAGAGTTATTGCCCTTTGTTACTTTTCATTGTATATGGAGCATAACTTGAAAACTTTTTGGTTGAATTCAATACAACTTCATACAATGGTGAAGTACATTGAGTGATAGTGCAGTACACAGGAAACATAACTCTACCTTAACTCATTACAGAGTTATTGCCCTTTGTTACTTTTCCTTGTCCTGAGCATAACTTGAAAACTACTGGTTGGAATTCAAAATAACTTCCTACTATGGTCCAGCACAATGAGAGGAAGTGCAGTGTAGAAGAACCATAACTCTATCTTGACAAATTACAGCATTATTGCTAAGGACAATATCTCCATTTCAGTTTTTTCTCCAAGGAATTCTGTTACTATGAACTTCCTAAGTTTATAAAGCAGTCTTTAGGGGGTATTGATCACATTTAGTGATAGCTCTAGTTCATTCAGTTATGGCAAATCCATATTTAGAATAAGTTTGAACTTCTCAAACTTCAAACAAGCCCATCTTAATGTTGCGCAGAGTCACTTCCAAGACAAGTAACCCAATTTTAAAGGTCAATTTCAAGTATGTTAAATATTACAAATTCTGTGTTTCAGGTCACTGCACAATGCTGGGCTCCAAGTCGGGCAAAGTTGTCGGTTATGCAGTTAGGAGCAAGCAGTGCCGTGTTTGTGAAAAGAGCAAAAGCCTACCTAAGCACGACTGTCGCAAGAATTGGGAAGGATCAGCCAAAGGTATGAAAACAGACATGGTAGTTGAAATGGTGAAAAATGTGAAAAAAGGGTTTTGAAATTCAATAGTAATCTAAAGACTCTTCTGCGAGAAGGTATTTCAAAACCCGATTTTTATGGGGATGTGGTTTACAAACTTCGTAAGATTTTGGGTCATGGCAATTTTCCAACTGTATTTGCTAAAATTATAAAACGTTTTGTTAAAAGAGGTTACGACCCAACTGTTTTGAGACACACCGCATGTTTGGTGTTCAACCCGTTTACAGTTGGACGCTATGCTTCCCTCTTTGATTGTGTCTGACGGAAGAGGGGGAGGACTCTGTGATGGGCAGTTTTTAAATCCCACTGGGACGAAACTGTTTTGATTTTTGTCCTCTGGCCTGTTTCGTCGGGTGTTTCTCTTGGTGCTCTGCCTTCTGCAAAGGCATTGAGTACATACGTTTTTTGGTTCTCAGGGTTTGCTTTTTATATATTTATACACGAGCATTTTTGTGTTTTACATACCATGCCTTTTGTTTCCATTGCGTGTGTTAGAGATTCACCTAGCAGGGATTACTTTTATTTACACTGTCCTGTGACTTTGGAACATGGTGGGGGTAAGAGTGAGGTTGGGTGCGCACCATAAACCGGTTTAAGCTCCCCAGTGGTGTTTTTGCCACTGACCGTTCCAAGGCGGTGCCCCACTGTGTTCCTTTAATTGTTCGTTTTGTCCTCGTGTGTTTGCTTTGTATGCTAGTGTGTGTTGGTAGTGTGTGTGTGTGTGTGTGTGTGTGTGTGTGTGTGTGTGTGTGTGTGTGTGTGTGTGTGTGTGTGTGCTCCTGTATGGAAATGCAATTGAGGACATTTGTCAGGAATAACAGCAACGACTGAGGACATGACCGACAAATGAGCCCATCCTCAATTGACAAAAATATTTTATACTCTAAAAATGCTTATTTTTTGCTAAAACATGTAAAAAACAGGTAATCAAGGTATGTCCTTGATTGGAGGTCTCATATGTTGGGTGTGTCGGGGTTGTGCGTCGACCTAAAAAAGTAGCCATATTTGAATTTCCCACCCGGCGAATTATTGCGTCCTCAATTGTTGGTCAGATATGACGAAACTGGAATACTGCATTTCTATTGGTTGAAATTAAGGCCAAAAAATGGGAAATATTATTTAAGCTGTTGATTAGTAGATCTAGACCTTTTTCAAAAGATTTAAAATCCAATAAGAATTTATAAACTGGTAAAATTTGTAAAGGTTAGCTACTTACTTACCGGAAGTCATTTAAAGTATCTTTGGAATCGGACATTTTACTGCGTGGTACACCGTACAGGAGGCAGAACAGGGTAAACGAATCTATATTTTGATGCTATATTATTTATAATAATTCATTGCAGCTTAATAGGTTTTACAGTTGTATTATTTGTTTTTCTATACTGTGTAGTCCTAAGTTAAGACAGCCTCAATTGATCATAGTACAGAAATCAACTCCCAACCAAACCGGTCGAACTTTCGTTTTATGATGCCTGTTGAAGTGACTGATGAAAAACAATCTTTAAATAATAATAAAAAAAATTAAATCTAATATAATTGAAATAAACAACAACAAGAATTGTGAATGTTACCGCAGGAAATAGGTAAATTTTTATTTGTCACATATTTTCGCGATGCCGCTTTTTATAATTTAAAAATGGTTTTGGAATCTCAGGACTACTATTTATTATAATTTTGAAAATCCTAGTGAGAACCCTAAATTGGTCAACGTCTTGTTTTGTATCTACATTGAAGGTCACAACATGAAAGACGATCACTTTTACATTCAACCAAGTTGTTACAATATAAGGCAGTGTCTAGAGAACCAGAACCGGTTCCCTAGACAGCGACCTTAGCAAACCGGAATCGGTTCTCTAGCCTATATCCGTCTATACACTAGCGAACCGGAATTGTTTTCCTGCATATATTACAGGTAATTGTGATAAGAAAATAGATTATTTAATAATTATAAAGTGAAAACTTCCATTTAAACACGAAAAATGTGGGATTATCAGTTTATTTGCATTAGTTTTCAATGTGTCGATTGTCGAATTGATCTCCTTCGCATTCCGCACTTCCGGTTTTAATATGATGTTTATGTGTACGCTGGCGAAATGGTAGTCTACACAATGATCTACCATTTCGCGGTGAAGCACATGGGACAGGAGGATTAATAGTCGTCGGGTTGTTGCAGAAGTTACGCAGGTGGAAGCTGGCGAAGTTTGACATAGTCTTCATACAGTCTTCATACAGATAGGAAAAAATATAATAAAAAATATTAACAATCATGAGTTACTCCATGCCCTACTTGATATAAGAAATGAATTCCGCAGCTGTGGTGTTCAGCACGTCGTATTTGAGAGCCTCTTCCATTGTCATCAACGTCCATACAAGTTATGCAGACGTCTTAACAAGACCTTGAAACTCCCACTTGACAAAATAGTGTCACATGGTCCAGAGTTAATGAACAATGGCGTTATAGACAGACGTGATGGTGTGTTTAGAAGAGATGTTGACTTTAAGTTCACCGACAGCATCAGTCATGCCTTCCTGAACCAGAGGCTCTGAAAACAGTCCTTTTCATGGCTAAACTGACTCTTAACAGGGTCGACGGGCCATGATCTGACAGAGCTCCTCGTGGTGTAGCCTGGATGTGACATAATGAAAACGAAAGCAAATGCTTATGTATATTTAGGTTTAATTATTTCTCTCTAGCATATATTACATAAAATCAAAAACATTTACAGAAAAATTGTGCTTTCTGTTTCAATGCTATTCATTATGTTATAACTAAACGCTCTCCTTCGTCATTCTGTTATCTCTAATACTAATACTGCGTTAAGTCTTTCATGTCATAATTTTAGGAAGGATCTCTAAATATTCCTCTTCCGAATTACATATTTAATGATAACAATAATAATCAACATATGCATTGTTTATATAGCTGTATCAATAAACGTGCCGATAACAACACGCCAAATAATGCGTCCGAATATTAATTCCGGTTCGCTAAGCTCGCTGTCTAGGGAACCGGTTCGGTTCTCTAGACACTTCCATAATATAATGCTTGAAATGTCTGGGCCTGAAAAAAAATCATCCTGGCCAGAAATAAGCCTGAGGGTGCGGTTCCTTGGCCTAAAAAAATTGAATTTTCCATAGACTGTTAAATTGTATGTTGGTAACATTGCATATATATATATATATCAAATTTTGATTGCTTAAAGCAGTATCATGTAGATGAAGATGAGGGAAATCATATGTCAATATTTTATAAATTTTTGAAATTTATTTACATTATAACATATTTGATTCATTCATACAATAAACACAGTTGTTAATAGCAATTTGGCTCATTAGCATTACTAAATATAATCATTAAATGTCACCGTTAGTAAATCCAGACCAAATTTTTCCAGCACCTATTTCAAGTCGAGTCAAATAAATTTTATTTATAAAGTTGCAGAGTGATACATAACAAATAACATAAGCTCTAGAGAGCTTTGAAATCCGACCTCTTTTTCTATATAAAAATTTTTGATTGCAGTATTTTACTGTTACACTTAAAACTAATTACTCTATAATTCTTTTATGAAGTTAATGCTAATATTGCATAAACCTGGTTTCAAAATACATCTGTCAACCCTAATTGGGCACTCGCGTGAATGGAAAAACAACTTGTGATTCCCATGGCTTGGAGGAATGACATTTTGACCTATTTGAAAAGACTAATTAATATGGACTAGGAGTTGGAACTACAGTTTTCCAGGCTTTTTTTATTTTATAGCTTGACAGCCGAATAAAGGAATCATCCCAAAAGAAAATTTCTTTAAAATCATATAATTTTCCCCATTTGGAAACTTCTGTAAATTTTATTCCCCTGTAATCTTTTTGCCATAAGATTTGTCCCATTATGATATATTGTTTGGCAATATTGACTTGGAGACATCTGAATATTCAATGACCTTTTGTCGGTAATTGTCTGATTCCGAAGTATATCAAGTATGGCATAACGGTACACATGGTTGAAGTATGACTTAAAGTTACCGACACAACACTTGACTAATTAGCCTACATGTAATTACCAATAGGCCATTGGAAAATTAGTATAAAATAAGTATTGACAGCATTCCTATCTTTAAAAATCAATAAGTAAATCGTAATAAATTACTGAAACTAACGAAAAAGCATAAAAAAATTAATGAGTCTCAGGCCAATATTGCCAAACAATGCATATTAATTTCCCCAAAAATTTTAAGGCTAGGGCTACATCCCACAAGCATAGTAAAAAACCCTAGTTTTAGAGGCTTAGTGCCAAACTGGCCAGGTTTAAATTTACAAATAGGAAACTGAAGTGCGTCTTTGATGTTTAGAATATTTTTTATTGTTTAATTTGAAGTGTCACGGGCTAGAGCTGAGTTTCAAATTAATTTTTTTCAGGTTTGTTATAACAGGTGCATGAGAGGACCCTTGAAAAGTGTTTAGTGCCCACTTATAATGGACAAGATGGGCAGAGCAAAAAGAAAGGCTCCATTATGTGAGGCCCAACACTGGCTCAAAGAAAATAAAGATCCTCCAGGGTTTGCCATTTCGACATACCCCACAAAAGGTTTGTGTATATTTCATAAATAGTTCTTACTCAAATATTTCAGTGCTAAACTGCATTCTTGCAGCATAGGAAAAATTCCAAAAAAGGATGGCAGAGCACCAGAGGCATTCAGGATTGAGACCTTTATCTTAATCTACCTAACTGTTTACTTGCACCTTTTAAGTTAATGCTTTGAGGAATGATTAAAGTCAGACAGTTAAGTTTAAAGGTATTTCTCCTCGTATACTGTCTTACTTCCCCATGCGACAACATTTATTAAGCAACTTTTGTCATATGGGACCACTGTAATTTCCTCCAATCATTTTCTCTCTATATCTTTACTGTATGAAGTGACTTGCTCAACGCGACCAGCGACCGCTAATTAGTCAGTTTATATTGAGATCAATCTTTTCATCATTCAAGTGGCCAACTTTACCTGTCAAGTGTTTGTGTTTTAACAGAACGTCGCCTTGTGATGTCACAATTGTTGACAAAACACATAATATATAAATGTGTGAAAAACTTTATTTACCAAACCATTATTAGCGTATATGCAGGGGCCTAGCTAGAGCAAAATTTTAGGGAGAAGTCACTTCTCCCTGAGCTGAAAATAGGGAGAAGTTTGGCGTCTACAGGGAGAAGTGAGGGAGTAGCAAGATATTTGTTGTCTCCCCCCTTCCCCCCCACTGTTATTCCCATTAAAGACTTATTAAGCTGTTGTTATAGGTCTTTGTTCCCATAAATGGTCAAGTTTGATAGTCATATAAACATAATTATAAGGGGTGCATTCTTTGTAAGTTAGATGACAACAATATCTACCGGTAGTCAGCATGGTATTAAAAAACGTATACCAAAACAAAACTTAATTTCTTTCTATTGGTAAAATATTTTGTGAAAAATAACAGATGGGTAATCAAATCCACCCTTCAAAAAGTTTAACTGGAAAATCTGAGGTACGAAACTCATTTTGTTGACTGGAAATACAACCGAGATACAAAAAGTGTACATAATTTCGGATAGACGCTTATGCGGACATACGAATAATGTATCGTCTTTAATCCGATGTAGAAGCCTTCACCATGATTATCACTCGTGTCATATTGTGAAATCAGCCTTCAGGCAATCTTTTTGTCAGTCGCTAATTGATTGAGGGGGTGGAGTTAATGGTCAGAGAAATGTCTGACACTTTGTTTATTCGCTTCATTGTTTATTGAGATATTTTCGGGCGAAGTTAATTTCGCTTTTGTCACAGAAATGGGCGAAGTTGAGGTGTGAAAGGCGACTTTGTCGCCCTAGTCGCCCCTCGCTAGGCCCCTGATATGCAAATGAAGTTAAGTTTACGCGTGATGTGTATTATACAATAAAATTGATAAAAACAATGCAACGCTACTGTGATGGTGTTTACGCTTCGCTGTTGATATTGAGACTGCATTGAATTGACTTTGAACTTGATCAGCAATTAAATTTATCGTTTCAATTAGATGTAGTTTGTTAAAATCAAATGAAAAATGTACAATAGAAAGCATCTACACTCATTAGACTTTTCGTGTCGGGGACAAGGAAAAGCAACAGTCTCAGTAGCTTAGAAATACTGGGGAAAATGTTAGATTGACATGTATGTGTGTCATAAATTTTGTAGATTTGTATAAATTTTGACTTTTTTCTCATGCTTTGTCAGGGCTTCTTTTCATTCTATAGCAGGGGCCG
Organism: Saxidomus purpurata; assembly: GCA_022818135.1. Classification (NCBI taxonomy): domain Eukaryota; kingdom Metazoa; phylum Mollusca; class Bivalvia; order Venerida; family Veneridae; genus Saxidomus; species Saxidomus purpurata. Next base: position 51,682,480 of record JAFMSR010000011.1, read on the forward strand.
TTATAGGGCTGCTTCCCCAAAGAAAAATTCTTTAAAATCATGCAGTTTTCCCCAAAAATTGAATTTACATCAAGTTTTTTCTTCCCCTTTTGCAAATATACCATGTAATTTTCTCCCAAAATTAAGGGCAGGGCTGCTTCCCCAACCTGTGAAAAAAAGCCCTGTTTGTCTCAAGGGACCGTTTCATTAAGCGACCATTTTCATTGTTTCCCTTGCACAGTCGCTAAATACACATTTGACTGTAGTAGTTGCATACATACAATTTTTATTATGTATATATATGTTACATCTCACATAACATAACTGATTTCTTTTCAAAAACAAAAAACATACTGTGACACTAATTTGTGACAAATTTCTTTCAAGTGAAGTTGTGCAATAACAAAACGCAGAGGAGATTACAAGGATTCTTTTCCATATTGGGTCATATTCCCATTGAAATAGTATATTATTTTTCCAATCCACAGAAAAAAATTCCCAATTGAATGTTACAAAATGAAAATAATGAACAAAAAATTCTATAATCTTTGAAAATAAGGACTTCTTCACTGTTACAGGGTTTAAATGTAAATGTAAGATGCCATCTTAGACAGTGATTGTTTGCATTCATTTAATCATTGCAAAATTTCAGTTATGCATTTTCCCCCAATTTTTAACAAAACATCTCTGAAATTCCCAATTCCATTGGTATGGGTCATGTTCCCAATTCCTTGAAAAAAATCCTGGATAATTTATTTCAAAGTCAATCGTAATATATATTTTCAGTGTTTTTTGCCCTGCTTTGGGAATGGTGCCGTAAGCGGACAGCTTAGAAAAAATTGCATCGATTTGACTCGAATTGGGAATTTTACATAAGATGTCATATTTTCATTGGGACAGGGAGCCATGAGAATAATGCATAATATAAAATCATGTATCATTAACTTGAATGATTTTTTTTGCTTCTTGAGGTTAAAAAAATCGATAACAGTTGTACATAAATAATGTTTAGGTGTGAAACGCTTAAAGTATGAAATTATCGAGCTGGGTATGAATGTTACTCATGTGGTTATACGGGAAGTCAAAGAACGGGTCCAGGGCGCCTGCGGGCCCAGGCTTTGGCTTGCCCGACTATAGACTACACATGTATATTTAAAAGGAAATCAAATAAAAATCAGTTAAAAAATATATATATATTTCTATACCTATCAGTGAAATTTTCAGTGTCATATCTAGTTTGGCGCCGCCATTTTCAATGTATCTCAATGATAATAGGCAGGGTATTCCGATAATGGAACAATCGCAACTTTTCGGATTTATAATAATCTTCGAGGTGTTCTGAGTGAAAACGGAAGCAGTACATGAAATAACGAATGAAACCTTTAAAATGGAAAATGTAAAATAAAAAATGAATGATTATTTTAACTGACTTCCCTGTTTATAGGCTTTGCCTAATTTCATATAACTTGGTTTTTATTATGGCTTACGGCCATCTAGTTGTCAGATAAATCTTTACGGCAATGTGTCCACTATTTCTAAAAATGAGCGACAAAATAATTCTCTTAAAATGTTGTAAAAGTTTACTGTTTATGCTTTGAAATAAATATCTTTTAGTTAGATTATATTTTTTTCGTATGTACATTATATCATTTTCGTTATTGTAACCAATTTAAATAATAAATCAATTTTATTATGTCTCCCCCACCTCGGGGGGAGACATATTGTTTTTGCCCTGTCCGTCAGTCCGTCCGTCCGTCAGTCCGTCAGTCCGTCCGTCCATTCTTCGTTTCCGGACGATAACTAGAGTTCCTTTTGACCTACAGCTCTCAAACTTCATAGGATGAATGGTCTTATTGAGCAGATGATCCCTATTGTTTTTGGGGTCAGTAGTTCAAAGGTCAAGGTCACAGTGACCGTTGGTCAATTTCTCGTTTCCGGATGATAACTAGAGTTCCTTTTGACCTACAGCCCTCAAACTTCATAGGATGATTGGTCTTATAGAGCTGATGATCCCTATTGTTTTTGGGGTCAGTAGGTCAAAGGTCAAGGTCACACTGACCGTTGGTCAATTTCTCGTTTCCGGATGATAACTAGAGTTCCTTTAGACCTACAGACCTCAAACTTCATAGGATGATTGGTCTTATAGAGCAGATGATCCCTATTGTTTTTGGGGTCAGTAGGTCAAAGGTCAAGGTCACAGTGACCGTTGGTCAATTTCTCATTTCCGGATGATAACTAGAGTTCCTTTTGACCTACAACCCTCAAACTGGGGGGAGTCCGTCCAGTCCGTCCGTCCATTCTTCGTTTCCGGACGATAACTAGAGTTCCTTTTGACCTACAGCTCTCAAACTTCATAGGATGAATGGTCTTATTGAGCAGATGATCCCTATTGTTTTTGGGGTCAGTAGTTCAAAGGTCAAGGTCACAGTGACCGTTGGTCAATTTCTCGTTTCCGGATGATAACTAGAGTTCCTTTTGACCTACAGCCCTCAAACTTCATAGGATGATTGGTCTTATAGAGCTGATGATCCCTATTGTTTTTGGGGTCAGTAGGTCAAAGGTCAAGGTCATACTGACCGTTTGTCAATTTCTCGTTTCCGGATGATAACTAGAGTTCCTTTAGACCTACAGACCTCAAACTTCATAGGATGATTGGTCTTATTGAGCAGATGATCCCTATTGTTTTTGGGGTCAGTAGTTCAAAGGTCAAGGTCACAGTGACCGTTGGTCAATTTCTCGTTATAATTTGGGGTCACTAACTCAAAGGTCAAGGTCATAAGGGGGGAGACAAGTTTTTTTGTGAAAAACAATCTCTAGTTTCAATTTGAATAAACTCAAAACGCAACGTGAATGAATATTACTATTTACTATTTTGTCAGAGTGATTACACACTACCACAACACCGCTTTTGCACAGTTTTGTCATGTGCTAAGAGTGATCTCCCTTTCAGAAATAATGTGAAATGACATCAGAAAAAGCAAAATAAAGTAAACTGACAGCATATTGTTAATGTTAAACTTATCGAAATAAGAAATGCGTGGAAATGAATCCGTGTTAATAGCAAATGTCATCGTTTCTAGTCTGGGAAAAGAACGTGAAACGTAAGTTACTTCAGTCATAGAAAACTGAGCCTTTCATTGTAGACGGTGTAAAAACATTAAATATAACCCTTGACAAACATTAAAAAACATATTGAAAATAATATTTTAAAAAATGTGCTTAAAAAACGCTTAAAACATGCTTGAATTTAGGCATTGAATGTCTGTATGAACCCTGTATGCAGTGAATAATCTAGGTTTTTATTTATATGAGTCCCTGGGATGCACATTTTTCAAAACAATGAGTCCCAGCTATGAAACAATGAGTCCCTTTCCGAAAAAGTCAGAAAATAGAATCGAACATCCCCGCCGAGTTATTTTCGATTGGAATCGCCGCTGTGGTGTTTTTTTTTCCAAATATAATTGTTTCTAAAAGTTTTGAGTTACTGAAAATATTAATTACCTTTTACGTAGATTTTATATATTTATTTCCGTTAAAAATCTGTTGTAATTAGTTGAGGTTTATTCTCCAATTAGCATTTGTCACTCGCGAATGCTGCGGTAGGTGTGACAAATACGAGCATTCATAAAGGATGACAAACTAACTACGTCAACCTATGTGACACCACTGAGTAACGTTTGATAATTTGTGAATGCGAAAAATATTTTCAATTGACTTTATTAACATTAATAAGTTCCAACTATTCTTTACTTAAAATAAACGTTAAGTTTATAACAAACTCGCGGCGCTTCAAGCCGATTTTTTCTAAGTAACAATTTTCTTCTATAATGTATTTATTTTAAAGAATTAACTTTGTCCAATAAAATAATTTCTACAGCGACTTCTTTTACTCATAAAGCCGAAGGTGTTACGAGATCAAAGCACGTACGCCGACGCCGAAGTTTCGTTTGATCCGAGCGAAGCACGTGGCATTAAAAAGACCGAATATTTTGACGGGTCTGATTACGGGTCGTACCGATGATAGCCTCTTTAGAGGATGGTGGACCCAATAAGCACAATTACAAACGGGTCTTGGTTATGCACTATATCAAGCTATACAAACGTTGGTTGGCAAATATTTTGAATTCTGTAAATGTACAAAAGTAAAAAAAATACGTGTATACAATTGTTCACGGAAAATAATTCTAATTTAAAGTCCTGTTAACTGTCTGAAACACCACTCTAAGTACCGCGATTTAACACCATCGAAGTGCCGCGATTTTTTAACGATTTCATGCAAAAATTCTTCTAAATACTCGCAGGAAAGGCAAGTTCGTGGACGATATTCTTTTAAACAAACTGCCGCGACCATATACCCAAGTCCCGCTTTTCACCTGCTTGCGTCCTAAAGGACGCACACATTTCAAATCTTTGCGTCCTTTGCATTTTTTGTGCGTCTATGACGCAGGACGCACGGCTAGATTATTCACTGTGTATGTATAGGGTGAACTATATAATTACTAATTAGATATACAATGTATTTATAATAGATGATGATTGTTATGATAAATGAAACTAAACATTTATATGATCACAAACATTGTGTAACTTCATCTTGTTTATTTTCAGGTAGAGGAATCATCACTACTATCTATAGAAGGAAAGGTGATTTCCTGCTTCATTATGCAGGAGAAGTTATTTCTGGTAAGGAGGGGGAAAGAAGAGAGAAGCTTGACAGCTCTGGTTTTCGTTTTTTCTACAGAAATGGTCGCAAAGATTTGTGGTGAGTAAGCAAGATATTAAACTTGGGTTTAAGAACTAGCTCTGCAAATTCCCCCCAGAACCGCCCCCCCTCAAAATCGATTTCTCCTCGATTGATAATTTTCTGCTACTTAAATCAAACATTGTTTATGTTTTAAGCAACATATTTTAACTTTCATTGACGTTGAACTGTAAAATCATCTTCATAAGATCGATACATGGCCGATACAATTTTTTCTTTTGTCAATCAAAAGCTGCATATAGCTACTATGATGACTCAGTCCCAGCATGACTTGCTGGCAATTTTTAAATTCAACATGGGAACCAAGTTTCCCTGTGCTGTTAGGTGTGTTTTCCGTAATAGTGACAGGAACCAATCTCATTTCTTCATCTGTGAAATTCCATCAAAAGATGTCGCACAGTTGGGATAACTAAGAAAAAGTGCACTACCTGATGCTACAAAATATCCATCTTTCTTGATGAAAAAAAAAATACATTCCCTAGAAACTTATGTCAGAACATATGAAATTATAGGCGAGTCTTTCAACGAGCAAGGTATAATTACAAACACTGAATTACAGAAGTTAAAAATTCCATAAGTATAAGTCAGTAAGTGTAATGATTGTCAAATGTGACACTTATTGTTTTAACTCCAAGAAATTAAATAAGTGTGTTGTTACACCTGCGTCCAAACAAGGGATTTGTGCAAATTCTGCAAACATTAATCATTTTAATCATAGTGTCTAAAAGACCTGTATCCTATCCAGTGTTTCCTGTATTATTAGCCTTTAGGTGACTTGACACCAACACTGTGTACTGTCTAAATAACAGTTTTACATGTAGTTTCAAAACTGTATGATTTGAACCTATGTTCTGTCTTTACTTTAGAAATCCTTTTGTTTTGCTTACAAATATGTAATGCTTAATGGTTGCAGTAAAATATCTATCAAAATTATGCTATGCCTCTTTAAGAAGACAGTGACAAACATATTTTGTTACAGATATGATTGTAAAAATTATTTGTTAAGGTAGACCATAGGTAATGGGCACTATAAGGAACTGTAAAATTGACAATATAGGACAATTATATGTCTTAAAGGTCACCTGTATGCAAAATTTAAATAAAATTTACCGTGTGGTTTATAAGTTATGGATATATTTCTGAACTAAAACTTTGCTATTAGAAGGGCTTTTTTTTCAGAAATGAGGAAACTCTAAATAATCTATAATATCATCATTATGAAAATGTTTTCCTATTGCTCATTGTTAAGAAACAGATAATAACATTCAGGTAACAAATTACACGAGCAAAATGTTTTTCATATGTATAAAAATGTTACCCTACCCCACCCACTTTAAAACAGTTATTTGACCATTTCCCTATGTAAAAAACCTTATTCAAAATATCCCTAAAATTTACCACAATGAGGGGCTGTTTTAAAAGTTTGCCTAAATTTTCTTAAAAGTATATTGGTTGATCATTCGAAATATAATATAATAAACTTTGAAAATATCTGGTATCATATTTGCTATTAAATTTGGCATTATTTAGAAAATAAATACCTACAATACTTATATAATTAAAATCAAACACTTTTTTCTTCCATAAGGGATCTAAGAGATACATAAATAATGTTAAAAGGAAAAAAAGAAAGAAAACAAAAGTTGCTCCTTCTGGGGTTTGAACCGACGCCCCTCAATTTCAATGCAGTTGACAAGTGATTCTAGCCTATTTGAATACTCATCAAAGTAGAGGTAATGCATTACCCATGGTCTACCTTTACCCTTTACCTCATATATACGCGATTCAACGCATTTTCGACCCCCCTTTTTGAGGCCTAAAATAGTGAAAAAATGTCCTATTTAGACCAGAAACACTTGTTTTCGTTTGAGAAATGGTGTTAAAAAAAGTGATCACTTTTTCGGTGCCATCCCCTATCAAATAGACAAATAGATACAAAAAGGGGGTGCCAGAGGGGGTGCCAGAGGGGGTTAGCAGACCCCCTCGCCTCCAAGAAAATTTTGGACGTGTGAGAGGCTAAAAATGGCCTCAGGTCGACCTTAAGGTAACGTGTAACCAACGCTGAAAAGCCTTTGACTCTATCTCAATCCATCGACAAGTTGCAGCACTTTGAAATCAGTTTTGATGGAAAGAATCAGCGCAAAATAGTGATTTTTGGCAATTTTGAGATGCCCCCTCGTTGCCATGGTAACATGAAATTTAAGATTGAGCATGCCGTTACAAAGGCTATTGTCCAGTAAACATGTGTGCCAAGTTTGATCAGTATTATTGCATTTTTCACAGTTTCATAGCAATTTGAACTTGTAACAGGAGGCTTTTCAATGAAAACAGCCATTTTTCACAAAATGCTTATGGGGTAATGGGTTAAGCAAAAATCATGCTATGCAATGGGTTATGGCTGTGTCCTACAACAAAACGAAAGAGTAAAATTTATGAAAAAGATGCATGTAACTGTACGTAGTTTTTCTTTAAAATAGTGTGGATGCCACTGATGAAACAGGTAGATTTGGTCGTCTTGTTAATCATGGGGACAAGAAAGAGCGCAATGCCATCATGAAGGGAATAGATGGACACTTGCTCTTGTTTGCCATAAGGTAATGAATTGTATTTTACTCATAAAATGATTGAGTTTTGTCTTTAAGCTTGATATTGTTCAAGTAAGACCCTTTGACAAAGATGTTTATGACATAGGCATTTTCTTTAGCACCACCTTTTTTAATGAAGAGCTTAAATTGTTCCAACCCCCTTGTATGCACAGATTAGCACATGGCCATGATATGTAAAGTCCCAAAGTTCTTCTTGTTCCAAGGCTTTTACATGCAACACCATATATTTGTTCCTGCTTTTCAGGGATATTGACATTGGTGACGAAATTTCATATGATTATGGTATAGCAGAACTACCCTGGAAAAAGGTATATTTTTTTCAACCTCCCTCTAGAATTACTGAAAAAACCATGGAAGAAAATTTGTTGATACTTAATTTCAATTTTATGAGGAGATAGAAAACATAAAAGTAAAGTAAGGTGTACACTCACTTAAACTCCTCCTTGCCTTATTTATTATCTCCCTTAATTGAATATCAGTTCTGTCTGGTGTAACAGGAAGTGCGGGAGGGAATCAATTAAAAGATACAAATCAAAGAAACACTTTGAGAGGAAGGCATTAAGTGTAATGCTTGGTATAGTTTTAAGGTGTATTTTTTCACTTAATATTTGTTTAGTTTTTGGTCATTAATTATGTCTCCCCCACCTCGGGGGGAGACATATTGTTTTTGCCCTGTCCGTCAGTCCGTCCGTCCGTCAGTCCGTCAGTCCGTCCGTCCATTCTTCGTTTCCGGACGATAACTAGAGTTCCTTTTGACCTACAGCTCTCAAACTTCATAGGATGAATGGTCTTATTGAGCAGATGATCCCTATTGTTTTTGGGGTCAGTAGTTCAAAGGTCAAGGTCACAGTGACCGTTGGTCAATTTCTCGTTTCCGGATGATAACTAGAGTTCCTTTTGACCTACAGCCCTCAAACTTCATAGGATGATTGGTCTTATAGAGCTGATGATCCCTATTGTTTTTGGGGTCAGTAGGTCAAAGGTCAAGGTCACACTGACCGTTGGTCAATTTCTCGTTTCCGGATGATAACTAGAGTTCCTTTAGACCTACAGACCTCAAACTTCATAGGATGATTGGTCTTATAGAGCAGATGATCCCTATTGTTTTTGGGGTCAGTAGGTCAAAGGTCAAGGTCACAGTGACCGTTGGTCAATTTCTCATTTCCGGATGATAACTAGAGTTCCTTTTGACCTACAACCCTCAAACTGGGGGGAGTCCGTCAGTCCGTCCGTCCATTCTTCGTTTTTGAGTTGTCTTTCAATAGTGTAAAAAAATCTGACAATATGAACGTTTGTTTTAAGTATCATCAAAATCCTTTAAAGGTTTGAAGAATTATGGAGCAGACACAATTTCATTTAATTTCATTTGTGAAACTATATATGATATGACCATCAAGTGCAATTTCGTTTGCCCGCCTGCCATACGCTGATTGAATAACCAGGATTTTCAAAATTGAATACCTGGTTAAAAACAAACAGTTTAGGAAGCATCTTCTCATACAACCTTAACAATAGAAACCATCCATAGACAGCCTTCATTGAAGTGACTACCGGGTATTTACATTATCTTATCTCCATTTCCATTCCTGTTTCCATTCACAGTTATTCTCAGCAGTGGGGGAGACATGCGCTTTTTTACAAAAGCATCCTCTAGTTTTTTTATAGAGTTATGAATCTGATCATGTTCTGTTGAGTATTATATATGAATATTCCTGCATGCACAAATTATCATCTGAATGTTCTTGTTCGTACGATTCCAAAAGAGTTATGGACTTTTAATAGCAGCCATATTTTGTTGTGTTTTGTGCATATGTCTTATTAGGCCATTATTTTTTGATATTTCGGTTTACTGACCCCGCCGCATCCTTTTTTTTTTTTTTGAAAATGAAAAAAAAATATCTGCATTGAAAAAATCTGCGTTGAAATACGCTGCTAAGTAAATTAAGATATTAATGTCCTATCGTCCAACTTATTAGACTTGTCAAAGAAACGTCGTGATAAATTTTGATGGCGATGTATTTTGCATGTAGTATGAAATAAAATGTCTGTAAAATGGGTCAAATCATTCTCGCCAAATTAATTAGGCTAATTTCTATATATTTAAAATATATTTCATGTATATATGTATAAAATCATACATTTTGAAGGTCCAATTATTGCGTAGAAATGTCAAAGAAAACAACTAAAAAAAAGCCAAAATACGCAAGTAATCACATTCAAGGATAGAGCGAGAGAAATCTTATTCAATGAGATTAAATTAGATTTATAAAGAAATGCAGTGACAAGATCACTATTTACAGATTTAACAAAATCATTAGTCTTTAAAGGGAGATTGAATACGGGTTTTCTTTCAAACAAAATAAAAAAAATGCACTTACGATTAATAATTTACATATGTCAGTAATTGACCCGCTAATTATCCGATAGAAATATTTTTCAACTTGGGCAATAATTTAACACGTGTAATCTTTTCTTTTTTAACTTCAAGAGTGCAAGTCAGTTGAGATTTGGCACCTTTGATGATTCGGATTAAACAACTGGGACTACATGTATGTGAACATCAAAGATTGACCGACTCTTTTGAAGAGTCGACGAGGTCATCTCGTGTGTAGATTTCATGTGTGTTGTTAAATAATAGCAACATGATATTTTATCAATTTGTGGATGCTATTTTGTTTTCACACATGTGAACGATGTTTTGTGTATTTATAAGCAGTATGGAATTTAGACAATCGGTCATTTCTCTAGTAAGTACTATGTACGCATCACCTTACAAAGTATCTCACCTTCCAGACATTAAAATATGAAAATTTTTTTCTTTTCTTTCTTTTTTTTTTTTTTTCTGCCTCCGACCCTACCTTTTTTTGGAAAGAATCAGTAAACCAAAAGATAAAAAAAAATGGCCTTACCTACTTTAAATGTTTTACTGCTTAGACAAGATAATTTAGAAAACTAAACAAAACCCATTGCATAAAACAAAACTAGTGAAACTTATATTTCAAGTCATTTAAGTAGCGCCTTCATCTTTTGAAGTGCTTTTATACATTTTAAGAGCGGTTGGTAAAATTCTACTGGAATTTAAATAATATTAGTTACAACTACCATGCTTTAAGGGCTTTTGTTAGTATCTTACTTGAAAGCAAGCTGCAAATGCGCAGAGTAACAGCTAAAAGCAGCAAAATACAGTCTACTCTTGGTAACTCAAAATTGACTGAACCTTACAAATTGTTTGCACAGTTGCCCAGCAGACACTTTGGCCAAGTTGGATATCTATCACACTAATAATGTTAAAATTAGGGCATTTTGATTTTGGTCTATCAATAACGAAAAAATGACTATTTTTCAGTAAAACCAGTGTGAAGTAATGAATTAAGGGAATTTCAAGTAATGAAATTCGGATGTCATTATGCATATAACTCAATTTGTTTTATTAATATAACGCTTACAAAACATTTAATGAAAATACTTCTTGATATATATTAGATTTTAACTAAAAAAGTAACAAATGGTTAACACCCTTTATGTCTAAAACAGTCTGTGCGAAAGACCTCTAAGTTTTTCTGGACAGTAGGTCCAATATATAAACTGAAATTTTTTACTGGACCAAACATGATTTTACTGGACCAATAAAAAAACTGCTTGTTAGTATTTTGAGTCACTTGATTTGTGTCAAAAGTCAAGTTTGTGTATAGAGAAAATTATATTAACAATGAAAAACTCTGTGAGGTTAAAGTTTTTTTTCACCACAATCAAAATATGTACATGAATATTGTTATACATGTATTCAATGGCTTTTGCGACTTACTTTAATTCCATGCAGACTATATACTAGCAAAATGAGACGGTAAATTTCAGAGAAAGTCTGGCATATCTATGTAAACAGTATTATTATATATCGGTCATTTAGAGATGTTGACAGATTAATAGTTTCATGATTTTGGCACCTTCACGCTTGACTGCCAGTGTATTGACTTGGAAAATTTCTGATAATTAGTATTAACCGACAACTGAGAGACGTATAAATGTAAAGTTGACAATGACAATGTTTATAGCAATTCTTAACAATAGATTTAGACTTGCTAATTACGCATATATTTATGTGAAAAATAATTGCATTCAAGTTGTTCTTAAAGTATCACCTGTGGAAATTATATTCACAAACAAAATGAATTATCCCACTATTGACTCTCGATTGACACGGGTATCCGATTTTTGACTCGAAAATCAGGAAACACATTTGACCCATGATAAAATCCGCCCACAAGTCAATTTGCCATGTGAGAATTTTCCACTATGCATTCCGTTCTTTCAATCATCCTGTTAATCACACAATAATTATGGCATCTGCTGCCTCATGTATAATGCTGAACTACTACAAGTTATCGAAGGGCATTGCAAATATGCTAATTTTGGCTACAGGTTTGTCAGTCATTTGTGTTGACTGTGCTGTAGCTATGTCATGTGAAATGCTTGTTGATACGTAATAGTAATTGCTTAATTTTATTGTCGGTAAGTTGATAATAAATCTGAATCTGAATAAGCACTCAGCGAATTATGCCAGTTTCTGGTGATTGTGTCATTACTGTTACATGGAAAATTATCAGAAAACATTGCATTTAGATTGGCTTAGAACGCATAACTGTTGACAAGCGTTTGACATGCCTTTAACAAGCTTATATATTGTGTAATGACACAGATTTGGATCTTTTTTTTTTGCATACAGGTGAATGGTCAGCTTTTGCAATATGCTTTATGTTAGGATTTTTATAAAATCATGGAACCTTTAATTTTTACCAGAACATCCAGCCCCCAATACATATATTTTTATCAGTCCTTCTGATATTTTACCAGTCAGGGCTGATGGTCCGATGGTCTTTCAGAAAGTCTGCTAATAGTAGTCATATCTAAAATTTTATTTGGTTTTATCTGAATGGAAATAAGAGTCATCTTCTTCTGTAAGTAATTATATAATTTAGAAACAACCATGACATAATAAAAACAACTTTATATAAGTATTTTTTAAAGTTTCATCAAATTTTGCATTTGACATAGCTTCACACACTGCTTGGTAAACAAGTACAACACATGTTGACTCTTGATAGTAGTGCAAATCTGTATTTAACACTTCTAACACTACCTACCTAGAAACATATTCATGTTCCACTGGCATAGTAATGTTTAAGTGTACATTCTTGGTTCCACTTACCTTGTTTTGTGCCTCGTGCATATTTGAAATCAAAAATCTGTTTCAAACCAAGTATTTAAACAGTTCAATGCAGAATTTTGTTTAAAAGTCATGAAGGCATAAAGTTCATTTGATAATGTAACTAATTAAATTATTGGTTTAAAATAAGATGCTTCATTGTTGTATGTCATGCAGCTATTAATTGTTTATCATAGACAAAAACAGCTGACAGTCATGGTAACTATTCCATAAAAACAATCATTTTTCAGTTTCAACTATATGTTGTTATTTCTGTATGCCAGGATTTTTTCCTCATGGTCTTCAGTTAGAAATATTATTTCCACTGAAGGACAAACTACAAAGGTTTCAAATGATTTTTAATTTAAACAAAGAATAGTTGATTGTTTTGATATTTTCCTATCATTTAATGTAGTCTTTTGGTAAAACCCTGGCATGTGTGATTTTCTTCTGATTTGAAATTAATGTTTAATTTCTGTTACCTTTTTATTTGCAAAATTATGTCTCACAACATTTTTGGTTTTTGGAAGTTTTTTGCAACTTCAAATTAATCAATATCTTTACTCAAATGATACTGCTGCCAGTTGCAGGTGATTTAGTACTTACTGTCCTCATTTGGTTTTCAAGTGGAATTTTTTTTAATGGCAAAAATTTTTTTTTAACACCTGCATCATACATGTATAAGCATACAGATAATTGTGTCTCCCAAAATTTTTGAGAGACATATTGTTTTTACCTTCGCCGTCTATCTTTCCATCCGTCCGGTTGTCCGTCTGTCTACATTAAGCTTGTCCAGCCTTCACAGGTCAAACTACTGGTGGGATTTCAACCAAACTTTACAGAAGTGATCAGTGCCATCCTTAGTTTGTGCACATCACCGGCACGTTCTGCTTCGCTGCAGAAAACGGCAACCAGAGCTAAAAATAGAAAAATCTTTTTCGGCCTTCACAGGTCAAACTACTGGTGGGATTTCAATCAAACTTTTACAGGAGTGATCAATACCATCCCTAGTTGTGCACATTGCCCGCACGTTCGCTTCGCGGCACAAAATGGCTGCCAGAGTTAAAAATAGAAAAATCTTGTCCGGCCTTTACAGGTCAAACTACTGGTGGGATTTCAACCAAACTTTACAGGAGTGATCAGTACCATCCCTAGTTGTGCACATCTCCGGCATCTTCCCCTTCACTGTACAAAATGGCCGCCAGAGTTAAAAATAGAAAAATCTTGTCCGCCCTTCACAGGTCAAACTACTGGTGGGATTTCAACCAAACTTTACAGGAGTGATCAGTACCATGCCTAGTTGTGCACATCGCCGGCACCTTCCACTTTGCTGCACAAAAAAGCTACCAGAGCTAAAAGTCAGCTTTCACAGGTCAAGCTACTGATGGGATTTCAACCAAACTTCACATGAACGATCATTACCATCCCTAGTTGTGCATATTGCCGGCATGTTCTGCTTCGCTACACATAATTGCTGCCAGAGCTAAAAATAGAAAAATCTTGTCCGGCTATCACAGGTCAAAATGCTGGCAGAATTTCCACCAAAATTCACAGGAGTGATCAGAACCATACATAGTTTTGGGAGACATGTTTTTGTGACAAAAACCCTTCTAGTTCACAGTGAAGGCACAGAATATTGTTTTCTTTATAGACTTGGTGTTTTGGTCATCATTTCGAAAACTGGTTTACTATTTTTGATAACTGGTCACTTTTTGAGAGCCATTTATATATTTTGAAATGAGATAGGATATATGACATTATAGCCCAATTATAGTAATTATTGCTTGAATATTTTTTATAGCATGTTTTTGTTTGCTTATACTGTAGATATTGGAGAATGTGATGATATAAATGACGACATAAATATTAGCAACATAGCTGATACCAATGAAGTGTCTACCAACAAACTTGATGAGGTTAAAACCCATGGAGCTATCAATGAATATGATGGTATTTGTCTTATTTGCATATATTCTGTTTTCTTACAAGGCCCAATATTTAAACTAGTTGGAAACTACTAGACTTTTAGTTTCACAATTAATAGAAATGCAAGAGTTTATTTTACAGCTGAATATTTATAATAATGGTTATTGTATTATGTATTATGACTGTGCTTTCAGTACTTGGGCCATAGAAAAAAATGAGTCAGATTCTCATCCCCGCCCACCCCACTGTTAGATTCCTCTCTGATAGATACATTTTCCCCTCAGCGAGCATAATGCATAAACAAAATCAATCATTTTTCTTTCTATTTTCAGTGTATATAAAGTCCATCTTATTTCAATAATAAAAGATTTTAAAAAAGTGCCCACACGCTGGGTTCTTATCCAAAATTCCAATGAGAATCTAAATGTTTATTTTCTTTGGCCTTACTTAGTTTTACATCATACTGTGGTCTGACATTGCACAAGATATGTGAAAATTCTTCTTACACAAAAAATAATGATTCTAATGTATTTAAGAGTTCTCACTTGCTTGTGATTTATTACACACTGCTCTCAGTTGCAGGTGGTTTAGTACTTACTGTCCTCAATTGGTTTTCAAGTGGAATATTTTTTTTTAATGGCAAAAAAAAAATTTTAACACCTGCATCATACATGTATTAGCCTACTGTTAATTCACAGTGAAGACAGAGAATACTGTTTTCTTTAAAGACTTGGTGTTTTGGTCATCATTTCGAAAACTGGTTTACTATTTTTGATAACTGGTCACTTTTTGAGAGCCATTTATGTATTTTGAAATGAGATAGGATATATGACATTATAGCCCAATTATAGTAATTATTGCTTGAATATTTTTTATAGCATGTTTTTGTTTGCTTATACTGTAGATATTGGAGAATGTGATGATATAAATGACGACATAAATATTAGCAACATAGCTGATACCAATGAAGTGTCTACCAACAAACTTGATGAGGTTAAAACCCATGGAGCTATCAATGAATATGATGGTATTTGTCTTATTTGCATATATTCTGTTTTCTTACAAGGCCCAATATTTAAACTAGTTGGAAACTACTAGACTTTTAGTTTCACAATTAATAGAAATGCAAGAGTTTATTTTACAGCTGAATATTTATAATAATGGTTATTGTATTATGTATTATGACTGTGCTTTCAGTACTTGGGCCATAGAAAAAAATGAGTCAGATTCTCATCCCCGCCCACCCCACTGTTAGATTCCTCTCTGATAGATACATTTTCCCCTCAGCGAGCATAATGCATAAACAAAATCAATCATTTTTCTTTCTATTTTCAGTGTATATAAAGTCCATCTTATTTCAATAATAAAAGATTTTAAAAAAGTGCCCACACGCTGGGTTCTTATCCAAAATTCCAATGAGAATCTAAATGTTTATTTTCTTTGGCCTTACTTAGTTTTACATCATACTGTGGTCTGACATTGCACAAGATATGTGAAAATTCTTCTTACACAAAAAATAATGATTCTAATGTATTTAAGAGTTCTCACTTGCTTGTGATTTATTACACACTGCTCTCAGTTGCAGGTGGTTTAGTACTTACTGTCCTCAATTGGTTTTCAAGTGGAATATTTTTTTTTTAATGGCAAAAAAAAATTTTAACACCTGCATCATACATGTATTAGCCTACTGTTAATTCACAGTGAAGACAGAGAATACTGTTTTCTTTAAAGACTTGGTGTTTTGGTCATCATTTCGAAAACTGGTTTACTATTATTGATAACTGGTCACTTTTTGAGAGCCATCTATATATTTTGAAATGATAAAGGATATATGACATTATAGCCCAATTATAGTAATTATTGCTTGAATATTTTTATAGCATGTTTTTGTTTGCTTATACTGTAGATATTGGAGAATGTGATGATATAAATGACGACATAAATATTAGCAACATAGCTGATACCAATGAAGTGTCTATCAACAAACTTGATGAGGTTAAAACTCATGGAGCTATCAATGAATATGATGGTATTTGTCTTATTTGCATATATTCTGTTTTCTTACAAGGCCCAATATTTAAACTAGTCGAAAACTACTAGGCTTTTAGTTTCACAATTAATAGAAATGCAAGAGTTTATTTTACAGCTGAATATTTATAATAATGGTTATTGTATTATGTATTATGACTGTGCTTTCAGTACTTGGGCCATAGGAAAAAATATGTCAGATTCTCATCCCCGCCCATCCCACTGTTAGATTCCTCTCTGATAGATACATTTCCCCTCAGGGAACATAATGCATAAACAAAACCAATCATTTTTCTTTCTATTTTCAGTGTATATAAAGTCCATCTTATTTCAATAATAAAAGATTTTAAAAAAAGTGCCCACACGCTGGGTTCTTATCCAAAATTCCAATGAGAATCTAAATGTTTATTTTCTTTGGCCTTACTTAGTTTTACATCATACTGTGGTCTGACATTGCACAAGATATGTGAAAATTCTTCTTACACAAAAAATAATGATTCTAATGTATTTAAGAGTTCTCACTTGCTTGTGATTTATTACACACTGCTCTCAGTTGTAGGTGGTTTAGTACTTACTGTCCTCAATTGGTTTTCAAGTGGAATATTTTCTTTAAAAAGTTTTTAACACCTGCATCATACATGTATTAGCCTACTGTTAATTCACAGTGAAGACAGAGAATACTGTTTTCTTAAGCTGAGGAATACTTAATTATTCAGTGACAAAAGACTGCCTCAGTCTTGTGTCTAAAGCTTTGGTTGAGTTCTTTAAATGTTAAGAAATGAAAGGAATCAGTATGAAATATTTAATGACTTTTGTCAGGAATTGTGCAAAGGTAAACTGTAGGTACATTACAATGAACTGAAGTAAACAAAGTACATGCCAAAAAGAAGTTTTGAAAATCTACTTTATTTTGAATCCTGAAGAGTGCTACGAAATATTTTCAGGAATGGAGATGATACAGGGTACAAATATTGAAAATTCCAGACCAAATGAGAAGATTGTTTTTTCTGGGGTTGAAGTTAATCATGTAAGTTTGCTAAGATGATCATGAAAAATTATTTAAGCTGCAGGATAATGATTAATGGGTTATATTGATATGAAGTGATTCATTAAGGAACTAGCATTATACTATGACTAATGGACCATAAGTAAATGAAGTTTATTTTTTACAATTAAGGAAGACAAAAAGTACAAAAAAGAATCAAAGAAACCCTTTTTATAACCCCTTTATATTGAACATTACATCATTTCATAATCTCTTTGAAGTGGGTTGAAAGCCATGAAAAGTTGAATTAGTTATTTGTTTGTGGAAGTAAAAATTTATAAGACTATCCTTTGCATCTTGAAACATAATAGCAATAGTAATACATATGATTACTTTCACATTTTGTAATTTTCTAGTCACTATTGTGAGAAAATAATGTGATATTTAATTTGTATTAGCAGCAAGTAGATCTAACACATGTAACACATATTGGGATTTTATCTTGAATTACATTGATGAGCTTTGAGCTGAAACAGAAGTATTTAATATGGTTAGTTTTTTTACTCAGCAAACCAGAAATCTCATTTCCAAGGTCATTCTACACTGGGTGTGGGATATGACATTCTACTCACACTGTTGCTTACAAATAAAAACACCTCATAAATTGGTTGCTCATAAGCTTAATGTTTTGTAGGGTTTCTTGAAGTTATTTCCAGAATTTCAACTGGTCTCCATAGAAGACGCTTCTATTGTTGTTGTTGCTACTGGTAAGCCTTTCTTGACTCCATAAAATAAGTCAAGGACCCTGTACCTTTTCAGGGTTAAATTTGTTTTGTTATGCCCCCCTTCGAAAAGAGGGGGTATATTGTTTTGCAAATGTCAGTCGGTCTGTCCGTCGGTAGAGCACATGGTTTCCGCTGATTATCTTGAAAACTATATGTCACAAAGTCTTCATATTTCACATACTGATTGGTCATAACTATTAGATGACCCCTATTGCTTTCGGGTCACTAGTTCAAAGGTCAAGTTCACAGGGACCTTAAATGTCAGAATGGTTTCCGCTTATTATCTTGAAAACTATTTATCACAATGTCTTCACATTTCACATACTGATTGGTCATAACTAGTAAGTGACCCCTATTGATTTTGGGGTCAAAGGTCATGGTCACAGGGTCCTTGAATGGTAGTATGGTTTATGCTCATTATCTTGAAAGCTATTTATCACAAAGTCTTCATATTTCTTAAATTGGTTATAACTATTAGATGACCCCTATTGATTTTTGGTCACTAGTTCAAAGGTCAAGGTCACAGGGGCCTTAAATGTCAGAATGGTTTCCGCTCATTATCTTGAAAACTATCACAAAGTCTTCATTACTTTTCTTTTTTCCATAACTGAACACTTCCATGTACCCATTTATGACAAGTTTCTATAACAAAATAACCAATAATGTGAGTCAAGGGCTAGAAAGGGGGGTATATGTGTCGTTCGACGTTTCTTGTTTATTTATTCTTTTTTTTTTAAATTATACATTTTTAAGACCAATATATTTTTGGTATTTTCTGGTACAAATAATTTATTATGCAGCCAGTAGTCCTTTTGCCTAAACTTTGTAAAATTTAAATTCAAGAAGGGGGGAAGAGGTGGATAAGACCAATTTTGTCCACCTCTATTAAGACAGTTTGTGCTGTTTCTACATAGCCAATAATGAGAAGTGTGCATTTTTAGAGTTTTTTATTGTAAAAATCAATGTCAATAATGACTGATATCTTAGTTCAAAATTTTAATGTCTGTGGTAGTCAGCACATTAAAAATCAAACATGGTGCTGGATTAAAGCTCCATCAAAATAAAAAAAGTGTACTGAATTTGTGCCATTATAGTTTTCATTAGGTCACCTGTCACACAGTGACAATGTCGTGTGATGTCTGTTTCAAATGTCTTGAAGTATTAAATAGTGTCTTTCATTAAACATTATTCTGTTTACTGCGAATTCACTTATATTCGTGGGCATGAAATTTCGTGGTTTTATCAAAACGGGCATTTTCGTGGGTTCTTAAATTTGTGGATTTTCATTTTCTTGTTAAAAAAAAATATAAATAAATAAGCCAATACAATGTAAGCTTTCACTTAATGGCTGCACATTTTTACTTACCACATGTATATACCTTTACGTGTCACACAGCGCTTGTCAATAAATTTAATCCTTGCCTCTGGGCATAACTCAAAGATAGCACAGTTACTGTCGATAATTGACTGAAATTAACACATTTATGTGACATGATATGCAGCTGCATTGGACACACTGCCCCTGTAATTCGCCGATATAAACACCAAATAATTTATACAACACCTGACATGTTTTAACCAGGGAGTTTAAAAAGTTTACACCCTGAATCGGTCTTACATTATTTGACAGTAACTTCACGTTGACTGTGTAAATTTACATGCATATAGATTAATATGAGTAAATAACACAAGTTATGTGTGGATCTAGTAAAATGTCGGTGGCGTCTTTGATGTTTACGGAATAGCAGTCTCACAAATACAGATTAATTAAAATTAATTTAAATTATTTAAAAACGACAAAAGAATGTACAATTCATCTGTTTTAGCGATCGTTTTTTATATTTTTTTGTGTACTTACAACATTAATATCAAATACTTTTTTAATTAATAAGAACAAACGAAAGGATTGACCTACCCACGAAAACCACGAGAATTCGTGCCCCACGAATATTAATGATTTTAAGGTATATTAGTTGTCAGGACCTTGTATAACACAAAGACTCATGTTTTTATGCAATCATAACTAGCAGTACAGATTTTGATATAAAATGTGCACTAATTACATTGTTATATTTTGTTTAGAATATTCATTTTTAAATTAGTGATTTGTAACATTACTATTTTACTTTTTTTCTGTTATTCTTAAGTGCTCTTTTTTTTTCAAAATCAGAAAAAACGGGGGCTGCCCCAGTCACATTGAAAGTCTTAAAAGCATTGATAGGGAGGAAGAAAGAAATTGTAAGCCATCGATGGATCAAAGATTCTGTCAGGATTGGAACACTGCAGGAAAAGGTAAACAGCAATACTCAAAAAAATTTTTACTGCTCTTAATAACATTAATGTCCAGGTTGGTTAAAGTTTATGCATAGAGTCACTGGACCAGTGCTCAACCAGTATTTCACAAAATCACATAAAAAACCTTTCAAAACAAAGATTGCTGGGAAACTTACTTTTGTTTCAAAGCTGGGCCTTTCAAACTCAAATAAACAAAAGCGTTTTAATGACACAGATTAGGATACAATTTACCACGGAGTTGTACATAGGGCCTAAAACCACTATATTTTTTAGGCAACCAAACCAGTCTGCTCGACCAGGATGTTTTATCTCTATCAGAACTTTTATTTTTGAAAAACAGATTTGGCTTTTTATGTTGAACAATTCTATTTCAAAAATATTTTGACACATTTATGTTTTAGTGTGTATAGATGTAAATATGAGAGTAAATATGATAGGAAGGAAATGTTATATATTGACAAATAAAGTGTTTATAAGAGTTTTGGAATTTACAGTTACTGGGGAGTTTGAGATTACTTATTCTCATATTTTTTTAAATAAAATAACTCTGCAAACATAGTTAAGTGTGATACTTGATGTAATATACAGTTGGTCTAAGCTTTTAGAGGTGTGTTCCCTATTTGTTACCGGACAGCTGCCATATTTGTTTACATGCTCATAGCCCTTGCCTTGTATAGAAATCCAGGTTTTGGTGATTTTTGGGGGCTTTTCTTATGAAAATCAATTGGAAACGTAATAGTAAAGGCAATTAAACAAAGTTTTGTCCAAATTTGCCCTAATTTATTATTATTTCAGTACTTCAAATATTTTTTACTGCAACTTTCGGTATAGAAGTGTATTTTTGTACTGTTTAATATCGTCTGCAAAATGGCTAAGCTTTGACCAAACCTGGAGTACTTGTACATGGCGTAGAGGTTTCAGGTCAGGTACAAATAGAACAAACAAACTCCGAGTTTTTAACCAGGTTTTCCGAAGGAAAAACTGGTTATTAGATTGATGTATGTCAGCGGACGGTGGGCGTAAACAATTTCTTCAGTGCGCAACTCCTCCTACATTTCTTAAGGGATATTGACCAAACTTTCACAGAAGCTTTGTCATCAAGTCCCCTGGTGCATATTGTCAGGATTTTGTGATCGAATAATTTTTGACCTAATTATGGCCCTTTGTTTTTTTCCTTATATTGAATATATTGTGAACAAGTTTTTCTGTGCGCAACTCCTCCTACATTTCTTTAGGGATTTTGACCAAACTTTCACAGAAGCTTTGTCATCAAGTCTCCGGGCCAATATTGTCAGGGTTTTGTGATCCAATAATTTTTGACCTAATTATGGCCCTTTGTTTTTTTTTCATATATAGAATATATAGTGAACGATTTCTTCTGTGCGCATCTCCTCCTACATTTCTCAGGTGATTTGTTCAAACTTTCACAGAAGCTTTGTCATCAAGTGCCCTGATGCATATTGTTGGGGTTTTGTGATTGGATAATTCTTTACCTAATTATGGCCCTTTGTTTTTTCCATAAAATGTAATTTTTAGTGTATTTTACCAAACTTTATATAATTATTAAACAGAAACTATCTGGTCTGTTGTACGCCTGCCATCTCATCTGTAGAGTCATGGTCAAGGTCACTGTTACTAAAAATAGAAAATCTGTTTCCAGTCAATAACTAGAGTAAGGAATGAAATATTTCAATTAAACTTGGTGTATAGCAAGCTTATGTAAATATCTTGCTTTTGATTGCTACTTGACCTTATTATGGCTCTTTGTTTTTTTTTCTTATATGGAATATATATTGAACAATGTTTTCTATGCAAAACTCCCCCTACATTTTCAAGGGATTTTGACCAAACTTTTACAGAAAATTTGTCATCAAGTGCCCTTGCACATATTGAAACAGTTTAGTGATTCCATAAGATTTGACCTATTATATATAGTTATTGAATGGAATGCATCTGTCTTTTTCATACAGTGTTCTGGCCCTATAGTATTCTGGCCCAAACTTTTACTGTTTTATGATTTATACAGATTTTACAGTTATGGCCCATGAAAACCTGGTTTCGTCACATTGCGATGTTTCTTGTTTTCACTTGAATGCATACATCGTACACAAATAGAAGTATTGGTCGAGCACCGGGCTGGTCGAGCACAGGTATGGTGACTCTATGTCAATCTAAAAAGCTGTGAAAGATATTATCATAAAAATTTGTTTATGTTAAGGCTGGTAAATTAATTTGATGTAGTATTTTATTAATGTTGACTAAAAAGTGTAGAATATATCCTATAGTTAGTATCATATTTGCATTGATTTTGGTTGAGAAAAGTGAAAATAAACGGTATAATATATAATGTCAAGAATGGTATGCCTGTTCATATACAGAGCGCAGAAGTACTTTGAGTACTTTGATTCTACAGCGCCACCTGTGAACATTAGTCAGCAGAACAAAATGTGTCATCCAGTCCAAGTAGTGTAAGTAAAAATGGAAAAAAATCATTGTAATTGTACGCAATGGTAGTGTACGAAAAGTGTCAAAGAATTTTGTGCCAAAATTAAAATAGCTATCTTGGTTGTGCAACTGAGATAGGAAACCCCTTAAACAACAGAATAAAACAGGTATCTTTTGGGTGTCAATAGGCCATTCAGGTTAAAATCAGCTAAAATTTACTCTTTTATTATTCAAATTGCTGTAGTTGTATTTGAAAATAAACAGTACAAAGTAGTTTCGTTTGCGGACTTTTGTGACCCGGTGTTGCGTGATAATCACTTGGGATATATTTACTATAAGCTGCTTTAGTTATTGCCTTTTCCTTTTGCTATGCCTTAAGTAACTTGCTTATAAACGCGTCAAATGCTCGAAGTTGTGTCATTAAATTGAGACCAATTCTTGGGCCAAGTCCCGATGAGTCGAAGTTTTTACACAAGTCTCTTCAACCTCGACTTGTGAAATATTTTATTAGCAGAATTTAGCTCCTTTGTCATTTATAGATTTTTGTTTGGTTTTCATTTATTAAAACATGGTCTTCATTCATGAGAATTTGTCAAAAATAATACTTTACTTTAAAATTCTGAATACATTTTCTTTGTCAAATGAAAACTTATTTCATGCGGACAGTTATTTAAACATTATTCAGTAGGGATGGCAACGAATACCCAAATCAATACGCGAGTACTCGGTCATTTTTCTGATCGAGTACTTGGTTACTCGGATGATTTCCAATGATCTTAAAAGTTTTATCACACAATATCAACACCGTCGGCGTGCTACTTTCGTTTTCTATTTAAATTCATAGAATTTCGTAACTATAAATAGAACTGCCAGGGAGGTAACTTAGAATAACCAATAAACAAATTATTTAAGATTAAATCAACAACATTATCAGCATGCATGGCCATTAACACTATACAGTGCGTAATTCACACACAAAATTCTACATGCACACATAAAAATTGAAGGCAGGGGGTACATGCACACAAAGTTCAATCTTCAGAATGTTTGGGATAGTCTAAACTGCATATCTGCTAAATGTCGTTGCCATCTACCAATTGTTAGGAACAGTATAAACCCGGTCTCGATTGCAATTGTTTGCTTTCAAAAAGTCATCCAAGTCTGATTCATAAATATTTTAGCCGCGTCTTGACATCACATGTACTGTCTTAAGAAAAAGTTTCAGACATAATTACAACTGCCAAAAAGTATTTTGAGTTCTTATACTGGATCAACAAAAAGTTAGTCAATTGATTTATTAACAATTTAATTGTGAGCTTTACAAATGTCATATGAAATGAAAATATAAATAAACAATCAACCTTTTGAAATGAATGTATATAATTTCGGATATACAAAATTTTGGTTATGGGTAATAAGCATATGGACTGAACAGAAGATCAGTGATTTTTATGTGTGCTATATTGCTACCTTAAGTGATGAGTTTGTGCCTGTGTTAGTGGGTAGTAATACTTAGTATTTAATAACATGAGCTTTTTATTTTGACAAAAATGTTGTTAAAAACAAAAAAGCTTTAAACTGTGTACCCCTAGATTTTGAAATTTACCCCCAAAATTTCAATGACATGTACCCTTACATTTGAAATTGAGTGGGCATGCTGATTATTTTTTACAACATAATAATTATAATAATTATGTTTTTATAATTAACAAGTTTCGGCTACAAACTGTTACAGGATTAAAGGTAATTAAATATCATAAGAGGCCAAATGACTTAAGCGACACAGGACTGTGTTCAGTCCCATGTGCATGTCAAACTGTTTATCGCCTCGTTACATTTAGGACATCATTTTCGCACCTCTTCAAGGATTTTTGATTGCATATAAAAGGTCTTCATGAAGATACGTGTACATCTCCGAATTTCTGAACTAATTGGATACACCAATCTTTTCGAAAAAAAAAAAAAAGAAATTACTGTATATATTTTAATCAAATATCAATTTTGTTAACCGAGTATTCGGTTAACCAGTAACTCGTTGTCGTCCAGCTGAGTAATAGTGTGTCCATCTCATCTTGTGTTTATCTCAGCTGAAACATTGATTGGAATAATATGAAATTGAATA